>BTRK01000001.1:22839034-23340964 GCA_036245805.1 Pristionchus mayeri
GGATATTTGTCTCTCTTCTCGTGAGAACTTTCGACTATTGATACTCGGATCAAGAGTGCCGATGGTGCCCCTTCCCACTCCTATTTCACTCTTCAGAGTAGTGTCCGAGGGGGCTTCGAGTGGTCTCTTAATCTCTCTTCAATGGAGATGATTGATCGAGTGTTACTACTCCGATTTATGAAGTGAGAGGGAGGGATTCAGTGTATGAAGGAGGAGGAGAGTGAGATCCCCCCTCGCTCTGTTTGTGCAACGTTCAGATACTTGTTGAGAAGGACTGAGAGAAGGGAGAAAAGCTGTGGAACCTGCATGGAACACTTGGAGTACTAACTACTGCTTCCCTCCCTCTTCCATGGCCAATGCGACTCTGATTGGACATTCATAGTGCTCATTCAACATACAAAGGAGATGGCAAAAAAACGAGGAAGAGGACGAAAAAGCTGATCAAATACGTACTATTCTCTGTTTTTTTTCCCTCTCTAATGTATGTAATAAACCAGGAGAGATCGAATTTATGACATGACGTTCGATAGTAAAAGAGATACAGAAATAGTCATGCAGATCACGCTAACTGTGTAAGCACCATAAGAAGAGCAAAGCCAATCATTGAATGTTACAGGAGTGGTCAGCCATTTTCTTCCTCTGCCATAGAACTCGCTTGCATAAGTTGAAAGGAAAGCCGATTTGTTGTGTCTTTTTCTCTCAATCAGTCACAGTTTTCAGCCATTTGCTGACCACTGATTCGAATCAACCTAAGCGTTCCCCATCAAAAACGGACGAAAGAATGAATGAAAGAGAAATTAGGGGCAATCCAACTCTGATACGCGTGAGAAAAAGGGAAATGATTGGAAGGAGGCGATTGATTAGTAGAGAACGAGCGAATTACGTGATGCATGACATGCTCAGTATTTTTGAATGCTGATTGAAAAGTATCGATGTAGAGTGATTTATAGAGCAGAAGATGGTCGGAGTGTTGGTTACCTTCCTCGTCCATGCGAATTTCCTCTTCCTCAGCAGCTTCCGTTCAGTGACCATGATGGAGAGAGGGAATGGGACTGAGTAGACGACGACCCTTCACTTTCCTAGTCGATGGGAAGAACTATCGTCTTTCACTCGATCAGAGAGCACGAGAATCGAAGAGACGGGCAGAGAAATAGAGAGGGCGAGAGGAGAGGTGTAAAGAGGGAGGAGGGAGAGAGAAAGGGAGGAGGGAAGGAGGAAGGGACTACTAAAGTGATATCGATACATTCACTATTATTGATGGAGTGAGCAATAGTCGAGGCTATTCATGGCGTCACTCTGGGTGTGAATATGGAAGAGAACGATGATAAAAGATAGAGGGAGAGGGCAGAAAAAAGATAGTCGAACTATGGCTAATCGGATTGAAGGAGCAGAGAAATTGAGAAGGAGAGATTAGTGCAGTGGAACAGAGAAAAGATCAAAGAAGAAGGGAAACAGAAGGAGAGAGAGATGATCATGATTGAGAAGAATGAAATGATGAGAAGTGATCGAGAGTGAGGGAGACGAGAGGAAAAACGATACTGGAGCTGGTTACTGAGAGATGAGTGGAAGGCTCCCACCTCCCCCCCCCCCCCTCCTCCCCTCTCTCCCCCTCACCACACCCTCCAATCAGTAATTTAGCACTGCTCTCAATACTTTGTACTTGTCTATAGAGGAGAGTTGGCCAAGCGAAAGGAGAAGAAGAGAGGGAGGAAATTGGTTGTGATTTCGAATGGGGAGGGAGGATAATCGACGTATTTGGTACTACAGCGAGAGTAATCTGACTGGTATACGAAGGGAAATGAAAACAGGCAAACTTGAGTCCAGGAGGGGTGCGAATCAGTAAACGATCGGGGGAAGGGGAGTGGGGAGGGGGGAGGGTAGTACCCCAGTAGCCTCCCTTCCTCCCTTCCTCCCATCACTCTCGACAATCTGGAATGCATGGAAGAAAGAGACAAAGCGACGACCATTAAAGTTACCCAACAAGGACGAAATTGACCCATTATTTTTTGTCCTCCATCGAATAGCCGATGGTTGAATTAGTATAGAATGAATATACAAAAATGCTAAAAATCAATAATAGCCTCAAGGGAAAGCCGGAAATGATCCGCGCTCTCTCACTTTTGCATTCTCTCTCGTACACGCGACGGGATCAGGGTGAGATCAGGGTTTCGTCCTTGTTGGGTAACTTTAAGTGGATGGCATATGAGTGGTTTGAGAGAGGAGAAGAAGAGGAGGGGACGAGTAATGGGGAAATGACCCCCCAGGGAAGAACTCATTCGAAGAATGAGTGAGAATCGAATTAATCGAAGAAAAGAGCCATTTCTACTATCAAAACAGTCGAGTCAACCACTTGAGAGTGGGAGGGAGGAAAATGAATGGAAGACGCGTCCTTAGGTCGATTGATCGAGTTCGAGTTCCCACCTCCCCCTTCTCCTCCTCCCCTCCCTCCTCCCTTTGCCCTTCTCGCCTCCAAACGGAGATGCGGAGGAGAGATTGGTGAAGAATGGTAAGAAGTGCGAGAAAAAGAGAGATTCTTCTCACTGGCAAATCATCTGTGTGGGAACGGGAGGTGTGACTAAGAGGTGGGAGAGAACATGAGGATGACTCAATGGGAGGGAGTTACCTCTCCTACCCGGTAGAGGAACGGGTATGCTGGAGGACAAAAAGTGATGAAATGGAGACGAGTTAGACTAAGAGACACTGATTAATCCGATTAGTCAACGGAAGTGGGAAGAAAGAAGTTGGAGGAGGCAAAAAGTCAGCTGCGTCTTCCCATTAGATCCCCCCTCTCGATGAGAGACTGATTTACTGCAGTCGATTGAGAAGTAATGGGCACATTTAGTGTTTTCGTACACGCTTTCGTGCAGGAGAGCAGCCAATTCGAGAATGGGAAGGGGAACTGACCCTCAACTCGACTGCCTCCTCTTGCTCTTTCGTTCGCTTCGCAAGGTAGTCCTTCTCCAATCTGCAATTGATCCATTGCCAAGATGAAAGAAATCTCTTCGAAGCTGACTTCGAATGCACTATAGTCAATGCACAGTTAATTAGAAAGGGGTTTCGACGGTTGTGCAGTGAAGTATCTACAGTCTAGAGTATTGAATGTTGATCTGACTTCTTCATCCTCTTTGGATTGAGAGTGACCATGGACGCGACAGTGAAGAGAAGCTCCGCGTCGTGCTCGTATCGCTCACGAATCTCTCGTTGGAAATACTGCAAGAGCAACATTATCAGAGCATCGAAGAGCATATTTCGAAGCTCAACCAATGAGGAGATTCAACGTGAAGTGAAGGAACATGAGGTCACCTTGAGCATTCCCTCCATATCCAATCGAAGGAGATCGATTCTCGCCTGCTGGAGAATCGCCATGGCGATGCAGAAGATGTACTCCATTCCCTGAAGAGGAGATGGATGGGATCAGTGGGAGGGGGGAGTCACTACTACAGTAACAAGCCAACAACTGATCTTTTCGTGCTACGATATCACGTGGATACTTTCAGATAGCAGTGGAAGTAGTGGTACCTCGACAAGGAAGCAGTCCATGATCCGATTGGCGATTTCGAGGGGAAGAGTCGTAGTGAAGAGAGTGAGGAACCAAGAGGAGGCGTACATCGAAGTGTCGAATCCCATGTTGTTGAAGTGAGAGAAGAGATCGGGCATCTGAGACACCACATTCAGACTCTATTTACAATTTCTGATTGAACACCAAATCTATCAGATGTGTTGGTAAAGAACATGGTATGCATGGAAAGGTTCTCGAAATTGAGAACATTTTTTCAGAGGAGGGTTTGAGAAAGATCGTTCTACCGTACCTGTTCCTGCACGATGCACTCCAGCTGGAACATGCACAGGCCGAGATCTGTCATCGTGGGTTTGTACAACTCCCTCAGTCGATAGTTCTCCATGAGACGGACGAGGACGGCGAATGCCTCTTCCTCGGGCATCTGAATGGGGAAGAGGAATAATGCAGTTACTATTAAAGTTTCCCAACACCCATGAAAATAATTCGAATTGGCGGGAGTACCCTGATCACGACAAAACGAGCGAGATAGTGTGTAAAAGGGAGAGAGTGGGCGTGATCAGGCAATTCAGACTCTTACTTTGCGGCTATACCCTGGTGCAAATATTGAATTTCAATTATTTTTATTATTCCAGTTTAACTAATTAGAGCCCGTTCTATTACATTGTTAAATAATATAGAAAGGCATTTTCGAGGGTGTTGGGTAACTTTAAGTGATCTGATTAATGTCATTGTTAGAGAAACGAGAGTTTTGCATCAAAAAAGCTTCGTTCGTTCGGATTGTCCCTAACTTTTCAAACTCTCTATATCTCACACCTGCTACAACAACTGTTGGGTGATTCATTGAGTTGTCTGGATGATCTCACTTGCAGCAGTAGTTGGCCGACGATGAATGCCGATCCCTGGCAGTATCCGACTTCCTTGTCGTGGATCGAATACGCCTTGATGACGTTGAAGAGCGAGGATTGACCTCGTCCCGCGTCTTTGAAGAATTCCAACTCGGGGTACGTACGAGGGATGTCACGCTGGATCACCTGCAACCAGGGGAGATTAAGCAATGAAGAACACTTCAATCTGCATTCCGAGTGATTCGATCTCTTTTGACTACAGTTCAGCATTTGATTCATGGATAAGGAAGAAAATTGGGAGGGTCTTATGGTACCTTCTCGTAGACGGAGGACTGTCTCATGTAGTCAGAGTAAGTCTCGTGGATGGCAGAGACAGAAGCATTCGATAGAAGTTGCCACGCGATCGTTCGGAAGTGCTGAGGAATCCCTCGCTTCACCAGCGTCTGAAGAGAAGAGAATAAAGAGAGACCATGAGATGCAGTTCATTTCAGAATTAAGACAATAGCCAATGACTGTTTTTTTCCGTTACTCAAAAATGACCAAGGAATATTCCCTACACTTGCGAAAGAATCAATGAGTGACTGGTACCTTGATATAGGCGGGTCTCTTCCTGATCTCAGTCTCCCAATTCCGAATGAGATCTCCCCACACTGTCCACAGATCCTCCTGCAATGCAACAACTTTGCACGTCTCAAAAATACACAAAACAAGCTGCACAATAATGCAGATATACTTGAATTGATCGAAGGGGACTACTAATTGCTGCAATAGTTCACAAATTTGAATCTTACAGTAGTGACAGTACCTCTTCCTCTTCAGCAGCTACACTCGCTTCTCTCTTGGGCGCAGATCCCCCTGATGATCCTCCACTCCTTCGAGAGGCCACCGATCGAGCATCCTCCTCGTTCGATCTATAATTAGAATCATTTACTTCTTGGGATGCAGGAACTCATTTTTGATACTAATATCCTGCACTTTTTCAAATCGAAGCAATTGAGTCCATCAACTGAGTTCGTACTTTCTAAGTTTTCACTCAGCGGCAGACATTCATTGTTGCCCATCTTCCTTATCTGAGTGATCATCTAATGATAAATCTAATGATATCTCTGCGGGTCCCTCTCGTCTCCATTTCCACCCGAGTTTAGAGAGTGATAAATCATATTTCGCTCTCTTTCTCTTTTGCCCTCGGGGGATGACCCCAATAGACTGAGAAGGAAGGGAGTTGAGAGAGGAGAAGAAGATGATTGCAGAGAAATGAATGAATAATCAGAAGAGAGATAAGGGCAAAGGGAGGAGAGGAAGAGAGAGTGAGAGAGAATGGGGGAAGGAGAGACTGGAATGGGAGACAAAAAGAAGGGGAGCTTTGGGTCCTTCTCTCTCTCAGGAAATTGACCTCACTCTCTCTGAGAACAGCCAGGTGTTGGACATGAAGAGGAGACTCGATAGACTACTGCATGAGAAGATGGAGATGTTGTGACAGGGGAATCAGGGGAGAGTTCAGAGGGGAAACAAGGACAGGAGGGAGGATCGAGTGACCAGTGAATATTACATTACACGACTGAGCCCAGCCACCTCTCGCGTTAGTACTCAGCTAGAGTCATAGTGGATAAGGATTCTTCTTGATCTGATCATCCCGATGAACATAATATCTATGCAGAAGAATCACCATACTATGGAAAGAAACTCTTAGAATAGTATCCTAATGAGTCAGGAAAAAGAGTAACTGACCGATTGAGTTGTTCCATCTTCTCGAGCATTGTCACCTCCTGAGGGGCCACTTCCTCGGATACTGAAACACCTCATCATTATTCTTTTTATTACTTTGTGATTTCAAAGTGAGTGTACTCTCCTCGGAAGGATCCTCTTGAACCTGACTGAATACAAGTGAAAACCTAGCAGTACAAACAAACATTCTACGTCATTCTCCCTCTATTCCCTCCCCTTACTCACTCCACAAACAACCCCGGTTTCCGATTCCCAAATCGATAGGTACAGTAATCAGTGACTACAGTATGCATACCGAGTGCTTCGTTGCAGGACCCGTCGCTGTCTCGTCTCTCGCTCGACGCCTCCCCTGATCCTGAAATTATCGATTTGAGAGACGGAAAGGGCAATAAAAGTTAGCGGAGAGAAAAGTGAGTGTCGAACACTAAAGTAGAGTGAGAAGAGGGACTGAGAGTCTGATTCATTTGGATTGCATGGTATGTTCGATGGGCCAGGGGCCAGAGAAGGAGGAGGAGAGATGAGCAGGGAGACAAAAGAGAAGGAGAGACGAGTAACAGAACCAATAGCCTTTTCGTGTATACAACAGAAGAAACACGCTTTTAGTAAGAGAGAAGAGAGGGAGGGAAGAAGGGGAGGAGAGTGACCGGAAGGGGCAGAGAGAAAGAGAGAAGGAGGGAACGGGAGGGTGTGACGAGTGTTCAACTGACTACTATGGAAGCACCTCTCCCTCTCTTCACCTCTCTGATTCACAATCAATCGTCCCCCTCTAAACATCGTCTGTCTCTCTCTACATTCCACGAATAAATGGCTAATTGAGACGTGGTCCTATGAGAGAGAGAGAGTCCATTTGGAAGTGGTCTCGAGGGAGGAGAAAGAGAAGAGAAGAGGAGACAAAAAAAGGAGTGAAACTGAAGGATGAGAGGAATGAAGGATGGCGGACATCGAATGAGCAATGGAGAAGGAGAGGATATTGCGTGATTTCATCCTAGGTGTGAATCCTCCCTCTACTCTATCAATGACACGAATGGCAGAGGGGAGGATCAGGGAATAACCGAAAGGGAGGAGGGATTCACTGTGCTATTACTATCGAGTGAATCGATCGGACGATCGAACAAAGGAATGCGAAGGGAATGCAAACAGCCATAACCCACCAAGGAATTCTGGATGAAACGCATTGAAATGCGATGGAAAATGACATTCAATTGTTTTCCCTACGACTTTAATTAAATGGTGGAGCAGTGAGTGTAACTCATGAAGTGAGAGTGGAGAAAGAGAGGACAAGCAAAGACGAGTTATCGAAGGAGAGAAGATGATGAGCAATGGGGTCAGTGAGGGAGATGAGGAGGAAGAGGAGCAGGAGGAGGAGGAAGGAGACTGACTGACGAGTACGGAAGAGTCCCCCCCTCTCTCTTTCACAATCACCTGGTCACTTCGCACCGTTTCTCTTATCGGACGCATTGTTTCCCTCCCTCTCTTTTCTCTCTTTCTCCCTCTGATAGCCAAGGAAGGAAGTACGGATTCGCCTAGTGGAGGAATGAATCCTTGCAGTGATTGTGCACACGATGAGTGAGTGTTTCCTGTTCTATCGCACTGTGAGCAATCGAGTCAAGTAAAGGAGAGAGGTGAAAGGAGAGAGAGAATGACTGCACTGTCACAATCATCAGTGACTGCACAAAGGAGATCAAAAGGAATCGACAAATGGAAGTACTTCTGAGCGATTCGAAGGCAGCGATAGGGAGTACTAGAATGCGCCAGTTGTCACAATCCTAAACAAGATCTCGGAACTAATTGAATCCGATTAATTCGATTGGGAATGAAAGAAGAGAGAAAGGGAACGGCAGTAAAGAAATGCTGAAGTGAAGCAGTGAATGGATCAAGAAGGGCAGGGTTGAATTAGGCCATGAAAGTGCGAAGGTGTCCAATTGGGAGAGGAGAACTAGTGTGCTCCCCTTCTCAGAGAGGAGAGATTTCTGGCTGATGAGAGAGTATGCAAGAGAGAGATGTGGAAGGGAAGAGTGACTCCCTTCGAGGTTGAGTAAATACCAATGGAGGTACTGGCTACTGGCGACATAATTGAACAGGAGAGAATGGAGGGAGTGGACAGGAGATACATGAAATATTGAGAAGGGCTCTTCTCCACTCATTCATCAGCCTCGCGAACCATTTGAGAACGATCTATCGATGTAAACCATTGCAAATTGTCTAGTCCTATCCTACCGTACCCTACAGTACCGACTTTCCTATCGCACCCTACAGTACTCTCTTTCTATCCTACCGTATCTCTCTCTCTACTCACCAGGAGGTGGCGACATCGAGGCCGTCGAAGTAGCCATCGTACTGGCAGGAGAAACGCTCCTGGAAGGGGTCAGTTACTCATTCGAGTAAAGTCTACTTCATCTATCATCCTTCCTTTGCTAATGTATAGCCAAAAAAGGAAGGAAGATTCGGATTCACAAATTCACAAGCTCACAAGGATTCAATTCACAAGGATTCACAAGCTAACCTACGTAATTGTAAATTCCTGTTCAAACAATTGTTCACCTGGTTGGATTAGATGACGTCGATCCAGTCGAAGGACGGGGAGACAACGAGAGACGAGAAGGCCTGAGAAAGATCAAAGATCACTTCAAGTGAGATGAGTGAATCCCCTCGGTTGACCCCTCGAAGGCGACGAAGAAAGGGAAAGAAAGAAGAGAACGGGGATGGTTTGCATTCAAGAGGTTCAACGGAGTGACCGAAGGGACGAAAAAGAGAAGAGGGTCTATAAATAGAAGGGAAACCGGGGAGGCTCCCCTTACAGACTCAGACAGAAGGGCACGAAGCAGGATGAAACCATGAACACTTAAGAGTGGAAGGAAGATCAAAGATCAGATTGGAAGGGCGTGATTCGGTGTCCAAATGGGATAACATGTCTCTCTGCTCATCCTATTTGATCAGGCAGATCGATTGGAAGAGAAAAGCAGTGCGGAAAGGGACAAAGATGTAGAGATATTCCAATAAGCTTGAGGGTCAGAGTGTAGAGATAAGGGAGATGAGAGAGAAGAGAAAGAAGAAGAGGAGGGAATCGGGTCTAGATTGGGATTTATCTCCCAGTGATGGAGAGGGGCATCAAAAAGGAAGAGATAAATAGGGAATCGGATTGAAATCGCTAGCAATCGTCGAGAATAAAAACGTTTCACAACAACGCTTACGAAAACCGAAAAGGATCGTTGTCTTCCTGAGAATGAAGACGAAGGAATGGGGGAAACGGCTGATGAACGGGAGGAGAAAAGGAGGAGAAGAATGAATCACTCAAAGGTCGACGATGATCGAATAGCAAAGATAAACTAGAAGAGAAGAGAGAGTAATCGAGGAGATGAGACTGATTAAGGACAATGAGCATCACTTACGCAGAACCATCGAAAGTGTTCATCTTCGATCCCCAATTGTTCTTTTCTTCTAAACGGAGTCAGTTTCTCCCTCTACCCTTCCGTACCTTCTCAAACAGATTGAAATCCACTCGAATCTGATACTGACTTGATAGTCTTCCTCTGTTGACAGAGGGGGGGGGGGCAGAGTGGCACAAAAACAGTAATCGACTGCGCAATCACTGCTAATTTACTGAGTGAGTGAGACTTCCCCTTCTGGTTTCTCCCTCCCGTCGATTTCACCGTACGGAATTCCAATCAAAGTCCCCTTTACAACGTCGAGATTGGATATTCATCGTTCTCCGTCTCTCCGTCTCTCCGTCTCTCCGTCTCTCTCTCTCTCTCTCTCTCTCTCTCTCTCTCTCTCTCTCTCTCTAATCTCCCCTTTCGTGACAGTCTCCTCTCCCTCCTCAACAGTCGACGTTCACGTCGTCACAATCTTAGAGAACCGAGTGGAGGTGCAAAACCAATAGAATGAGAGAGTGAAGAGATGGAGAGAGATGAGAGAGACAGAGATACGAGAGAAAGAGAGAAGGGAGGAAAGGAGAGAGAGAGGAGGGGGAGGACGATTGGTCACTCACTTGACGTCCACGTTGAGGACAAACTGAGAGGGGGAGAGAGAAGAGAGGGAAGAGAAGAGAGAGAAGACGAGAGAGTGTGGGAAAGGAAGAGAGTGGGCGAGAGCACCGTTCAAAAACGGTAGTACAAACAGCGGACGGGGATCGGTTCTTGCGCCTTGTTTGGAGGAGAAGAGAGAGTGCGAAGAAGGAGGAGAGGAGAAAGAGAGTGGGTAGATCAGAGAGGAGATGGTAGAGATACTGCCTATTGTGTTCTTTGTATGGAAGAGGATGGCTTTGTGCGACTTGCTGAGACTCGAGAATAGATAACGATAGCATAGGAAGAGAAGTGGAGATCGATAGGGTAGATCAAGAGAAAGAGAGGAGAAGGGATGGATCCGGATTGAGAAGAGTGGCATAAACCACCCACAAAAAGATGAGTGTGCCAAATGGGGAGACAGAGAGAGAGAATGAGTAGATCTTCCCCCGAGTGTTCAATGAAAGATGAAGCAAGAAATGGAACGGATTATCGATTCCCGCCCCTTCCTTTTGGCTGCTTTCACTTTTTGACACACTTAGCAGAGGAAGATTTGCTTCGACCTTTGAACGAATTCGAAACCGAATGATGAAGAAAAGTGAGGAAGATGAGGACTGACTGAAGAAAGAAGAGAGATGATTGAATGGATATTCGACCATGAAGAGACTCCTCGATCCCGAAAGAGATCAGTCAATCGAGTTGAACTAGAGGAACAAAAGAGACAACTGGATTGGAGTAGAGTAGAGGGAGGGAAGAAGCTGCGGAGGAACGGACGAGAGAGGATCAACGGGATTGGCCAAGGGGGTAGGAATCCTTCGAGAGATCAACGATCACGTACCACTTGAACCACTCGTTGCCTTGTGCGTGGATGTAGTGGTTGAGATACGAGGAGGTGGTCTGGTAGAGGGAGGGAGATGGTTCTCCGTGGAAGGGGAAGACAGTGGGGGTGGCCGGATGGGCTGCAGCTGCTGCAGGAGGGGGCGTGGCCACAGCAGGCATCGGAAGGGCTGCACGCAGCTACAGACTAGAGAGGGACTCCAGAGTGGGAGGGAGGGACTGTGGGGGTGAGGGATGGAGGGGAGGGATAGGGAGAGAGGAGAGAAGACGAGAGAGGGAGGGGAAAAGCTGACCAGTCTGAGTGTCCCTTCTCCCTTCGATAGATCCCTCCTCTCATGAGATATGATCACCGTGAAGGAAAGAGAAACGATAACCCCCGATCGAGTAGACACACGAGATACACTCACTACTTCAATTACTACGAGATCCATGCAGGATGAGCAACGATGACTCAAACTTCTCACAACACAACGTCTTCTGTGACTGACACATGTATGCCAGCAATGATCTCGAATATTCAATATTCTTTTTTAACCAGATCGAGGTCGTACGAGCATTCCTTCATGAGCATGCTCGTTCTCCATCAGAAGAGTCCATCTCTTCTCTCCTCCAGGAATGGCTACTCTTCCCCTTATCGAGACGAGTTCTCGATGGTCAGAACAAAGGGAAGGTTCTCATACTCGTATTCATAACCAGAAGAGTCGACCACTCCAGAGTATAAAAGGGACCGACGATTGGCTTCCATCAGTCAGAGACTCACTCTTCTGCTCCAACCAACCATGTCTACTGATTTCGACTACGGCCAGAAGGTAAGGAGTACTGTAGGGAGTACGGTAGGGATACAGTATCTCTCCTTTCTCTTTCTCTACTCGACCCTTCCTCTTTGTGCCTCCTCGAGGCTTCTTTCAATCCCAAATACTTCCGTCTTCCCTTCTCGTGTTTGAGTAGACGAGAAAGCATAACAGCCAACGAACTTTCTCATCTCGAGTCGAGGTTAACCATAGACAGACCCCCCCCCCTTCTCTATCCACAATCGCTCATCCGAATCAGAGCACTAGGGTTCATCTAGAGAGATAGATCATTCTATGGATACGGTAGTTCCTCGGGCCATCATCGTGATCTCTTCAGGCCTATCGCATCGTAGCCTACTCTTCTCTTCTCTTCGCTGGAGTTTCTGTGATCTCGATCGCAGTCTCCGTCCCTCTCCTCTCTGGATACGTCAACTCAATCCGGGCAGGACTCAGAGAAGATGTCAACTACTGCAAGGTACGGTAGTCTGGCAACGGTAGTCTTTGAGGGGCACACTCATGACTCCTCCTGCTGTACGATCCCCCGATAAGAGTGGTCACTTGCACGCAAAAGTCCATGCAAACGATGCGCAATCAAAGTGCATTTAGTGGTGTTTACGCACCTTTCCCCTCAGGGATCATAGAGAGAGATAGACTCTTTTCCCACGGGTAACACGGAACTGGAAGGAAGGGTCAGACCATGGCCTCTGCCCCCTCATTAGCAATGTGGAAACAAGTTGACAGCCTAATCATCACAACTTTCCACCCCTGGGAAGGTTAGAGGGGAGAGTTGAGAGGACAGTTGAGGACTGGTTAGACTATCGCTTCTTGCACCTCTTCCCTTGCCCTAATTAGACCTCCTTCCGGGGTCGAACGGACAGGTTGATCTTTCATCTCCTATCTCCTAGCAAGATCTTTTCAGTCTTCCGTCTCCGACATGTGGGCTGGCATGAACGCTCTGCGTATCGATGCTCCACTCAACAGAACTGCCCGTCAGGCTTACAGCGGCGGAGGAGGTGGAGGAGGAGGAGGAGGAGGGGGAGGAGGTGAGGAAGGGTAGATCAAGCAAGGGACAATAGAGAGTAATCAAGATTGGTACTACTTGAATGGAGTGAAACTCGTTCTCTTCTCCACTTGACACGACTCCTCTTTCCCTTTCAGGCTACTCATCTGGAGGAGGAGGAGGAGGAGGTGGTGGATGCTCTGGCTGCTGCAATCCTGGTCCTCCTGGACCCGCTGGCAAGCCCGGCAAACCCGGTCGTCCGGGTGCCCCTGGAGCACCTGGAGCCCCCGGTCCCATGGGTGCGATGCCCAACATGCCTTGCATGCCCGTCACACAGCCTCCTTGCATGCCCTGCCCTGCTGGTCCTCCTGGACCCGCTGGACCTCCTGGCGGTCCTGGTACTCCCGGTCCCCCTGGAGGACCCGGTGCACCTGCACAAGGAGGAGGAATGGGACCCCCTGGACCCAAGGGACCTCCCGGACCCGCTGGAAACCCTGGAGCCCCCGGAAACCCTGGATCGGATGGAGAAGCAGCTGCTCCCGGTGGATACTCTGGTCCTCCCATGCCTGGACCCCCTGGTCCTCCCGGTCCTCCCGGACCAGCCGGACCCGATGGAATGGGTGGAGGAGGAGGAGCAGGAGCACCCGGACCCAAGGGACCTCCCGGTCCTGCTGGAGCACCAGGAGGAGATGGAAACCCCGGACCCCCTGGACCCGATGGAAATGCAGGAGGAGCTGGAGAGAAGGGAATCTGCCCCAAGTACTGCGCCATCGACGGAGGAGTCTTCTTCGAAGATGGAACCAGACGATAGACAGAACCAGAATGGGACCAGAGCCAAAGGGTACTCGGGACCCAATTGTAGATGTACGACTGATAAAGAAATGTGTAGCAAACGAGGCTTTCCACTACGCAGAATAAGTTACCATTCTACTGAATCGAAGGAAACCACTGAATACCCACATAGAGAACACTAAGAATGCACAAATAGGAATTCCTCTCAATTACTCAATTGATGGACCGAAAGAGAGGAACGGCACTTCTGCCAATCACTAATTCAATTGAAATCGAAATAGAATCGCTTTCGAAGAGAGAGTATGAATAACTAGGAGAGAGACAGAGATAGAGAGAAAGCGAGAGAGTGGGAAGAATCAGGAGACGGAATCTCAAGTTGACGAGCAATTACATGGAGAAAGGGTCAAGGGAAGGAATTACGGTCGGGGAAGAAAAGAAAATGAACACTGGAGGATTTTAGTAGCGACAATGGACAGCTATGCGAAACAGTCGAAGATACGATGCAGAAACTACTGTGAATTGGTCAAAAGAGGGCAGAAACGTGAATGGGGGGAATCAAATGGAGAGAGAAGGGAGATCGAAGAGGGAAGAAACATAAACAAACGAAGAGAAGGAGTGGACAGTGCGGAGATGAGATTGGAGAGAAGAGAACAAAGAATCAACTGGAGATGAGGAGGAGGAGGAAGGGATGGAGGAATCAGAAGGAGGAGATGATCAGATCAACCTATTGCGCAACCAAAGATGATCCATTGATAGAAATCGGAGCGTGAGGAATAGTCAAGGCCGCAAGAGAGAGCATAAAAGGAAGGGATGGAAATGGAAGAGACTTGTGAAACACGACAATCACGCTTGCGAGAGACGAAAATACGGCATAAAATAACTCGAATCGAACAAAAAAACAGCGGGACATCGAAGAGTTTCACGATCGAAAAGGGAATGAAAAGCGGGCGAAGAGAGAGAGAGAAGGGAAGCACCCCCAGTGAGAGACGAGATGAAGGTCAAGAAGGAGAGAGCGAGGGAATCGAGGAGAGATCAGAGAAAGAGAGAGAGGGATTAGAGGGACTGAGACCAAAGGAGGAGAAAGGTACAACAAGTCCTCCCGTTATCCAGACAGTTGCTCATTTCGGGAGTGTACTGTAAGGAATGAGTGGAATAGAAAGAGAAGGGAGCAGTGGATGAACATTCCTCACTCATTCCTCCTCTTCCTCATCTTCCATCGTCCCTCTTCCTCGACTTCGCATTGTTGTTGCAAGTGAAGGAGGAACAGTCGTTATCCAGCGTCGAATGGACTCGTAAATCAACGTGAGATGAGGTGAGAGAAGAAGAAGAGAAAGTGGAGGGAGTGGGTGGTTGCTATTGGAGATGGAAGAGGAAGAGGGGCTTGCGAAATGGGAAGGAACACGTCTGGATCCAACATTTATTCCTTCTTCTCTCTTCTTCTTCATAATATTCCGACTCCACTCTCCGTGTCTTCTCTCGTCTTCTCAACTCCATCCACTTCCACGATATTCTCCATCTCAGCCACATTACTCGGCAACTCAGGGAAGTCCAATTGGGCTTGAGTCTGCAGAGATCAAAGATCAAACAAAAGATTCACCCAATGGTTTACTATGCATTGCTTCCTTTAAATTCCGATGCTTTTTCACTCCCTTTAAGCATTGCACAATTTCTAACAGTATTTCATGCCTGCATTATCTTTCTTTACTAATGGAACGAAGTTGGGTGAGAAAAGTAATAATTTCCATCATATTCATCACTAATCCAATTCTTTCTTTCTCTTCTTTACCTTCTTCTTCTTATGTGCCTTTCTGACTCTCCGGATGCTCTTCTTCTTGGGAATGATGTCCACCAAGTAGTCCACCTGGAGGGAGTGTGAGAGGGGGGAGGGGGAGGGGGAGGGGGAGGGAGAGGGGGGGGGTCTCACCATTCTGGCTGGAGCAGAGTAGGAGAGGGTCGAGAGAAGGGCGAAAGCGAGGAACATCGAAGAGGCGATAGGCATTTCCATTGTGAAGCGAGACACTTTCTGAAGAGGGAGAGATCCATCTGATGGGGGGGATGGTCACTCACATTCATTCGAATGATCTTCTCCACCATTCCAGCACACGCTGCAGAAGAAGTGTAGAGGAGAGCGACGGTGAAGGTTCGCACTCTGGGGGGAATGATCCCTTCTCTCTCTCTCTCTTCTATTCACCTCGTGGGCACAACTTCAACCATCGTCACTGATCCGATTACGTAGACTGCCATTGAGAATGCCTCAGTGACCACGAGAACTACCAATTCCATCCACCACAACACTCCTCAATCGACTACTGTACGTCTAGGGAGATTGTCGAGTTCTCACCCGTGTATACCGTACTGTCGCTGCATACAGTAACCTCTCCCTCGGTGAAGGACCATAGAGCCAGCATCGATATCCCATCTCCGAGTTCTATCGAAGTGAGCGCTTGGAAACGATTGCGACTGAGTACGGTATTGATTGGTGGATTACTGTAGGATTGGATTACTTGGAACACATCACGAGTGCGACTAGAATGGGGATGGAGAAGAGAGAGAATGAGAAGGATGTGAAGGTGCTGTCTATTCCTAGGAAGGAGAGGTTGCAGCATCTGTTATGAGAAAGAGGTAGCGATCTCACCCATGAGATGGAATCTCTTCGACACAATGGGCACGCAAGCAACGACCACTGATCTGCAAAAGGGAGATTTACACCCCCATCCACTTCATGCAAATCAAAAGGGAGGAACTTACACTAGTAGAACGACGTTGGCGATGTAGAGTACAGCGTTGCTCGTGAAAACCTGAGAAGAGAAGTGTTCGCCCCTCGTCGATGACGTCACTCGCCTTCTTCGAGTATTCCTTCGTCGTCATATCGATGTCGCCCTCCTCTCTGAATCCCAATTCATCCGCCATCTGCTGCGAGCTTCGATGGGGGAAAAGATCTATAGGAGAGAAAGAGGAAGGATGAGCCCATCTGTTACCTGAATCCTTCCCGATCTTGTCGAAGAGTAGTTCCAATTCGTACATCTTCTCTTGAAGAAGAAGATGGGCTGCAGTCTCATCAATGTATCTGGAGAGATCAAAGATCAATCGAAGGAAGAGGAGACGCTCACAGATAAGCAATGAATGCAGCGAGAAGGACGAAGAGACAGCTCACGATCAAACTCGCGAGGAACCTATTGAGAATCCATGGAGAATAGCAAGTGAACGAACTCGAATGATTAGCATTTTAGTATTTCTGCCTGGATATCAATAAGAACATGAGTGTACCCATGGGTGAGGAGAGCGAGTAAGTTCATGAGACTGCGAGAGACTCGACGAGCAGTGAAGAAGAAGAGAGCGAAGGGAAGACGCAACTGGAGAAGAAGAGAGATGAGGAATCAGAGATCAAAGATCACCTTGTAAGGAAGTGACTCAAGGGCATTCACGAAGAGAACCACGTATGTGATCTGAGAGAGAAGGGGGGGGGATGGGAAAGAGAGAGGGGAGAGACTCACAGTGGAGGAGATTCCGAATAGGAAGATGAAGGAGATCATGGGGATCTCCAAGTCAGAAGTGAAGATCGCCAAGACGAGTCCAGATGCAGTGAGAAGGAGAGAAACGAGGAGAGGCCTCTTACGACCCATCCTGAGATGTCAAACACATTTGGAATCAACAGAGATCAAAGATCAGAACTCACGATTCAGTGCACAACAAGACGATGCAGGCGATGGAAGTACCCCCTAAGTAGAAGATTCCCCATTTTGTGGGGTTTTCGACCTGAGATCAACGATCAATCGAGAAGAGAAGAAGAGGAGACCAATTTGAGGATGGTGGAGATCTTCTTCTCGTGCAGATCAGGGCATCCACAGTAGGAAGTGCAGATGGAAGAGAGATTACGCTTTCTCGCATCCTGGAAATACCTTCCATTCCCTCTGCTCATTCAAAGGAGAAGAATCTATTGACATCACTGCTGAGGAATCAAAGAGTAGGGTAATAATACATTCGTCTAATAGTTTGCGCTCGAAGGCGCGTGATTTAATAATCACATTCGACAGCCTGTTGAAGGAAGATGAGCATGACAGAAATCGGTTCAACTTCTAATTAAGTTCCCATATTCATACTGGGATTCTCATAATTTGAATGGACGCACGAATATCTTCCTGTCCATGTCGACGACGAATTGCCATGAAGAATCGACGAGGAGGAAGAGAAGAGAGTAGACGAGGACGATGCGACGGTAGAAGGGAGAACCAACCCCTGAGATAGAAGAAGGATCACCATCTTGCTGCATTAATATCTAGAGACTACAGCCAAGGCGTGGGTGGCGCAGTGGTGTGAGGCGCCGCTCGTCATACAAGGGTCATGAGTTCGATCCCCTGCCTGGGCAGACCAAGCCCTCTATCCCCCCGGGGTCGGTAAATTGGTAGTGACCTCGGTCGCGAAAGGTAACGTTCCCTAGAAGCACTTTGGACAGCAGGGATACGTAGTCCTAGCAGTAGTCGGCTTCACCGCACTACACCACCTAGCGTAGTCGTTCACGACTGTAAAATCGCTTGACGTGGCTGCACCTTTTTTTTTAACCTTTTACAGCGATGGAATTAATAGAAGGTGATCAGTTCTGCCTTTCCTACATTGTTTGTTCAGTCTACAAAGGAAGTCAAACCGAATAGGTCGATTGCCTTGTCGATTGTGAGTATTTCCCCCGATTTGGCGAGTTCCTTCAGTTGCTCTTCCTTGCGTAGAATCTGCACTCAATAGAAGATTCTCCTTCCCATCTCATTCCCTTCCTTGTCCTCATTCATTTGTCACTCGTTCATTCTCACTCTTCCTCTCAAGTGAAACGAGGCTAATCTCGATTAGTATCGAAGAAAGAGGAAAGAGTGTCCAGCTATTTTGATAGCGCTTTCGAAACGGTCGAACAAACTCACAGGTGCAGGTTTGCAGAGTGGAATCTTCGGTGGGGGAATTCGGTCTTCGAATTCGGAGGAAGTTGGATGATCAGAGGATTCTTGATGACTTGAGGACGGATTCAAGGCTATATGGAGTAGGTCATCGAGAGGGAAGGAGTACGGTAGACTCACGGATGAAATCTGAAGATGGAGGAGGTGGGATAGACTTATTTCGAATACCGCTCATCACGAAAACACTGGAATGAAGTGATTCGTTGGAGTGATAAAGACTCTCCCATTAAAATACTGTTATTTTGAATCGAGATTTCAAAATATCAATTTTGAGATCAATGTAAATCAGATGACCTTGCATCTCAAAGTATAGAGAAGAAGGGGGATCGAGGGGAAGGGGTCAGATAAGGTCTGGGGATATCTCTCATTCGATGGCCCTTCAGATGTTTTCACTTCGTAATGATCTCACTCTTCATCCTCATCGTCGTCCTGCTCTTGCTACAAACTTCTTCTTCTATTCGTTAGAATGAACCATGTGCTAATCTCTCTCTCTTCTTCTTCTCTTCTTCTCACCTACAAAAAGTGGCGCGAGAGAGGGGAATAATACATGACATCTCTATGGACGTAGAGTCACTCACTGTCCATACGCAGTCTCTCATCTATCTGAGAGCTTAACCAGAGGGTATCATTATACTTCGTCAGAAATAGCGTCTAGCGAAACTCGATTCTTTGTCGAGTTTGGATCGTGTTCTCATATAATTCGCCCCTCTCTCTCTCCCTCTCACAATCTGCTTTTGGAACGAGAGAAGAGAGAGAACGGGGCAGAAATCTCGATTGAAGGGGCGAGAAAGAGAGGAGTGCTCTCTCTTTCTTTTCCCTTCCTTTCTCCTTGTTTCATCCCATGCTCTCCTTTCACTCTCATATTCAAACGTGGATTCCATTGTACGAAGATCACTTCTTCCATTATCATTCTAATTCGATTAGGAGGCATCACTAAATTTCGCAGTTCTATTCAATTCTATTTCCGTGTCTTCTCTTCCTTCTCGAGTCTCATCCATTCACTGATCTACTTCTCTCTTTCTCTGTCGTCTCTCCCTTCGCGCGTCTCTCTAACCTCTCTCTCTCCCTCAGGTCGATCACAGTCCTCCCCCCTCTCCCGCCTTCCCTTCTCCTCTGGCGGGCACTTCCATCAATTATGAGTGCATCTCCCTACTACTCACAAGGTACGCATTACTCTTTATCCCATCTCGAGTCTGCTTTATGCCCCACTTTTCCCATTAAAATAGGTTGTTTATCGGCAACCTTGGAGAAAGTCGCTTTATTTTTGAATGAATCAGGCCCGTTTCTTTGTTGAAACTTGTTTTCAACGTGAATTAGCACCGTCCCTGTCCCCTCACTCAATCGATAGTCTCATTCCGCTAATCGATTGGTGTCTCTCTCAGATCTAACAGCCCGTTGGGTGCACCATCAGACGATGTATCCTCCTCCGTTGTCGATGGGAGGAATGGGACCGCCCCCTCCTCCTGAGTACTCCCCGCCCTCCACTGCATCCCACTCCCCCTCGGCGAGTATACTGTAGCATGTGCATATCGATCAGCCAATAGATGGTTCTCGAACCTATTGTTGCGAAATTTGTTGTGAAATGCAAAACGACAACAACACGACGACAACAACGCGATTAGCATACACAACACGTCTCATAATTTCTCTCGTTGACGAAATTGAGCACTAGTTTCTGGTGTATGCCTTCACTGATCTTTGATCTTCAGACTGCCATCCAAGGAGAGGGACCGCCACAAATGAGGAAACTATTCGTAGGAGGACTGCATTACGACACCACCAGCGAACAGGTGAGGATTACGGTAGATAGGAGGGATTGATTTAGCAATGATGACAAGGTAGATTGATATGGTATTTGGAATGAGTAGATGAGAGTAGTTTGGGAGAATTCCGATGATATCTAGGTATTAGAATGACTGCGTACAGTCGTGGATGAGAGTCTTGGAATGTGTGATTGTAGTTGCGTGCCTTCTTCTCTCGATGGGGCCCCGTCGTGGATGCAGTTGTCATGAGAGATGCCTCCACCAAGCAGTCCCGAGGATTCGGTATCCACTCTTTTCTTCTTTGGAATATGGTAGGCGTCGAAAATTACGAAACCTCAAAGACCTACCAATTGTTTACGGTATCACTTAAGGATTCGTGACATTCGCTACATTCTCTGGAGCAGAGCAGGCGATGGTGAATCGACCCCATTACATCAACGGGAAAATGGTGAGTGATCGATGGATTAGAGTGGACTCCGTTCTTTCGTGCATGATAACAGGTGAAATCATGTATATCCTCCCTTCCTTCAGGTTGATTCTAAACGAGCGATTCCCCGAGAGCAAATGACTAACATCTATCGTGAGTTGTCCGATTCCTTGATTCAATTATCAATTTCCGATGGAAGGAGCACGGTCATTCTAATGTCTCGTATTCAGATTCTCCCCTCTTCGATTATGATATTCCCCACGGGTGCAAACTAGAAGTTACGGGTCAGTTCTCCCTTCTCTTCATTCACTCAATCGAGACTCCCTTGCAGGCATTTCGTGCGACTTCCACTCGGTTGAGGCACTGCGGAAGCACTTCGAGCAGTTCGGAGTAGTGGATCAAGTAAGATTACCATTTGAGGAGTACGGTAGTCAGAGTGATCGTATTCAGATTGAACTCTTGATCAAGGATAGAGGATTCGTAGTGTTCGAGGCAGAGAATGACGCAATTCGATGTCTTGCGATAGGAGAGCATGTCATCAATGGAAGATTGACTACTGTCAAAGTGAGTCCCCTTCCTTCTCCCCTCTCTTCTATCACTCCATTCCAGCCCTTCAGCACTCTTGACTACTGGACGGAAATGGGTTTCCCTAAGCTGAAGTGATCTTTGATCTTTCTCTCCCAACTCCGTACATATCGCGAAGATTAACGATTTCATTAGATGACGATTCTTATCTGTACATTAAACTCTTCGTACTTATTTTGGATTAGCTGTTACTTCATTATATTGTTGATTGCAGTATATATAGTGTATAAATGGTTCAGTTTGTTGCGTTGTCTTCTTAACGCAAAGGAAATGGTGGTGATGAACTCGAGAATGAGTGGGGGGAATGAGATATTATATTTGCAATGTCAGACTTACACTATCGATGCTTCATCTGCTGCTGCATTTGCATTGAAACAAATTGGACTGTGATCTTCTTTCGCTTCGTCCTTACATCAAGGTCTCATTCATTCGTTCCTTCTCACGCTTACTCAATCTCCTTCCCTCGACGACAACGTCGTCTAAGAGCAGTCAGTCCACTCGAGATTATTCAGTCCTCTCAAATGGACGGAATCATCATCGGATGCGCCATTTTTCTACTCGGAATCGTCGGAATTCCAGGTAATCAATGATCATGATTCGATCGATCGAAGACCATGAAGGTAATCTCTTGTTCTGCTTCGCTGTCTACAAACGTCCAGAAATTCGTGGGAAGCACGGTGAGATGGGATCTCTTCTCTCTTCTCTCTCTCTCATTCCTCCCTCCAGGATATCTCCTTGCTGTCAACTGCATCATGCACGTCCTCTGCATTCTCTTCGAGGTCAGTCCCCCCTCATTCCTCTGATTCCTTCTCTTTCGATGGTCAATGCCATCTGCCAATTCGTCAACTACCAATGGCGTCGATCTGAGTGCTTCCACTTTATCATCCCGTCTGTTTCATTCCTTCGAAGGGAGTCCATCTCTTCTCTCTCAGATATCTCTTCGTCTCCAACTACCAAGCTATGATGTACGTGGTAATCGGTGCAGATATGCTCTACTCCATCCTTCAACCCTTCCGGTTCGTCAGAAAGGGTTCTCCTACAGATGAACAGAGCGAGCCCGTCGTCCCTCCCTCACTCATCTTCTTCCAGTTATCTCCGAGTGCAGACTTTCCCCTATCTTCTAATCATTCAAATTCCTTGTCTTCTCTTCGGGATGGAGCATCCCCTGCATGCTTCCCTCAACATGGACCACGACGATCCAATCATATTCGCATGCAATCCCCCATTGGGAGCCAGTGCCTCTGTCAGTCCCCTCCCCTCCCCCCTCCCTCCTTCTCTCGACTCTCGAGTATTCAGGCGATGCAATTGTGGAACATAACTAATATCATAGTGAGCATCGCTGTCCTTCTCATCTACGGAGTAATCACTGTCAGGATGATGTGTCATTGTGAGTGAGCGAGAAAGAGGAGAGACCTAACTACTCCTCTAGCTCGTGGGGAGGAGGAGAACTCGGCGAAGACGAAGTTCACTCGTGGAGTAGTCAAATCAGCGACAATCCTCACTCTCTTCTTCTCTGCTTCATGGTGAGGGAAGGGAAGGTCCTTCATTCTCTTCCCTTCTCAGGTTCCTCAGCAAGATCAACGATCGATTCGCATTTCTCTTCCCTAATATTCGACCGGAAGTGATCCAGACAATGCAGACTTACTCGGTATCTTGCTAGATTCACTGTGGAGGGAGGGGCTAGAAGAGTGTTGAGTAGGCGAGTGAATGAAGCAGACCATGGCCATGGGAACATTCCCTCTGGTCCACAATGATCAGAGGGTAGAGCACACGGAGTTTGTGATTGGGGATAGAATGGGCACAATCCTCTTCCATTCCTTCTGCAGGTCATTCCAGCAGTAGCTTCATTCGCGCAGACTTACTACGTCCACTTACTCATGAGTAGAGACTATCGAGAGGCATTCAAGGTTCTCTTCCCTTCTCCTGTTGATCATCTCAGTTCCCATTCAGAAGAGTGGTTTCTTCGGTTTCTTCTCCTCTCAGTCAGTGACTCCCTTTAGAAAAGTCACTGTTTCTGCTGCTACGACGAGTCAAGCCAATTGAATGGAAGGGGAGACAATTGATCGATGGAATCTCTCTGTCCTTTTACTTCGTGCTATTTTGTGTTTCATGCAACTCTCAAACTCGTATACATCGCAATAATATTATTTTGTGACGATGATTTCGGATAGAGATATCTAGCGGGGAAGGGAAGGGGACTTCATCATTTGCCTTTCTTCGGTTTTTGATTCTGCAATGCTCTCCTCTCTTCCCTCCTTCCTTCTTCTCCACTCACATAGTATCCAGGCAGATGACCAGCTAAAGAGACCGACTTGTGCGAATTCGAACTCTCCTGATCCTTCTTCTTATCATTCTTAATCACTGACTTCTTTAGCAGGGTCGGATCATCTGTGTGACTCATCATCTGACCTCTCCGACTACCGTATTCCCCACCTGTCAGTGTATTCTGGATGATACTTCCTGGTGCCTTTTCCACTTTGGGGGCCGACGAATTGTCCGATCGATTATCGGATCGATTGGAGGAAGGAGCTGATCCCGGCCCTCCTCTCGAGTTATCAGATCGATTGTCCGATGAGGGATTCGAACTCTCTTGCTGAGGAGGAGGAGGAGGCTTCAGAGGAGAAACCGCGTCCTTGAAGTGCTGAAGAGATCAAAGATCAACTGAGAGGAAGGAGAGGGAGCACCTTCTGAGGCTCGACGTGACCCCAGTCCTTGCTGACTGCCAACTTCTGGAAGTCCTGAGATTAACTGATCTTTGATCTTTGAAGATCTGGAATACCTTGTTCTGTTGATTCTGTGCATTCAAATAGTGGAGGGGAATATCGAAGTTCATGTAGCAGCTGGGCACGAAATCGGTTGAATCCTCGGAAGTGTGTTCTGTAGAGATCAAAGATCACGAGGTGGGAGAGAAGGGAGGGGAGGGACCTTTCTTCGAATGCTTGCTCATATTCTTGTGCTTCTTCTGTTTCGTAGTGTGCTTTGCAAGGGGACGAACAGATGGAGAGCGAGGCTTCCTGAAGGGAGAGAGAGAGATAGTTGAGGGGGGGGGGGGAGATCATCAAACCCGAATTGATTCTTTATTATTCGATCTCTCTCAGCTGGACTCGTCGGAGTGCCCTCAGTCTTTGTCGTCTTCTTATCCTTCAACCATATCACTCTACATTACTCAGGGAGGATTATACGCAGGAGAACGATAACTCCAGGGATACTGTAGATTGTAAATTCTTGATTACCGGCGATGGCGTGGGATGGTTGGTCGTGATGACCTGGAAGATCAAAGATCAATTGGGGAGGTCAATGACTCCTCACGTCTTCATTGATGATCTGTTCTGGTTTCTTCTTCTTTGCATTCGACCTATCCAGTAACTCCTTCTCTTCCCTCGTTGTCGGCGCTTTCCCAATGCACACTGGATCACATCTAAGAGTACAGTAATCAGAGAATCGTTGTGAGAGACGACCAACTTGAAGAACTCTTCGGGTGCAGTGTAGAGTGGTAATACTCCCTTCTCCTTCATTGCTTTCCTCTGTGATCATCTCTCCTCCTCTACCGTACCCCTACCGTATCCCTCACATTGCACTCTGCTGCACTCTTGCTCTCCCACTCATACGAATCTTCGAATGGTGCCTTGTACTTCTTCCTGATCGCATCCAATGCAGCATGGATCCTCATGTAGTCTGGACGCCTGCAATCGATCGATAATCTCCCACCTTGACCTTCTACTCACTGGTACACGTCCAATCCCTTCAAATGCTTCGGAAATGAACTTCGTCTCCTCTGCAAGTATACAATCAGTTTATGATAAGGCAATTACAGTAACCTGGCATTCGCGTCATCAGATCTTCATCGCGCATGTGCAATTTCCTCAACTCGATTTGCTAAATGGATACGGTAGATTCAATCACTGTATCGATTGAATACATTCTTGTTGTCAGTTTCGAGCCAGGGAAGGCCGCAGTAGAGATCCATCATCATGTACAACCACGACCAGAGATCGTCCTTCCTCCCCTGCAGAGAATCAATGGGTGGGTGGAATCTGATGCCTCTTTTGTTTATGAAAATGTTTTATTCACCTGTTCCTTCTCTTCGTGCATCGAAGGGCTGGCGTATCGGAAGGTTCCACGAAACTAAATATGAAAGTATGAATATTGATTTCTGAATTGGGAAGTGACCTCCAGTCTCGCTCTTGCTTTTCTCGGTATACACTTTCTACAATTGGGAGAGGGGGGATACGCGTATGCCCTGCAATGGTCTCTCCTCTTCCCTCTCCTCCTCCCTCTCCTCTTCCCTCTCCTCTTCCCCCTCCTCCCTCTACTAGAGTTCCCCAGATTGGGCCATTCCGCCCAATCAGGCTTTCTCTGAGCGGTCAACTGGCCCAATTGGGCGCAAAACTGAACGACGCCCAGTTGGGCCGAATCCTTTGTTTGCCCAGTGGTGGTCATTTGAAACATATTTGAAAACCAATGAAATGGAGGAATGAACTTTCTCTCAATCTCATTTTGATATGTTATGTTGGAATGTGTTTCGGGTGTAATATAAAAGCACCGCCCTGGAGGAACGAGAATGAATGGGATGGGCGCCCAATGGGCGCCCAGACAATTCCTTTGTTCGAGCTGGGCAGATTGGGCAATATTCATCACGTTCAAATAATTATTGGGCGGACTGGGCGCCGACCAATCGAGGGAACTCTACCCTCTACCTCGCCAGTCCGAAATCGAGAATGTAGACTACTCGAGCACAAGCTGGAGTAGTCGAGCATCCCAAGACAAAGTTCTGCGCCCACGTGCGGAGTGTCATTCCCTTGGGGAAGAATTTATCCTGAGAGTGACGTCATTCCCTCTCTCTCTCTCCCCTCTCTACCTTGAGTCTCCTGAGGTTCTCTCCTAGCAGAGTGATAATCATGTAGCAGTAGTGCTTCTTCTTCGCTGATCGGAATAATTCGGGCACGTGTGGTCTGATTCCATTCGCGTGCAATTCCTTCAGCACCGCAGTCTGCGATAGACATTGGGATACGGTAGGAGTACGTTAGGTCACCTCCAGTTTGAGATAATTGATCTCATCGTTGTTCGCTCGTTCGACCTTGAGTGCAGCCAGCTAGGGACCCCCAAGTAAAATTTTCAACTCGTGGTGTATTCGAAAGTGCAGTGCACGGGGGCTCTTTTCTACTCGCCCGCGAATTCAAATTGCCGTTATAAATTGGTTTTTATTAAATATTTCGATTTCTTCAAGGTGCCCCTATTCAGTTTTCGGTGAATAGAAAGTACAGATTGGTATGCGACTAATGAAAAATTTTGAAAGGATTCTGTATTTGCAAACATACTGAATTGCACACTCATTTGAACCCACTTTTTATAAAGAATTGTCTAATGGACGTCTTACAGAGTGCCCCTCTTCAGTTATATCATTAATCGATTATGCGATGCCGAATGAAGAGTTTACGACAAAATTGAGAAAATTGATATTTGCAAACCTTGTTTAAAAAATTAATATAATTAAATGTTTATTTTGAGCAATTACGGTAACTTTCGTCATAGGATAACTGAAATTTGAATTTATCGACGTTTATTGATCGAAATCAATTTATTCTCTGCTCAAAATAATATGTTTTTTGATATTTTGTGTGTATATATCAGTCAGTTTTGCTTATATATTATCATGTCGAATGACATCAGCCTTCGTTGATTGTGGTGACAGGGAGATGGTGCTCTTCCATTCGAAATTCTCCTTTTTTCAACCAAAATCATTAGTTACTCTATTGCTATCTATTTTGTCAGTAAATGAAAGGCATAATCGAAATATTATTGAAACTGTGAATGCAAAAAAATATGACCCATCGAGAACGAGTTGACACACCGTTCCGCACGCAACGCACGAAATTCATGCGGGCGGCTTGCACTACATCACGAGGGGCGGGGCTTAGAGTGATCACTTCATACTTACTCAAATTGAAATTTAATTAATTTCTAACAACGGCATTCAGATTCAGCATCGCCGATAACCTAATGGCCATGCAAAAATAATTTTTTGGAAGAATTTCACATTTTACTTGGGGGACCCTAGCAGCCAGCTGATTATCCTGCCAATTTCCGGATTTCAACAACAGCATTTTAGGGCAAAACCTTCAAATTCTGCACTTTGTACACGCTTCCAAAGCCTCCTTCATCCAGCTTGTTCACTATTTTCCTTTTTTCTCCTATTCTGGAATTTCGCCAATTACTGTACTCCAAATCCTACAGTAACCCACATCTGTCCCATCTTGAACTTTCCCATCGCCGCCAATTCCTGCGCAGATTCTCGATTGACGCTTTCTGAGGTGTGAGATACAGTATACCTGCTCGATCACCGCCTTATCCATGTTGAGTATCGTGTAGTGATGTGACGATTACGAGTACGGTATCATAGATAGGAGAGAAGAACCAATCGATGGAATGAGAATGGGACTGAATGAATGGAGAAGAGACGAGAACAAGAGGGGTAGAGAATATGCAGAGTTCATTCATTTTAATATTTGCCAGAAGGTTGATTTTGAATTAATTAAAGTGCAAATCAAGTGTTCATCTAATTGTCCTACTAATCAGATCATTGTACGATGGAGTGAGTGGGAGGATTCATTTCCTTGTCCTTATCACGGATCGAATCTCTTGTGAAAGAGAGTTTTCTCTATCAAGATCTCCTCTAGTTCGACAGCCCTCATTTCGAAAGCCAGACTCCAGCTGAAGAGACATTCCAATTGTTTTTCGGATGATGTTTTATGAGGCGGTTCGGAATCTTCCCATCTGTCACTTGAATGTTGCTTGAGGGAAGGAGTGAATGGAGAACCATTACACTCGATGAGTCACACTGTCGGATATGATACTCAATCCATCGGATTCATTGGAATATTTCGAACTTTTACAAGTTCAATTATCATTTATCTACACACTGCATGAAATTATACCATGTTTGGGAGTACTGCAAAACAATGTGAAAGATCTCACTCGTAGCCACATCGACATATCTCTCCAATTGAACACTTCTTCTCATCCTCGAAATCTCCTTGATTCTTCTCCTCAATCTCTCAGCTGATCAGACTCCATCTTCCTAGAATGAGAGAACACATCTCCGCCCCCTATCCTTCCAGTATAAATTGCCCCTCCTAGAATGAAGCATCCACCTTCGCTCTATCACTTCCTATTTTCAATCCCTCATTTCTATCAACTCTTCGAGTGTTCTGTCTGACCCACCCTTCCTTCTACCGTACTCTTACCGTATCCATCTCTCTCCAGGATGAAGTGGGTAGTGGTCGTCGCTCTCTTCGGTCTCTCGGTCGCAGCGCAGCAGCAGTCCAACAAGACCGCCGAGGCAAGTGATCTACTGACATTCTCGTCCTCAGCTATGATACCGTAGTCTGATCTACCGTACTCCTCAGGGAACGGTGCAGTCCGCGGATGGTCGTCGTAGTCATCGTCGTCACAGAGACAGCGAGGAATCCTTCGAGGTGATTCTTCCTTCCCTTTTCTCAGCTAGAAATCCCTCTAGGACGATGACTTCTACACTCCTCAATACTACGCCGCCCCTGCTCAGAATGGATATGGACAGGTAATCGATCATCTTTGATCTCTTCCTTATCTTTGATCCCGTGGGAAAGGCTACGGATCTCCCAGGTAGGTCAGTGGTCGATAGGGGGATTAAGAATTGGAACCAAAGGAGAAGAAGACGTTCCCATTTCAGGCAGGAGCTGCTCCGTCTGGATCGTATGGAGTCGCCCAGGTGAGATCCTTCCCCCTCCTCCCTTGGAAGGGGATTGATTGCAGGACGCAGGGTACACTCAGTATGCTCCCGCCTATCCTCAGTATCCCGTCTACGAAGCCCTCCCTCCGAACTACGATGGTGAGCCCCCCCCCCCTCCCCCATCGAGTGAAGAGTCTCCCTCAGTGAACTACTGCTCCATCCACGCTTCCTTCCCCATGACGGGAGGAGAGGAGAAAAGAGACAGAAGAGACGATGAGAACAGCGATGAATCTGATGGTATCCCACCCTGCTCTTTTCTTCTCCCTTCCTCTCTTCAGACTACGCTCGTTCTTCTCGTCGTCGTCATCGTGGAGGAAGACGTCATCGCAACCACAGATGGAACAGACAGACCTGCAGGCGAGTGACCCCTCCCTCCCCACTTCCCCCTCCCCCCCTCATCGCTCCTAATCCTCCTTCAGATTCACGGCGACATTCTCTCAGGAGACGTGCCAGACGTGCTGTCGTGTTTCCTCTCGTAACAACGACGCTGACCCCGTGAGTGATCTCCTCCTCTTCCCAGAGATCAAAGATCATTCATCCCAGTCCTCCATCACGGGTGCCCTCATGTTCTTCGCTCCATGGGACGAGTCCAGTGCCGTGAGTACCGTATCCTCCCTACCGTAATCTCCTCTCTTCCCATCAGGAGCACAATCTGAAGCGTGAGGTGCAGTGTGTCTGCTGTGCACCTCGTCGTCAGCAGGCGGTTGCTGCAGCTGCTGCAGCCTATGGCACCGCCCCTGCTGCTGCTGCACCCTCGAACTACTGATGAGCCACATTGGATATAGATCATATCGAATTGTTTCATTGTCTTATCTATCGATCGATAAACGATTGGTTTCTATCAGTGGCGAGAGAGACACGGGGTAGATCAAGGGGCAGGCTCTTCCCATCGATTGAGAGGAAGGTAGGAAGGGTGAAGGGAGATGGCATTCCCTCCCCTCAGTCCATTCATCGGCTCCTTCTTGTTCGTGCATCATTTACAATTATTTCCTCCTCATTCTTCTATCTGCTACTATGATTCCTCCTTCGTTCTCTCGTTGACTCCGTCGTCCTCTTCGTGTATTTCCTGTATTCTCCTCCATTCCAGTGATGTGTAGAAGGAGGGAGGAGGACAAACTTTGTTCTCGGTGCAAGTACAAATCTCCCGAATGGTTGAAGAAAAGAAGGAGGAATGAAGAGAAGAAAGAAGAAGAGAAGCGTGAGGTGGAGAATCTCGTTGATAAGAAGAAATCAGAGAAGATGATCCAGAGGGTGCAAGAATTGTTTCGAGAGGAAGAAAAGGTGAGTCTCCGTGTGAATCCTTCCTTGCAATCAATAGACAAGGACCATTTACTATCCATTCAGACTAAGTCTTACGTGGATAAGGTGATGGCCAAGAGCAAGACTTGTATGTCTGAGAACGTCCTCAAACCAGGAGACCACATCGGGTGAGTAATTGATCTTTGATCTTCTTCGATGATCTTTGATCCAACAGATGCTATCTTCGTCATATCTTCGATCTCCTCGAGGAAGGATCGGAGACGAAGTACAAGAAGTGAGTTGCACCCTCCCTATTCCCTCTCTTCATTTCTTTGTAGACCTTCCGAGTATGGATACTTCGTCAAGATCGTCAATTGTTTCCGTCATGAGAAGACTTTCGAATCTATTCTTTTTGATTGGATGAGTTATCTGATTGGACTCATGCCAGCAGAAAGATGGCGTTTCAATGAGACTTTCATTGTAAGTCATTCTATCCCATTGGATGAATTGTTATTGGAAGTCATTCTAACACCTTATTCTTGCAGATTCTCTTGAAGAGTAAGGTACGGCATCGGGAGCAGCAGAAGGTGGAAGAGAGGATTAAGTCTCTAATGAAAGCCAACGGGCAGAAGAATGAGGATGAAGAAGAGACTAGGAAGAGGGAGGAACTGAATACGGAAGGACATTCAGAGTGAGTCCATCTTTGATTTCCTTAGTAGAAGAATAGCAGTCTTTTGTTCGATAATTATTCCTCCTTCAGCCCCATCAATGGAAATATCGAGTACAAGAATAAAGTGAAGAGAGAAGAAGAGAAGAGGAAGTGAAAGGCGAGATCCACCTTCCGTCGCATCTACTAATATCTAATATTCTGATCCTCCCCGAATATTTCAATTCGTAATATTGTTTATTTAACAATCGTTTACTCACATAGCTGATCCATGCATAATAATTGACGTGTTCCGTTTAAACGTATCAGAAGAATGATAAAATCATCTCATTCCATCATGCTTTTCGATAGTTAGTGTTTATATGTAACAATCTTTATTATTCGTTGAACTATTGAATCACAGTATCACAGAACCATGGTTCACTCTTACTATCACAGGTATCATTGACACATCACTGGGCACTATTCTTTCTCCCGATCTCTTCAGACCGCCTTGGTCGAGTAGACTTTCCTCGCATGGAGTCTCTGACATTCTCTCCAATTCTCGTCTGTCATCGTACTGAGAGTCTTCAACTGAAAGCACGTCGTTCCCTTGATCGGAAGAGGGAGGGACGAACTTGTGCCTCAGAGAAAGTGATCGGAGTCTGCATCACAGTCCATACGACGCACTCAGAGAAGGGAGGAGTGGTGAGACCACCCAGGTAGGTGAAGTATCGAGTGAGACCTGAAGGGAGAGAGGAGGGGGGAGGGTACTGTAGTCTACTGTACCTGATTTTGGAACGAGTCGCATGGGATCGAATGTGATGGGGATCTTCACTGCTTTGCGTGTTTTGTTGCTTTCCTCGATGTATTTGAGGAGTACTCCGAACTCCTGATTTGGTGCTCCCTTCTGCAATTCTTCTCTTCTCTAGGGGGATTCTCCACTTTTGTGCTTCATCTTTCCAGCTGATCGTTCTCTGAGTGAATTTGTTCGTTCTCTCACTAGTAAATGAACCCAACGGAAGATGTTTTCTGACTCTTTACTGGACACGCGAAGACTGAGGAGAAGGAAGTAGAGAACGAGCAGATGAATAACACTACAGTATCCCCTCCCCCCTACAGTAATCCTCCCCCTCACTTCGATGAGCACTCCGAGAACTGCCAATCCATCGCTCTTCTTGCAGGCTTCATCGGGAGCGAAATAACGAGTGTTCCAGTAGACGAAGTGAATCTGAACTCCTGCTCTTCCTTCTTCTTCTCCCCTTCTTCAATCTTCCGCCCTTCTTCCTCCTTCTCCCCTTCTTCCTCCTTCTCCCTCACCTCTCCATCGAATCTCTTCCCATCAATCGTGTGTTCAGATCCTCCCCAATGGGCGTGAAATTGAAGCAATCGATATGTACCAGTGAGATGAGATCCACGAATCACTCAAATCGTTCCCATTCAATTCATCGTTCGAGCAATTGAACTATTGGTTTTGTAACAAACTACTAATGAAGCCGATTCATCGACTGAAGTGTTTAGAAGGAAGTTGTTACCCGATGTGGAGTGTAGTCTGGCGGAGACCTTCCAGCATCCTTCCTCGTTCACTGTCACTTCCACACAGTCTCCATGATTGAATCGAATGAGGAGGGGAGAACACTCAAAGAGAAGTATTCCCATCTTCTCTTATTTTCATTCGCCCCTCTATCAGTTTACTTCAATAGTCTTCATCACAATAATAAAGGGCGAAAGTTACGAGTACAAATGTGTGGTAGGAGGGGGGGGGGGGAAGTAATTCTCGCATGCCATAGCGTGACTCCCTTCCTCTCTCTCATCCATCACAACTTTCCGATATTCCCAGTATTCGTGCGAGCATTCCTAAATACTCCGCACGAATCTCTAAAGGCCGACGAAAGTAGAGAGTCCAAACTCCCATTTCCTTGTTCAGTTCAAACACTCAGTCCTCCTCCTCCTCCCCCTCTCGCTGTGACTTCTCCTACTTTCAAAGGTTGAGAAGCAGAGATCAAAGGATGGAGAAAGAAGGAAACCCTACGATGGAAACACGATGAGATATGAAAACAAGCACGAGCAAAGCGGATTTGACGGATGATTGAGTCATGTGGAGTGACCCTCACCTTCTCAGGACTTTGAATGGCTTTGCTGGTGGAGATGTCGATAGGCGACTGACGATTCTGCCCGTTGCTCCTCTTTGTAGACATCCTCTGAGAGATGATGAATTGAGGATGAAGACAAGGGAGGAGAATGAAGGAAGAGGGATGAAAGCACGTGAAATCAATTATGACTCTCTAAAAAGAGTGGAAGATGGTTAGTCTGGAGAGGGCGTGAGAAGCAGTGAGTGATGTAGAAAGGTACTCATTAGAAGGGAGAAGAAGAAGGACTGGTCACGGAGTCCTCCCATAGAAGAATTCCCCAGAGAGACAAAAGAAGAAAACAGATTATCGAGGCATTTGAACAAGATCTCCGATTGGCTCTTTTCTCATCATCAAAGGAGAGTCGTAGAATGAGTTTATCGCGTATTTTCTTAAGCACGGGTTTCGAAGTAGACACAAAGTATTCTGTAGATGCCTTAAGTGAGGGAATGTTGTCAAATCTAACGAAAATAACGAGTTGAGCTAACAAGTACTCTATCCATTCTTTAAAGCGATACTGTACATGTTGATAGAGCCGGGAATTTCGGGGATCCGTCAATTGGGAGTCTCTCAATTAGTGCGCGACTGCGGCTGCACGAGTGACGCGCACTCGACGGTCGCAGAGATCCTGGCAGTCTCGGTAGTTCTTAGGGACGATCTGGCGGAAGACGTTCAGCTGGAAAGGGGGCGGGGCTTAGGAGGAGATTGGAGGGTTGCCAGGGGAGATTGAAGAGCAAGTGAGAGAAACGCTAGAGAAACGAAAGGAGAGAAGAGGGTCATGCATTGCCTATGAGAGCTTTCCATAACCTTCCGAGTGTCAGCTGATCTTCGAACTAGAGGAGGGAAGGAGGATGCAGTACCTGTTCTGCCGAGATCTCGACGGGATGAGTGAGGACCGTCCAGATAACTGCCTCAGAGTAGGGAGGAGTAGTCAGAGATCCCTCGTACGTCACGAAGTCACGCTCGTCTCAAGGAACACCATTCAATCATTGTTCTTCCAACCTTTCCTAGTTTCCCCTTTTCCTCCATCCATGCTCATCTAGTCTCTCACCGAGGGGAGGCAGTAGTTGTCTGATATGGAAGTACGTGGGCATCTCCTGTTCGTGTCCCGTCTCTGCAGCATTCCTGATACAATCCACGAGTGGTTGGTAGTTGTCGTTGTGTTCTCCCTCCTGCAACCAAGACGCACTTTGAGTCATTCCAAGTCCATTGCTGCATCTCATCAAGGAGATTTTGAATTGGAAATATCACCTGCTATGAAGTCACAAAATCAAACACTCTCTTATGGCTCCGTGAGATGTAAGATATTCCCACCTTGATAAAAACTCCGATCACAGCCAATCCATCGTCCTGTGCGAGAGCATTAGCGAAACTGCCATACGTCGTGTTGTAGAAGACGAAATGGACCTGCAAAGGCGAATGAGCAAGCTATTTGAGGAAGGGGAATAAAAGAGAATTGATCATGTTGAACATTCCATGAATTTCCTCGCTGATTCAGTCACAGTCAATGTTCGAGAGTGTCTGACCTCTCCTGAGAGTGGTCTTCCATTGAGAGTGTGTTCACTGCCGCAGCTTCCATCCTCACTCCAATGGGCGTGGAATTGCTCCAATTTGAATTTGGCGGGAAGATGACGAGCAGCGAAGACTAAAAGGGATTCAATCACTCAAATTTCAAAGAAGTTTTGGGGGATTAGGTTCCAATTCGGTAATCTGCTCGACATGTCTCATGGTCAATTGCTGTGCACTGAAGCGTGACGACTTAAACTAATTCTCATAATGCGAATAACAGCTGCCTTCCATCTCTCACGAGTTCAAACTATGCTTTCCCTCTCTTTCTGATGGGTACATTGTGTCTACTGATACCTCCTCCCTTCTGTTTACTCTTTCTTTCGTCGTATACCTCCAATCCATCAAAACTCTCTCTCTAATAGCTTCCTATTCGTTCCTCCTTTCCTTCCACTCCAATCAATCGTTCTTCTACTATGTGCTCAGAGTCAGAAAATGTTCAAACCGATGAAATCATCAGCCGAATCGCAAACTTTGACACATTTCAAGGCGCAAAACTTCTAAAAATGAGAGGGTCGAAGGGCGAGAAAAAGAGTGGGAAGTGAGTGAAATCTAAGCTGAGAGAGGGGAACTTACAGGATGAGCAGTTGTCTCGGACTTGAACCTTCCATCCTCCGGGGGAGCACGAAACTGACTTGCAATCGCCCACCACGTAGTCGATCTTCACCGATTCGATCTATGAGAGAGTAATTACCAACTGATTACGAGATGGTCTCATCTCACTGACTATGGTGTGATGTTTGATAAGGAAGACTCTAGGAGGGGGGGGGGGAGGGGGGGGGTACCTGGCAGTGTTCGGCATCCTCGCAGACGGTCTCAGTTCGGATGTCGATGGGCGATTGTCTCTTCATTGTCACATCTGGAGGGAGCGAATAGGGAAGGGAGAGGAAATCCCCTATGGAAGATGAGGTCAGGAGAGGGTAGACGTCAGCCACAAGTCTCAACAACTGGACGGAGTACGTCATGAGGTCAACGTCGTCCTCCCTCTCTCTCAGCTTCTTCTTCTTTCTCTCTCTCTCGCTGCAGGCATGGAAAGGAATCGATGGATTGAGGGAGAGGAAGAGACTGGAAGAGATGAGAGAGGGGTGGAAGGAGGAATAGCAAAACAGCTGGAAATGATGGTCCTGGGTTAGAATCTGCGCAGTCGATTCCAGAAAGGAAAACAAGTGAAAGAATGTCCCCTGAGGGTATTTCTTACGTTGGATGGAACGAGGTTGACGAGAGATTCGACGAGACTTCCGAGGGGGAGGAGAAGGGCAGGAAGAAGAAGGAATGGACTTGTTAAGGGAACCAGACACATTTTCTGGCCCTTTCTTAACGGTCAGACGTCGTTTCCTGGCCATTTGTTAGACGATGGACGGACGAAGACGAAGTTGTTATGAGTGGAGAGAATGAAGAAGGAAGAGAAGAAAGGAGGAGGAGAGAGGGAGGGATATCTACTGTGAACAACAGGACGTGCGGTTTAACGGGGAGGCGGAAGGGTAAGTGATGCGGGAGGAAGAGAGGAGGACGACGACTGATGCTTACCCACTGAACTCTATCTTGATAATAGATTTGTTTTCTCTCACTGACCGTCTCCCTTCTCAATGACACTCATCTTCCGTCTATTAGATCACAACATTTCAAATCGGGAATAAAAACTTACTCGTCATGTTTGTAGAAGAAAGAAGAGAAGGATGAGAGATGTAGACAAGGACGAACTCTGCAATGATTAGATTCCTCATACAAAAATGGACGGAGATAAGGGACGATACGAGAATCTGCTGAGATGGAGATGCATTCATGAAGGGAAGTTGGAAGAGGACATTGGGAATGAAGAGAGGAAGGAAGAGGAAGAGAGAGAAGAAGCGAAAGAGAATGAATGAAGACAATAGACCCAATGGCGACACCCAGATTAGGAAGGCCCTCCACTTCCTACTTCACTCTTCCCTACAGTAACCCCCGTCCATTCCTCCTCCCGTTCCCCTACAGTGACCCAGCATGAGTGATCTCCCATTTTCCTCCTCACTCAAAGCCGATCAGTCAACTAGGGAGCAAGGAGAATTGATACCATATGCAGACGAGAGAGTGTGTGAAATTGAGAGAGTGGGAAGAGAGATGGAAATAGTGGGAGAATCGGAGAGAGGGAGAGATTACCATCTCCTTCTATGATGGTAATCGAGACAGAGATCACCCTGCTAGGAAAGGAAGGAAGGGAGAGGAAGGAGCACTATCAAGATCCACGAGGGTTTACGAGTATACACTTATCTAAACAGAAGGGTGAGTTCGAGAAGACTCAAGGGAAAGAAGGAGTGAAGGGAAGAAGGCAGTTGGCAGTAGAAGTGAAGTGGTCCCAATCTCTTCATGATTACCTCAGCTTCTCTCTTATCACCATTGACTCGTCCCTTCTAACCTCCAACCTCCCTCCTTCCCCCATGATCCCCCCTGAATCACTGACGTTATTTACGATCGGATGGCATCAACGCCCTTCTCTCGACCATCAGAGAACGGGAAGAAAGAGAAGGAAAGAGGCCCTCAATCTAATCAAATGGTACATCCCTCGCCTTTCTCAGAGCCTCCCCTAGAGAGAGACGAGGAAGGGAAATACTGAGAATGAGCGGAAAGAACTGCACTAGGTTCAATAAAACGTTGCAGGAAACAGCCACTCAACAGAGAATTGCCCCCCCCCCTCCTCCCCCCCTTTCCACCTCATAGGACCTCAGTCGAAGAAGGGCGAAGGAGGATAAATCAGAACGTAGCGAGGAATAAGGAGTACCTTCCATACCACTACACTCTAGCATCATGAGATAGAAGGAGCTTAGGAATGCGCGAATGATTAAGTGATACATAGCGTGACTCCCCACTCCTTGGGTCCAATGCATTCAGGAAAAAGGGCGGGTCTGACCGTTTTTGAGCATGATACCGCCTGAATTCATCCCTCCTAGATGTCACTTTCACACGTCAGTCAAAGACGAAAGAAGGGGTTATATACCTATGGACTCAGTAAACGATAGGTGAAGGTACAGAAGAGAGGAATACGGTAGGGTAGGTCAAAAGTTGGGTTCCGCCCCCTTTGGTTCGTCCTTTATACGCCAACTTTCGCTGCTTCGACAGAGATCACTAACAGAGAGGAGAGAGTGTGGAGAAGTGAGAGAGGAGAGAGAGGTGAGAGGGACGAGAGAGTGTGCAGATCGAAGAGAGTGCAGTGAGTCATAGGAGAACAAGCAGAGAAAGGAACTGGGCTAATTCTTGATCTTCAAACTCGAAAAATTCCCTTTAAAGGTAGAATGGTCGTTTGATCTTTCGACTCTGCTATCGATGACTACTTGGCTGCCCATCCGTCAAACTTCTCCCTCCCTCCCTCCCTCCCTCTCTCTCTCTCTCCACTTCTATCTACAGTCAATCCATTCTCACGTTGCAGAGAAGTCACGTGTCCATGAAAGGAAATCATTGAAAGAGCGAGAGATCATTCAACGATCAGGTAAAGGAAGGGATCTCTCCCCTCCATGATCACAGGAGAAGAGGAGAAGAATCATCTACACTTGGTCGAATCTTCAATGATTCGAGTGGACATGGAAAAAAATGGGAAGAATGGAATTCCCGAAGGGGAGGAAGAGAACGAATCGGACTGAAGAAGGAGGAGAAGAGAGAGAAGAAGGAGGAGGCAACACAACAGGAAAGAAGAGTCAAAACTGTTATTTCGAAAGGACTATCATTAAGGGAAGTGCCATTACTTCTGTTGAGATAACTATGAAGAATGTCCGAGGAGCAAGGGAGGGCCAAGCGACGAACACATCTTACACTCCACTTCCACTTCTCTTCCTCGTCAAAAGAACTCATCAAAGGAGAGAAAATTGCCGTCGAGAGAAGAAAGAATCCACGATGAATTGAGAAGAAGAAGAAGAAGAGGAAGAGTTCTCCCGAGGGAATTCATACTAATTAACTGAGATAATGGAAGGAACTCGATTTCATCAAGGAGAAATTCAGAAATTCCCCTCTACGACAGAATTCTCGTTTGTTTGATTCATCGGAAGGGAAAATTGGTTGGCGCTGCATGAAATATGAGAATCTTCGATTCGAAAGGGAAACCAGCTCTCTTTGTTCCCCGAGTTTGTCCAATTTCACAATTTACAGAATATTCAGCTCGTGGAGAATAAGTGCTATTTAGAGCCTTTTCTGAATGGGAACACATAAAAGTTGGCTCGATTTTAGTGAGAGAAGTGATCATCATAACGACAGACGATGAAGAAGGTAATGGAAGGGAATCAGTGAATGGAGACGAAAGGGAGAACTAAACTGAAACCTCTCGAGTGATGCAATATCTACTTCGAAGGAAGACGGAGGGCCTAAGGAAATTGAATGGAGTAGAAACGAAAGGAAAAGAGCTATGCAAATAGACAGTCGAGTCGCTGCTCGCTTTCGATTACTCATTCGAAAAGAAAAACTTATGTTGGAAAACCGAAGATTCTGTTGTAAAGTTCACGCTTATGAGATCTCATTCCCTCGTATTTTCCATGTGTATCACTATCATTAAAAATTTAAAGTCTATAATTTATGGACTATAATTTTTTAAAACAATAGAATAGAATAGAATAGAATAGAATAGATTTATACATGCCTTCTTTTTTTGCATGTGGGTTTGTTACAATGAAATAAGTAGGAAAGGTGGGGGGGGAGGATAATCTTGTAAATATCTTCATTTATTTCCATCAAGGAACGCTTTGAAAAACGTTTCCAAGTTCTGCAAAATGATGGATGGGAGATTCTCTGTGTGAGTAATATCACGAGGGAGATCATTCACTATTCGGAGAATGGGAAACATTCCAAATCCGATTATTCCTTTGATGCAAATAAGAACGAAGATGACGGACATTCATCTGACAGGTTAACAATTTATTGGCAGTGGAAGAGAAGATCGATATTGCCGATTGAGGGAAGGAAGAGTCGATTGGATGGAACACGCACGAAAGAAGGGAGAAATATTAGGAATATTAGGGCGTAGATGGGATGAATCTACTGGGGGAACTACATGTCTACATCTACTATCTACAATGTGAACACACGACGAAAGGGAAAAAGGAGGAAAACAAGCCTCGACGCCTAGGAAATGAGATTGAGAGAAGGGAGATGAGTCAGTACCCGTTGACCTACCATTCGAGTTGTGAGAGAGGGAAATCAATACTACAGTAATCAATCAAAGGCCGAAATCGTTGCAGGAGACGAGGAAGCACGAGCGATGCTGCACTCGATTGGAAGTTCGATGACGACGAACTTGAGTGCCCAAACCACAAGAAGTTGAACAACTGAATGTAGGGATTACGATCTCTAGAGATTCAGATGAGAAAGAAAGGACAGGAAGATAGACTGACGTGTTCCATGGCAGCCAATCCTTTTCGATATAATTGGTGATGGGAGGAACGGGAGGAGCAGTCACTGGATCGATTAAAGGAACTGAGGGAGATCGATCCACTCTGAAGCAATTGTTACAGATGAAAGAGAGAGGGAACTCACAAATCCTCCTCGACAGGTGGTGGATTGTCACTGCAGAGCATCGAGTTCTGGCATCGACGAGCCTCCCGATTTGAACCTGATTGAGGGGCATATTCATTCTCCAAACCCGTGTAGAAAAAAAAAGGAGGTGAAAAGTAGATGAATAGGTTACCAATGCATCTCTGTGTCTGGCATATTCGTTCTCTCCATTTGGTGCCCACTCCACAAGTGGTTGAACATTCAGACCAGTCAGCCCAATCGCCCCAGATCGAAGGAATCTCGCAGTTCTGGAATGACCCCTACTACTGATTGTTGAATGAGTGACTGACAGTTCCCTCGCATCTCTTCGATTCCGAGAATGGTCCAGGACAGACTCCGAGTACACAAGTGCGACGACGGAGGGAGAATCCCTGAGGGGAGGGAACACTCTCTCTCCTTCCCCTTCCCTCTCACCATTCCACATTCCTTACTGCATCCATTCCAATCACTCCACTCCGAATAACGGAAACATGCCTCGAGGACACACAACTGAAGGTCCCTGATTACCTTCTATTACTGAATATCCCTCTGACCTCAGTTTCGACACAATGGGGATCCGCGACGTAGGATGGAGTGGTTGATTGAATCTCTTCTACTACTGAGACTCTAATAGTGGATGAGGAAGGAGTCGAGGAGACCACGATTGAGCCTGCGAAGAAATAATGAATCGACTGCGGTTAGAGTTTCCTGAAATTCGTGAAGATGTGAGCAGAGAGAATCTGGTAATGGTTCTCAATAAAAGCAAAGTGTTTACTGTCTCCTCCGCAGCTGTCGATCTTCCTCGTTCTCGTTCCATTCCCACAAGTGACTGAGCAGGGAGACCATGGACCCCATTCGGGTGGAGGAGGCTTGTAGGGAGGAGTGGAGGGATACGAAGGAGGAGGGGAATAGCTACAATCGAGATCAATATCGATGCTAATTCAATTAGGACACTCACGTTCCAATGGGACTGTAGGTGGGCGGAGTCGGAGTAGTACTGTACATGGGAGGGGTGCTGTAGACAGATGAGGGATACCATGGGGTTGTAGTTACATAGGGCTCGGTACGGTACACTGGGCTTTGACCATAGATGATCACTGAAAGAATAACTCTTCATGACTGCATCAACATTGTTGTGATATTTCTCCGAAGACATTCTTGTAACCTTTAGCGGGAGTGTTCCCTCCAGCAGTTCGATATCTCGGTCCGAGATACGAGGGAGTCGAGGGTTGATTGTATGCAGCAGTTGTGAAGGAAGGAGAAGGAGATCCGTTGGCGAGGACATTACCGTATGCTGTAAGAGGAAAGAGGAATGAGAAAGGAGAGGTGTCTCTTACTTCCTCCCTTCACCACATAGATCGTTCGCACGCCACTGGGTTGAGCTGATTGGCCTCCAGAGTTGACGAAGATCGAAGGAGGAGGAGGGGGAGGAGTTCCGTAGAGAGGAACGAGATGAGGAGAGGGAAGAGAAGAGGAAGGAGAAGCGATGATGATGAACTGGAGTAGAAAGAGGATGGAGGAGATGAAATGGGTGAGAGTATCTCACATCCTTCCTCACTTGCTCTCCTTCCCTTATCTCCTTAGGCACTCGAACTCCTCCTTCTTTAGTCTCTTCCCCCAGTTGTCCTCCCTGATAATTCAATTACCACATTACCATTCAGTTCCTTCATTATCGTTTACCGTGTTAGCATTCGTATGGTAGACGGGTGGAAGTGTTCTCTTCTCAGTCGTTGACTGGACTGTCGTAGATGAGGGAGGAGGAGACTGGATGACGTCATCGTTGAGATCCTCCAGAGGGAGTCGATCGTCCACTGGAGGAGAGGGAAGACTGAAGAAGAGATGAGGAATGAAAAGATCAGGAGTACTCACATCTCCAGTTCCTCCATCTTCTCGAAGGGCGATTTTGGCATGGTCTCCGTCTCTTTCACTTGGGGAACAAATGATCCCGCCGCGAATCGAGCAAGAATCTCTTCTTCAGATGGTGCTGCAATGGAGTTAACCCCAATCAAGTAACGATTGGTTGTTGAAGTTCCCGATTCGTCGAATGTTACACCGTCAATTAACTTACGTGGTCCAGGGTAGACTCGAATCCGACCGGGGATGACTGATCCTGCTCGAATTGGATGCACTCCTTGCACTGGATGAACTGGAGGCACTGCGGCACCTACCAATATAGTTATAGAGTGGAACACACCTTCATTAACCCACCAAAGGCAGTTCTCTGAGTGGGTATCTCTCTTCTGACTGGAGGAGGAGGAGGAGCGATGGGGATGAGATCATCGGGAAGAGTGGAAACCACCGGAGGAACCACTGTTGGCACTAAGAGAGAGATGGAGAAGGGGGAGAAGGATGGGGATACCTTGATTGGGAAAGAGGGGCTTAAATAGTGAAGCCAGATTCTCGATTCCTCCCCGAAGATTCAGAGGATCAGCGGGGTTGTGAGGATTGATTTGAGCTGCAAAATTGCCGTGCTCTTATGTCGAGCTTGGCTCCGTACCAGGATTGAGAGGTTTATTTGGTCCAGGGAGAGTCTCAAGTGATCCAGTGTTGTATGGGAGTAACTGTCGAATGGCGACGTTTCTCTGTCTCATCAGTGAGGGATTGAGGGGATCAGGCAAGAATTGACTGATGGGCATACTACGAATACGCTGCAATTGCATTACTAATTATCTAATTAACTAATTAATGACTTGCATAATGAGGAGGGACGTCGATGAGTCGTGGGTACTTGCTGCTGCCACGAGGACGCCCTTCGTTCTCCTCCCATTCCTGAGAGAGATCTCGTGAAGCAGAGCAACACCTTGTATCTCCCCACCTTTATCCTCCTTCCTCCTCGATTGCTCCTTGGTTGGGGCACGTCTATGACGTCGTCTTCTCCCTCGATGTACTTCTCCTGCAGATGGAATCCATCTCCAGGCGACGTCGTCTGAGATGAAGAAAGAGAGAGATAGGAGTGAGTAGGTCACTCACCTTCCTTCCTCCTCGAGAAGGAGCAGGTACATCGACGACCTCGTCTGACTGAGGAGACTCTCCAGAGATCTACAATGACGTTGAGTAATACTTTTTCTTTTTTGCTTATGATATATTGCAAATGCAGCATGTGTAGTATTAGACACTATCCTTACAAACCTACCTTGCTTGGTTCTTCTCCCCTTCCTTGTTCTCTCTTGACACTCGCTCTTCTCACGAATTCCTCGTTGTTAACAGAGGGAGGTTCCATGTACTCCTCCTCGTCTCTGAATCACTCCTTCCCTACTCATTCCTTCTTGCTCAATTCGTTCTCACTCGATGACCAGTGGTTGCTTCGTCGTCGTTGTCTTCACTGTGGCCTTCGGAAGGAGAGAAGCAACCTTCGGATTCATCGTCGTCGTTGAAGGAGCAGATGGGGGAGGGACAGAAGTGGTCGTCATCGAGACCTAAGAGAGGAGGTCAGAGATCAGAGATCTCAATTCAAACCTCCTGGACATCATCTTGCATCTCAATCACTAGAGATTCGTCTTCGTCGTAGTGAGGAGGAGACTGGAAAGTGAGTTAGAGAAGTGAAAGATCAAAGACCAAACCGTCGTAGTGTGGTCTTTCTTCTGAATCGTCGTTCTCGTCGATGACGTCATCGTGGTTGATGGTGTTGTGAGGGCGGAAGTGGATGACTCCGTAGTCTCTTCAGGATCAGGCATCTCTCGAGAGCGACGGTGTTTCCTTGCTGAAATACCCCATTCAGAGATTTCATGTTTGGTCATCATCTTGAGTAGTGAGAGTGGTTGTGCCCTACCACATGGTTCTCCGAAGCATCCCGCAGTCTCTCTGTTCCTCCCTCTGCACATATCATCTCGGATGTACTGATTCTGATCCCCGACACATCGACGGATTCGAACCTGACATGAGAGGGGAGAGATGGAGGGTAAGAAGAAGGAAGGATACCTTGATTCCCTTATCTCCACATCCCACAGTGAGACACTCGCTCCATTCTGACCACAGAGACCACATCGGAGGACGAGTGGCTGGAAATATCGATTGACTTATTACTGATTCTACTGTATTTGTAGCAATGGAGCAAGTGTCAACAAGAATTATTCTGTTATCGAATGCTTTTTCCCTCTCTTTTTCTCTCGACACTTGTTATCACTTTAGTTTCTCTCCCTTGGAGCCGTGACTGCTTGGCGCAATGGTAGCGCGTTCGACTCCAGATCGAAAGGTTGGGCGTTCGATCCGCTCAGTGGTCAGAACTTTTTGGCTTATTTTTTCTTACTCGTAGGTGGCATTGTAGACATGAGAAATCGGCCGACGGTCGTTGCTCCCGCCACACGATGAGTGGGACGAGTCTGAGGAGGCGGTCTGAAGGTTGAGAAGGGATTGATACTGATCGGAAGGGATCTTCTCTCTACCTCGTAGTGAGTTGCAGTCTCCTTGCTGCAGGCATACTTCCCTGAGTATTCGAGAAACGTTGAACATTGGAGATCCTGCATTTAGGCGTGATTAATAAAGAGAAAGCGAAACGTTATCTCTACTCTTCGTCAATACCGGAAAGAGTAGACCTACCTCCTTGCTTGTGGTGCCATCCATCGTGGAGTTGTGCGAGGAGGAGGACGAGTCTGATGGATAATGAGGAATGAGGAAGAGGAACAGTCACTCACTGTTGTAGTCGGAGGAGGAGGGGGAGGAGTAGAGGGAACACGGTATCTGAAGGAATGGGGAGAGAAAAGGGAGGAGGGAGTGACCTACCTCACTCCGTACGGACACTCATTCTCCGTTTCAGCCACCGCTTTCCCGTTGCACAGAAGAGGCTAAAGGAGAAAGAGTGGTTGAGCATTTCAGGAATTCATAGAGGTGTCATAGTATCACTTCAGTAGACTAGGAGGCAGAATGCTCACTCTGCACTCTCCCTTGATGCAGTAGTTGCCGTCTCCACAAGGAGTTCCATCGGGGAAATTGGAAACCGTCCTGAAGTGATCTTTGATATCTGGATACTCGTGAGACCAACTCACCGGATGTTGTTGGATAGCTCGAGCTGGCACCAGATCTTGCAAGGCGCCTGGAAATAGGAAAGGAGAGAACTTTAGAGATCAAGGACATACCTGTTCGAATTGCAGTCCGACTCCGCTCAGTTGAGGATTGGGATTATCGGGGTCATCTCTTATCTTCGTGCAAGTCGTCGTTGCATATTCATCCACTCTCTGACCACCGCACGGCTGGAATTCAAGGAGGATGAGGGAGGGAAGGAAGGGGAAGCTCACTCTCGAATCACAAACGATTCCCCTCGCATCGTCACCGAAGCACTCGCGACCTCCATTGTTCGCTCTGAGAGAGATCAAAGATCAGTAGGAGATTACTGAGATCTGATTGGTATCTAGTAATGGCAACTTACGCTGGTCTATTGCAGAGTCGAGTTGATCTTCGCAGTTGAAGTTGGCCGGATATCTCGCAATCGGAACACTTCGCCCTGAATTTAATTGTTAAATATTTTCTTGACAAAATGGCAAAGTAGATTTATCAAGGGATGGGCAATCCTTCTGAAGCGTACCTGCAACTGCTGGGTGATTCATTCCACGTTCCCCATTGTCCATCGATCTGCGGGAGGGAGTGGGAAGCAGGCACACACTGACCATTTCGACACCACTTAAATTGATTTATTGCTGGAATGAAATTTAACAGTTGTTCCAACCAGGCCAGGTCCGCAGTTGGTTCCCTCGAGAGCGGGATGAGCCGTGCGAATGATTCCCTCTCCATTGCCACACCACACCATCTCGCACACTTCCTGAAATTAAAAATTGAAAAAATATTTAAAAATAAAGATAAAAACCTAAAAGAAATAAATAATTTGTCTGACAAAAACTCGGCAAAACGCATGCTCCCGGTGAGGCTCGAACTCACGACCTTCAGATTATGAGACTGACGCGCTGCCTACTGCGCTACGGAAGCTACGCGGGTTGGCCACGAAAAAAGAGTAGATAGCTAAGGCAGCGTACTTTATCTTTGCTTGCTATGAACCAGTTGTGATCGTGACTTTTGGGAGCCCCTTCACTCAGAACGGGGAATGGCTCACCTCCAGTGCTTGTCCATCCCTCAACTCGTGCTTCCAGCATTCACCATGGAAGACTGCACACTGCTCCCCCAGAGTGAACTGCTGCCCAGGGGACTCACGATCCTCAATCACCTGCTTTGTCGATTAATTGGAGGTCAACCTACCTTAAAGAACGGTTTATCCGATTCTCCGGGTGTGGGAAGATCGTGTAGACAGTTAGGAGCACGGGCAGGAGATCCCAATTTCTGAGATGGAGACCTTCTTAATATGAATTAGAGTGTCATCATACCGTCACGAACAGTCCGAATTCCTTGACAGAGCAGGAGCTCCATTGAGTCTTCCCCGTTCCCACAGAGGGACTCATGATGCAGCATCGAAGGTCGCACTCGTTGTCACCATCGTGATACATACCAAGACTGCAAACGGAGTTACTTCTCCTATTCTTCCCTGGTTCAATGTCTGTCATTTCATCGAATACTCCAAATACTATGTGATGTAAAGTGAAAGCTAGCAATGGTTCACCTGTGACCCATCTCGTGAGTGACTACGAATACGGATCCGAAGTCGAGTCCCTCGTTGATGGTGCATGATCTCGTCTCACTGCACATCCCCTGCACTCACCAATCAATTCAGACACACTCAACAAGTGCATTCACACTTTCGTCTCTTTGGTCGATCTCTCTCTCTTCATCCTCATTCATCGATATCTCCCTTCTCTCTCTTACCTTGACTGGTGCATATCCAGCCACAGTCTTCAGTCCGTCTCGATACAAATCGTATCTGCAACCATCCATTTCCGACTGTTTACCAGTTCTTACTTTGTTTTGCTCTTCTAAATCGTTCCTTATTGCGTCGTAGAACGGGGAGATCTCGACTGTGACTCCCAATGATCTCCTTCTCTCTCTCTTTCGACGATCAAAATGAACATTTGCAGAGAGAGTGGAACTGTCATTCGATTAATGGTTGTCTCCTTACCCTGAGAATAGCAGTGCGTGGTCCCAGTGCTTGGGGTCCTCGTCTCCCTCAATTTCACAGGTAAATAGAAACAGCAGAGGGTACACAGTGGTACCTTCGGATTGAGCACTGCTTGATAATCACAGAATGCATCGAGCAGACTGTCCACATCCCCGTACTTGTGAGCTGATTTCGTCATAGAGGACTGCAATCGTGGACTCTTTATTCAAGCTCATCGATATCATCTGGTCGAGTGACCTACCGGGGGCGTCTTAATAACTTCGTATCGCACGATTTTGATGTTGACGGAGGGATTGATGACTCGTTGGCCGTAGAGAATATCGATCTGTCAATCGATAGTCTCATGGATCATCGATGGATTCTCTCACATTGTTGACAGCAGCGAGAATGAATCGATGCATCTCTGCATCAGCGTGTCCCCCATACAACTCCACGAAGTGTCTCCACATCGCATCGTCTGCGAAGACTGCCAATTCGATCGTCAGATCGCCCTCCCTCAAAGAAGGGAACTCTCAAGGGGAAGAAGGGGGGAAGGAGACAAGGAAGCATACAGAGGAGTAGTCCCTTCTAAAGCGTAAGTATCTCTCAACTACTCCATTAGTACGTCTATCTCTACTGCAGTTAAGTGTAAGTTCCGCAGGAGTTTGACGAGCAGGAGTCTGTAAGGATGAATCTGCTAAATAAAGTCACTTGTTGATGGGAAGCTTCACAGGCGACCGACGCAGCGAAGCAGGCCTGTGTTAGAGATTATGGTAGCCATTCCGGGTTATGGTACTGGTTAATCTGAGTCGCTCTATCGGCCTACGGTATAGCATAGCATTGAAAGGAGGGTTGGTCAGTATCGTGACAAACTTGATGACGGCCATGCGATCGTCGTGCATTCCATCAAGGAGAGCTGAACGACGTGAGATCGGAAGACGATCCTCCGGGTAGGGATCATCCTTCGGATCTAGAGTTCAAAGATCAGAGGAGAAAGAGGGGGAGGGACTGACTGAAGAGACAGGAGTGCTTTTGGAGGACGTGGTCAATGGATCTCTTGTGGATGACGTGTTCATCCCCCCTCGAATGGGGTTGGATGAGGAAGGGACTCGCGTCGAGGGTAGACAGAATCATCCCGTGCTGCAATATCTTCCTTGCCACTGAATCAGGGAAGATGGTACCATTCTCTCTCCGCATCCAACGAGGGCGATCTTGATGGAGGGATCATCGACCGACTCCCCTTGATACGTGCATTCCTGAATCCATTCACTCTTCCCTTCCTTCTTCTTCCTTCTCACCTGATCAGCCAATGAGAATTCCATTGCAGATGAATTCGCATCCCGAGTCACCATGTGGAATTCTGTAGTTTCTCTGTTTCCCATAATCCCCATTTGCAACCTTCGTTCACCTTCTCCGAATAGTCTGGAGTGAGGCTGTAACCGGAAAACTTCCTCCCTTCCTCGATACGAGATATTGTAGAGAAAGTGTCCTTCTTCTTCGGGATGCGCTGTTTTCCGAGGTTTATCCAGCCAATATTCGGGCACTGCGATGATGTTTGAACTTCGAATTCATTCTGATCTCTACCTTTCTCAACTTCTTCGTCTCCGAAAATGTGTTGTCGCTCCTTGGGAGACATCGATCGGTGCAGTGAGACGCATGACTACAAAAAGAGGAATTGCACTTCACGAAGAGATTTACGCAGCGATCATTGGTCTTCTGTTCAACTTCAGTTCGATTACAAGCTACGAGGAATGATGGGAGAGGGGGGAGTGAGGGGGAGACCTGGGATGCTGCTCCGATCAGCAGCAACGTCTGCAGCAGCCCCATCCTCGATCTGGAAGAGGATCAAGGATGAAGATGGACGATAGGATCAGTACTCGTATTCAGATACGAAGAACTATCAAAAATTGCCGACGCAGAATGAGGAGTGAATACTCACTTTGTGCGAAAAGAAGCAGTGAAAGAACGTGAAGATGCTTCAGATGGTGGTTGATCTACCGAGACATCCTACCCTGCAACCTTCTTCCCTCTCTCTTCCTCATTAGGCTGAAAGCGGAACGAGAATGTGATCGTGAACATGCGAAATCGAACTGAAATCAGTGGAGGGAGGGAGGCATGATCAGTTTCAGCCTCGGACCGCCGAGAGGACAAGGTCAAACGAGAGACGAACGGAGACTATTAACAGCTTATGCCTATCGAGGGAATGAACAGTGAACGCTTTCGAATATATTTCACGGCAGTTCCAATTAGCAGGATACGATAGGAAAGGGATAGAGTTAATCTCGATTGGAGTGGGATCAAGGTCTCCCCTTCCGTTCCAATCGCAGTATAATTGATCTGACGGAAACTGAAAGTGAGCTAATCACGTGTACAACTAAAGAAAAACGAAATCGTGATCTTTATCTGACTGAGAAGCATTTGGAATGTGACATCTAATAGAAGAAATTGGCTCTGAAACTGCACTGAGCCGTCCTTACTCAATGGGTCGTGAACTTTTTCGAGCTGTTTACGAACTTTCTCCTACAAAGAAAAAGCAAAACATGAGCGACAATGAGAGTGTGATTTAGTGTGATCATCGAGTGAGACAGAAGGGTATCGATCCTTTTGTTGGCTTGTTAGTTCGTGATAATAGTTCAGATACGGTAGGCGCTAATTAGATAATATTGGACACTGTAAGCATACAACAAGTAAATGTTTCGAACACGAGGCGTACATGGAGATCAGTCATGGCAAAGATATCGAAAGGGAAAGAAGGAGCGAAAGTTAGGCGATAAGGGAGAAAAGAATGATGGAATTGGAAGTGTCAAATGCAAGAAATCAAGGTAAAGCGCGTCTCCTTCAAGGTAAGTAACGTACGAGTAAGAGGAGGAGAGTACGATAGAGAGGGGGGATGCTCATCAAAAAGCGTTTGGATACGGAAACAGAAGTGAGAAGGTATCGAAATGGAGAAGGGAACGGACGATGAAAAGGTGTGAGAAGGTAGGAAGTTGCTCTTCTATTGTTCACAGGATAGACTCGTACACTGGGAACACTCGAGTGATTGACCATGTGAGAAGGGCACTCGCATCACTTTCACATAGACCCCCGAGTGAGAATTGAACGATTCGAGAGGAACTAGAGTCTCTCGAAAACACTGATGACGACTAACCATGTACTGTTAAGGAAGTTCTTATCCAGTACTGTTAGGGGAACAACCCACTCGAACTAAATCACCACCGCCATTCTTAATATCTATGCAAAGCTGTCCTTCCATTGGGTGTTCGATCGATAATCACAGTTCTATTGCAGAACAAAGGGATGAAAGTGAAGGGGAAGGGGATAAAGTGATAGTAGGGGTCATTCACTTTCGCAGGATAAGTGGAACTGATCAAGGAGGAGTCAAAATGAAATGGCGTTTGTTTATGCCGCATTACGGGCAAATGCTGGCAAGTTGCAGTCTCTCCTTAGATGCAACGATTCGAGTTGCATTGGCAGGAAAGAGATGGACGAGGCAAGGCATTATCGTATTACGGAATGGAACGGAACGAAGGAAAAAGATGAGGGGGAGACCGCCAATTACGAAAGTGGAGGATACTGCGAACCAGATGATGACAGAGTGCACTTTACCATTTGAGAAGAGAAGCTAAGGTCGCACGACAAGAGCGAGTTTGGTACTGACCCCGAGAGAGGTTCGATCTCATTGGTGCAGAGTGAAGATGACCAATTGCAGCGGATATCTGCCTACGGTAGAACGAGGAATGTGTGGAGAGATTAGGTGATCAAGAGTGGGTAGAACCGAGATATCTGCCGATGCAGAGGGGGGAAGAGGTCAATCGAGAGAAGGGAGACACAAGGTCTGCACCACCAGACACGAACACTTCCGGTGGGGTGCAGCCATGGAGGGAAGAGCAGAAGCAGAGGAGACCCAGTCAGGGAACAGTTACAGTATGATCTGCCCCATGCGAATAGCTAGGGAAGGTCAAGTGATTTGAACATCATGGTATCACACAAGAAAAAGGTTCAGAGAGGGAGGCGATGAACTCTCACTTTTGTGGATGAAATAGAGTGAGAAGCTGATGACTGTCACTCATTGCCATTCGATGAGAGAGTCAATAGAGAGGATGAGAGAAGGAGGAGGAATGAGAGATGAAGCAAGAGAGGGAGAATCAAAGAGGAAGAGGCTAAACTCGATAATGCTTCGATTACTCCGTTCTAGAAACTGATAGTCTGCGAGTTCTCTTCTCTACTATCAACACCATTTGGACCTCTTTCAGTCTCACTTAAACGGTTTGATGTTTATGTGAGGAAGAAGCTAATGATGTACGAGAAAGTGATGACAGTTACGAGATCTTCCGATAAGCATGAATAGAAAGTGAGTGAAGGGGAGAGAACGGCAAGGGGATAATTCAACAGAGAATCGGTCATTAGGGGGCGATTGGATAGGCAGTTTGAGCCCTTGAGGAGAGGTTAGAGGGAAGAGGTGAAGAGGGAAGAGGTTAGAGGGTAATGAGCGAGTTGAAAATCGAAAGTGTCCTCTTTGTTCCAATTGGGCGTAAGCCATTCTTCTGCTTTTTATCACTCATATCCTTGAATATCAGATGATTCCAATGGGGGGAGTGATGGAACGAATGGTAAGAACCATTTCAGAGAAAGGAGTTGCAGGGGGGGGGGGGGGGGAGAAGGACTGGCCAAGTCTCGCTCCTTATGAGATCACACTGTTATTCAAGTGCTCGATAGAGCCACTAATCCATCGAGGAGACCAAGGAAATGTTTTTCGATTCGTTATGTCCAATCTACATCCTTTCCATGATCTTCACAGCCCCCGGAAAGAATGTCCGTTCATTCCCACTCCCACTGCATCACCATAATGACATTCAAAAGTAATCGATATTGATTTATTCTTCTAGCACGCATAATTATCATTTCGAGCTAGTGTAATTGACCTGTAGCGGTGAATTGGTGAGAAGGGGCTACTCAATCTCCTCTCGGGAATGCAATCTCATTGCTTCATAGTGGTGGATCTCACGTAGACTTTAGGAGTCGATCTGGGAGGGGAATTGGAGGGAGGTTCTTCATTGGATGAAGAGGAAGCAGAGGAGGGAGGAGACTTCGACACTGATTTGGAAGTGGGCGGAGCTAGAGATGAAAGACGATCGGAGAGTCCACGAGAGAGATCTTCCATTGAAGAACGACGAGAACCGAGAGGAGAAGCAACTGGAAGGGAAGGAATGAAGGAGAGGAAGAGGAAGGGAAGAGGGAGGGAAGGAATGAAGGAGAGGAAGAGGAAGGGAAGACTGACGAGTGGATTTGGAGAAGAGTGCAGTCCTTGCTTCTCTCTCGACGAGGAAGATATTCCGACGAGATTCCTCCTCTCCGATTCTCAATCGATTCCATTTCTTAGTCCCCTTAGAATCTCCCTCTTACCTGTCATAGATGAGTGCATCGACCTTCAATTCCCTCTTGAGATACTCCTGAGCGGACTTCGTATTGATGTCATCACCCCATACGAAAGTGACCAGATTGAACATGCGGGCACGATCGAACGGAGTTCGGTCCTGCAAGGAGAAGGAGTACTGTATTCAGTCCTCGATAGTTCTTCCATGAGCTACCGTACCTTGAGTAATTCCTCGCTATGGAAGTTCACTCCGAGTAGATGAGTGCCTGCAGCGTAGTTGACTGCGAGACGGGAGCAATCCGATCTGAGGGTAGTTTCATCATCACTATCCAATCGAGGGAATCTCTCACCTCACGTCCTCGAATGGCTCGTATCGGGCAGTCGCCCCCACCACTAGGAAGAGAACAGGGAAACGATGTTGCTTCTAGAAAGATCAAATATCAACTTTAGAATCAAATCACAAGATAGAACAAACCGATGAGATGAGTGTGCAGATATCGGGATCAAAGGAGGAGAAGACGATGCGACGATCGCCCGCTTTCGATAGAACCTGCAGAGAGAGAGAGAGGAGGATGAGAGATCAAAGATCATTCTCGCCTCATTGAGGATGGCATCGCAGAATTCATTCCTCTCGAAGTATCCCCCTGCACACTCGTGATTCCCATCCTGTGGAGAGGAATGATCGACCATTCGAGAGAAGAGAAGAGAATCTCACCTTCAACTTCATCGGGAACTTCACTTCGATGTTGAATCCGACGTGAGGATCGACAGAGTTGAGGACTGTCTCGAGAGGAGGAAAGGGAGAGTGGTCGAGGTTCGTCTCCTCTGCAGAGGAAGAGTAGAGGGGGGAAAGAGAGATCCTCACCAGCATCTGGAGTAACTTTGAGCATACGTGGGCTGCAGGCAGCAGCTGAAGTGGAGGAGGACGTAGCTGAAGGGAGGGGATGAGGAAGGGGGTTAAGGGGGGGGGGGGGGGAGATACCTGAATCATGTAGATGCTGCACTGCAGAAGTGTGCTCGAAGTGGAGACGATGCAGTTGGGACAACTTCAGATCCTGAAGGGAAGGAAGATGAAGGGGGGAAGGGAATCCCTCCCACCTTGATGGCTATCTCGTGGAACTTCTCCCGTAGATCAGTCACTGATCCCAGTCGAGCAGTCACTTCGATGACTACGTGGAAATCATGGAAGACAACGACCTTCTTGTCCTGAGAGTGACGTCACTCGTCAGATCTCCCTCCTTCACTCACCTTAGTGAGATGGACGTCGAACTCGACCATGTCTGCTCCCTTCCTCCCTGCTTCTTGCAGAGAATGCAGGGTGTTCTCACGAGAGGACGCTGCCCTGCAACCAACTCTTCCCCCTCTTCCTCCCTCCCCCTCCCCCTTCATCCTCCACTCTCCCCTCCCTCTCCATTCTCTCCACTCACTTCGTGTACGAGCTTCCGCATCCTCTGTGTCCTATCTCGAGTGTCCTTCTCTGCTTCCAATGACGAGCGTACGAATACTGAATGAGGTGACGTCATCACTGCACATCACCTGACGTTTAGTGTAGTTAGAGGTTTCTCTTACCTTGGCCATATCTCTCATCGCCGTATCCTTGGTCTTTAGTGGGAGGGCGAGCATGAAATCGACTGCAAACCACCCAAAATTCCGGAAGAGAAGGGAACAAGTCACCGTTGATTTGCCCGATCGGCCGTTGACTCTGTAGGTTGATGATCGGCAGAGTGCACTTCCCGTATCTAAACCATGGTCTTTGATCTTTCATCTACGATATACAATCTCACGTGTCGTGGAGAGTGGAAGCGAGTGCGTAAGCGATGCCCAGTCGTTGAGATTTCACTTGATCCGTCCCGGCAGAGAACAGCTCGATACGGAACCCCTGAGATTCCACCAGATGCATCCAACCCATTCAACAGATGCACTAACCAGGTTCTCGACATTGACAGTCCTTGTCCTGAAGACGAGATAATCGATCGAATTTCGGAATATCGATCCGTGCTCGTATTGCTCTCCGAAGAGCGGATCGTCTCGAGTGAGCACCTGGGTAGAATTACGGTAGTCGTCGATCGATAACTACGGTCATTAACTCACCGACAATTCGGTACTGGAGAACGAGGGGTACTCGGGTAGGTCAGAGCTCGCAGTGGGCGGATCCTCGTTGCGCTGAAATTAGCCAGTTCTCGATCGACTCTCCAAATGTGGAAATACACCAGTCACCAACACCACGACACCGTGAGATCTACACTATGCACTCCATCGATGACCCACACTACTTCCATAGACGGAAGATTCTCTCCACAGACCCCCTGCCCGTCTACTGTAGTACCGTTCCTCGTACGAATACGCCTGACAGCCAACTATTCACTACTCGACTACCTCAGAATCTGTGCAATCGAGGAAGAGGAGAGGATCTACGACTGACCTCTCTGAAGCGGATGTCGAAAGGGACGACCTTGAGTCGGTAGTCTTGGGCTTCGTCCTGAGAGATCAAAGATCAACTGTGATCAATGAGAGGAAGAAGAAGAGACTGACGAACTTTCTTAGTGAAGAACTTGAGTGCCTTCCCATGTATTCGGATGAAGAAGGAAGCCTCGACATCGTGCATCAACCAACCATCGTTGATGACTGTACGTCCATCTGAAGAAGAGGAGATGAGAAATAGTGCAAGTTGATGGAATGGACTCACCGATGGCTCCGAAAGTGTCTTCTGCCTCTCTCGTTGCCTTTCCATTCTTGTGGGCAAGGAGATTGGGATGGATGGATCGGGGATGGGCAGAACACTCCCATCGATGGATTGAGAGTTGAGAGTGAGAAGGACCTGCAGAGAAAGAGTACGGTAGGGTAATGTAGTATGCAATGAGGATGGAGTAATGATCTACCTTCAGTGGCCGCTTCTAAGTAGTATCCAATGAAGTATCGGTACTGTAGAACAGGGAGGGAAGCCGGAACTCCCACTGCGCATTTCCATAGGTTTCTGAGAGAACCTGCCATTACTCGTACCGTAATGAGTGAGATACGGTACCTATCAGTTCCCGATCTCTCCATGATCTTTGCTCTCTTGGGCATCCATCTCCCCAATTCATCGATGGATCCCACCACGAATGCCCGTTCCCATGGACGAAGTAGTGGAGTTCGCACTGAGAGAGTCACCTGAGCATACGGTAGATCAAATGGCAAGAACGATAGAGCAGATCTAAACACCGTACCTCTACAGTCTCCGAAGAGGCCATTGTGGCCGTCACTCAAAGATCAAAGTTCACTATCGACTTATGAACTGCAAGGAAACGGAATCAAATGATATACTAATGTAATCAATCTGAAAAATGGAAATGTGAAAGAAACGGATAAAGAGTGACAGATAAAAGGATTAGCAGGAAGAATAGAGATAAGATAAGGAGAAAGATAAGCAACGAACGAGTGATCTCATTGCTCGAGGAGGAGAAGACAGCCGATGGGCGAGAAGAGAAGAGGAGGGAATGAGTGAGAGAGAAGGGACAAAGAAGGACACGAGTACTCTGGTTCGGTTTGGCTAGTAGAAAGCTACTCTCTTGGCCATTTTGGTCGATTTGCTACTAGAATTCTAGTCTGAGGTGGAGGCCGAGAGACGATAAAAAACCCATTAGAATTCTAATGTGTCATCACTACTAGATTTCTACTCCCGAGGCAGGGAGAGGGAGAGCGACTACTCCCCATTAGTTTTCTACTCATTTTTGCTAGTAGAAAACTAAAGCGCGAAACGTGCAACCAAATAATACTTGCGCACAGTTTGTTGTGCGCGGTTGAGGTGTTTCGCGACGCGTTTGACCTGAATTATCGATTTTCAGCATTTACTTGCAATTCTCGTGTCTGTTTTATATTTCCAGTGTTATCGTACGGCGCCTAGGACTATTCTGATAAGAATATTCGAACTTGCGGAGACCAGTATTCCTTTCAAACTGCGACTAAGTAGTTTTGATTGCGTCATTTCGAAAACATTTCTTTCTTTTACTTGTGTCTTTAATTATTGCTACGTATTGTCCATATTTCAACGTTTTATGACTCTTTTGTGCACTAACCGGGCCTAGGCTTTCGATAAGTCCTCTTTCAAGACGTCGCTCATCTTGCTGAGCTTAAGAAGAAGAGAACTTTCTGCAAGTTCGGCTGTGAAGTGGATATCGACCTGCTCCACATGAATAGGTAAGATTACTTTCGATCAAATCGTTTGTTTTAATATTGTTCCGTTTACGCAATCCGTGGAAGACAACATACTTCCCGCCGCCGGAGTTGGTGGCATGTTCGTCGCTTCCGTCGAGAAGGGAAAGCCCGAACTCGGAAAGAAGGGTCAGTTTTTTTAAAAATTTCAGTACCTGTGCTGATTCGAGTTTTATCATAGTTCTAATTGCAAACCTAACTAGCCAAATGCATTTATTCAAAATCAACTTTCACGTTTTTAATGTGAATATTGGACTTCAAATCGCTAGGCTGATGCTAGGTTACAGTTTTTGGCGAATATTTTTGTAAAAGGCTATTAATATGCTTGCTACTTTGTTAATAATTTGAATTACAAATTGTATAAAATAATTTCGTCGCTAATTACAATTTTCTAATACGCATTTTGCAGTTCTCCATGCTGTCGTCATCCGCCAGCGCAAGAAGTTCAGGCGAGAGGACGGAACCTTCATCTACTTCGAGGATAACGCCGGAGTTATCGTCAACAACAAAGGTGAGATGGAGTGATCCGCCATCATTTTTACCTTGGAAATATAATATTTTTACGTCCATATAATGTATTTCATAGTATAGGTAATTAATAACGGGACTACTCTAATTTAGGGGGTAAGCCCATTCCTCCTACTCAGACCCCTATGTCCCTACTCAGGTAATGGAGAACAGAAAGGGCTAGAGCTACGCAGCCTTTTGTAATATCGCCGGCCTAAGCCGGCTTTTAGCCTAAGCGGTAAGCAACGATCGTGTCACCCCGCTTCGCGGGGAGACCCTATCGTTGCTTACAGGGCTCCCCGCTTCGCGGGTCGCCGTTATAGGGAAGGAGGTATGCGTACTGTATAGGCAATGTTCTCGCCATGTAAGCACTAGAGCGTGTTTACTAGAGCGCGTGAGTAGTTGTTTACAGGCGGGTAGGAAGGGAGAGGCAGGGTGTCAGAGACGCAGAGGGAAAGTGGGCGGAGTTACTCCCTAAACTAGAGAAGTGCCTTAATAACCTATTAGTGAGTTATATCAGCATACGTGTCCACGCCGGCGGCGAGTTTTGCCCGGTACAACGGGACCGGAGGGGGGATATCATGGATTTTTGGACAACCATAACTTTGTGGGAAAGTTAGGTAAAAATCTGGTTGTTGCATAGGAATGTTCACAATGTATTAAAGATACGATTCCCGACTTTTTAGAGCGATTGGATATCTCTCCTGTCCGTGGCGTGCGTTTTTCGGAGGTATACTAGAGTCGGGAAGCACCCTGTTCACCACTATGGGCGAGAGAGTGTAGACGACGAGAATGCGTAAACAGGGTTTTTTCCCGCACGAGTATACCTCCGAAATACGCACGCCACGGACAGGAGAGATATCCAATCGCTCTAAAAAGTCGGGAATCGTATCTTTAATACATGGCGAACATTCCTATGCAACAACCAGATTTTGACTTAACTTTCCCACAAAGTTATGGTTGTCCAAAAAATGGTCATTCAAAAAGTGACTTTTTCATGCCCTGAGGGTAAATTTCGAGATATTGTTTTAACATTCTCAGGATCATCTGGTTACATGATGGCGATCATTTTGATGCCTCGACCGAGTCTTTAGCTTGACTAGGAGTAGAGATCTGAATTTCCGACCTCGATATTGCAGCAAATCTGCAGAAAATGTGCGGTCGCGCAGCAACCTCAAAATTGTTTCCTTGGTAGGCCTTGGGCGCTAATCTCCGATGAATTCGGTGCATAACGTTCTTCCTGAGCAAAAAGTTTAAGCCATTCCAAAAGTGTCCGGTGACTTATGGGCGCGACTGTATGATACCCCACGTTGTCTACAGTAACCCAGCATGGAACTTTGCATTTTTATTTCATGGTAGGGGCCGAACGGTGGTCGGTGAGCATCACTGTCCATATCGTAGACCATATACCATGTGTACAGTACCCCTGAAGTTGGAGATGTGTTAGTGCTATCGACAACTGATTTTTTTGGAAATCAGTTCTAGAAATCCGTTCTTTGTGCTAACAGTACGCCCACATCATATATGACTGCGGGTTTTGTCCAGTTATTGACACTGGCCTAGCAGTGACACAGAATCAGTTATTGACGCTGGCCTAGCAGTGTTCTCCCGCGAGCCCAGTCTCGAAGACGGGATGTACCTTTACCTTTACATTTGTCCACTACTGCGGATTTTTACCATTACTGCTGTCACCTGAGGGTTTTCGACCCTCTGATTTTGATTCCAACGGACTTAAGGGAATTCATAAGGCTCTCAGAAAATTCCAATGGCCTTCAGAAAATTCTGACGGTCTAGGGAAATTTTTGAGTGTTCATAAAAAAATTAAAAAAATTATGAAGACTGTCAAAAATTTCTGAAGACCGTCAGAATTTTCTTAAGGCCGTAAGAATTTCCTTAAGTACGTTGGAATCAAAATCGGAGGGTCGAAGACCCTCAGGTGACAGCAGCAGTAGTGGACAAAACCCGCAGTCATATATGATGGGGGCGTACTGTTAGCACAAAGAACGGATTTCTAGAACCGATTTCCAAAAAAAAACAGTTATCGATAGCACTAACACATCTCCAGCTCACCGACCACTGTTCGGCCCCTACCATGAAATAAAAATGTAAAGTTCCTCATTTATCAAAGATACAGCAACTAGATTACGGTAATGAGGGTTACTGTAGTCGAACTATTCATGCTGGGTTACTGTAGGCAACGTGGGGTATCATATCTGAGTTTTACCCGACATTACTCCAAACCCGCAGTACCGGACAAAATCCATGATACCCCCCCCCCCCCCACAAGTGTTCGTTTACTAGTTTCACCAACTGAGTACTCGAAAAGGTGAACGGGAGTGTTATCCTTGAAAAAAAGGTAAAACAGGGCGTATATTCGCTACTTTACATATTGCTTAATCGAAAAAAGGGGTTTGAGATTTGAAAATTAGATAAAACCGGGCGTCTTATTCACTACTTTCACTTCCACTTTCAAATTATAAATAACGAAATATTTACCCTGATTCGATAGGTGTTATAGTAATGGGGAGGTTACGGTAGCAAAGATACTTGCAATTATGATATTAAAATGATTGGTTACAGCGGATACGACTCCAACAGCAGCGCGGAGCAACAGCTACATGGGCAGCTACATCTTCAATCCGTTCGCGGGAGGAACAGCGAAGAAAATGTGAGGACATTTCCCGATGAAGCTCCCTCACCCTTTTTGTTATATTTAGTTCTATTCATATTTTGTTAAGTTTCTTGTTCGTTAATGGCTCAATTGTTTTCCCTGTTGACCATAGCCATTGTGGCCAATTTATACAATTTATTAAGTATAATTGTTGAAAATTTGGAAATAAAGTGCATATCCAGTGTTTCCGCACAGCAGAGGACACCGAATGACGATTTGACTTACAGTACCCAAAGGCAAGAAAGAGAACCCCAGTAGAGCACTACTCCAACACTAGTAGAATTCTAGTCTCTCCCCTAGTGGAATTCTAGTCATTGAGCACGCACTAGTAGAATTCTACTCCAAACACTAATGGATGAACAGTTCGCTGGCTACTGGACAAATCACTAGCTTTCTACTAGCCAAACCGAACCAGAGTAGGGAAATCGCACGAGTTTCCATAGCGGAAGAGAGAACCGGTAGATAGCACGATAGAAAGAGAGGGAGATATAGCCACGAGTGCCATTGGGTTGGCGCGTGGCGAGGGGGATAGTTCAGCCAGGAGGAGAGAGACATAGAGAACGATTACAACTGATGGACTATGACTACTTCCCCCTAGCTCACTCTATTCAAAATAGACAAGGGGAAACAGAGGGAAGTAGGGGGAGGAAGGAAGGAGAAGAGGGGGGGGGGGAGAAAGGGAGGGAGATGGGACAGCTGTGTGAGTGCAATGGGTGCGATCGACGAATGGCACGGATGAGGGGAGGAATGCCAATCTGCAAAAGTTCTCTACAAACAGAGAAGGAAATGGGGAATTTGATAGATTGAGATGAACGTTCGAATACTGAAGATGAAGGAACTCCATTCTACTCAAATGAATGAGTGATACATGAGGAGGAAGGAATGAAGGAAAGGCTCGATTCGACGTAGACAGAGAGGGAAATCTCTACGTATTGTTGTCTGGATGGGAAGAGAAAAAGGGCGAATTTCGCGCGACTCCCGCTGCTTCTTCGTTGAATCGATGGAGAGGAAGGAGAAGAAGGAAGGAGAAGATAAGGTCCTCTAGGGAAGAGAAGAACCATCCCAATGGAAGAAGTGAGGAGAGGCAAGAAGAATCGCCCCCCAGAAATGCAATCTTCTGTCGTCGTTGGGAGTTTTCTCGTGAGAGAATAGAGGGAGAGAGACGAAATGAGAGGGTGGGTCACGAGGGGGAAGAACTAGTTCATTGACCGAGATCCTAGTCTAGATCATTCCCCGCCATGTGGTCAGAAGTTGTTCAGTCTGACAATGACGTGGAATGAGGGAGCCATGTGACTTCCTCCTCCTTCGTAAACCACTCCCATCACTCAAGATTCTCTTTCATAACTCACGAGTCTCGGACAATAGTCGCATCGAAAACAAGACAATTACAACCAATTATTGTATTACCGGACCGAATAAGTTCAAGTCAATTTTCGATGAGATTTATGAACAATACCGTATGACTAGAGTACAGTAGTCGATAAATTAATGATTCGTGATATCGATTCAATCGAATCACTACGAGAGGTAATATATTAATACAAACGGGCGAATTCGAAAACCAGGCGGCATCTGACAAAATGACGATTAATAAATGTGAATATCACAAAATCTGATCCGATATTCTTATTTACAACGATGAAACTAATCCGCAATTCTATACTATACATACTGCGCCAATATCCACAACCAATAGCTACCGTAACAGAGGAAGGGTGAAAACGTAGGAAATGTGTGTACAGTATACCACTACTGTCTTCTCACCACAATGGTGTTGGCTGTGACGTCATAGAGTGCTCGATTGTAATTGAATACGTAGACGATTGAGGAGAGAGGGATGAGGGAGTTCACGAGGACATTCTTGAAGAGAGATCGCTGTAGGGAACTGCAAAGGAGAATCTGCCATACTAATTACCTTTGGCAATATATACGCATGATACAGAGGAAAGGAACTAAGATATTCGGCTCTCCACTCTTTACAGGCCACACTCTACTTTTCATTCTGAATATCCAAATATTGATGAGTCACACTTATATTGAAAAAAGGACGTTGGATCTCTATTTTAAAGCGTACATATCTACGGATTTGAGTTGAAAAAAATACCGCACAAAAAAATTAAAATATGGATAACTTGCGAATGAAAGAAGTAACTGACTGTCTGAAGGGTACACTGAGCAGTCCCGATACGTGGACTTGACGGGGATTGCCTACCACGGGGAAGACTTGGTGGCACGAGATCACCTGAAGGAAATGACGATTAGAACGCCCACGAGTTGGACTGCTAATGAATACTCTGAATAGAAACGTTAATAAGAACATCACACTGGAGCTGAGATATGATATTCAACTAATCTGAGATTCAATTAGAAGCCCATACATTTTCAAATAAAAATCGAATATCGAATACTTTGTTGAGACCGAACGAAGAGGCTCTACCGAAATAACTCGAATTCATTAGTTTACATCAGACTACTCTCATATGGGGTTATTAGGTGGAAGGGAAGAAAGCATACGGTGAGTCCCATGAGATTCTTGCCGGGAGTTTGACCAGCTGGAAGTCCACCGAATCCATACGAGATGAGATACGCCTGAGGGGAATTGACAGTTACTCACTCCTAATATAATTTTTTTTGATTCAATCGTATAATTAACTTAAACTGCAATATAAAAGGGTAGTTCACCTCAAGTAGACTGCACAGTATCTTCCCGATCACTTCGAGGGGGAACAATTCGTGGGTGATGTCGATGAGAGTCTGCAGATCGGCGTGCTCGTTGATCAGTCTCTCGTATCGAGTCAAGTCACTGCAAGAGATAACAGCTTAGTCGAGCAGATGGGATAACTACCATGGTCACGACTACGATTACTCACAGGATATCGAACTCGATCAGGAGATATACGAAGACGATTTTGATGGCAAATGTGAAGACGCAGTCTATCAACTCAGCCAGAATTCGGCGAGCGAACGAGGGAATCTCAAATCGAAGTACTACAGTGGTGGTACATTATCTAAATTAGACAATGTACCCGTTTTACTAGATAATGAATGAAATAAAGGAGGAGCAACTGACTGTGTAAGTGGCAGTGCCCACTCTCACTCCTGCTGCAGTCACCGTCACGGTGTTCCCATTCTGAGGTGCTGCAGCTGCAGGCTGAGGAGCTCCGCCCACTCCTACTCCCATCGAGGCAACGCCAGAAACCATCTACAGCCAATCGATTAGTATCATCATCCTGGTGCAGTACTAATTTCCAAAATAATCACAAACTGTGCCGATAATTTGCACCAGAATGCCGTCATTGCTGTACTTTACTGGCAGGATATTACACTTAAGATTCATGATAGAATTATTTTTTCCAGAGTACAGATTTATGGATCTTCTGCTTAAACCATTGTCTAGGCATAGCAAATTAAAACCGTGAAGTGGCAAGAAGAGCACACCTGGGCAGCCATCATGTGGTGGAAGGCGTACCACGCATGCGTGTCCGCCATCCACTTCCTCCACGCATCGGCATACGCGTGAGCAGAGCCATAATCGTGCTTCTCCCTCTTCAGAGACTCCATTTGGCAACTGAACGATGCCACAACTGTTAATAAGGAAGAGTAATACAGAAGCGCGGAGAACTAATAAATACAAGTAAAAGTATTGCTAGTGATAACTACGAATCAAGATCGTAATCGAGAGCCCGATCAATAAATGTGCAGCCCGCAGCGTGATGAAGAAAAACAAGATCAAAACGTCAGCTGAACCAGTCGTCCTACAGTACGCATGAGACATATCAAGAACTGATTTAATATGCTGTGACTATTTTTCACGGCATTTCGCGCACATACAAAACCAAGACTCCGCCCACTACACCACCGCCAGGATGCGGCATGGTGCGCGCACCTGGCCGCCACACACAAGACCGGAGCCGGAAAAAAGGCATAGCAGAAACCCTGATATCGATTGAAAATATCGATTGATTTTTGATCCTATGCCGAAATCCCTTGCACAACGATAATGGATACGGTAACTTTCAAAAATTTAATTATTCCCACGGTTGTGTGCACAAACGTCGACGCGTGCGTTTGGGGGTCTGTAAGTCGTTTCGTCAACCTGCAATTCGGACCGCGAAATGCCGTGATTTTTTGATTCTTCAGAATGGATATTCATTTCTATTCCTATTTAATCGGAAATGATTCACGAGAAAAAATAAAATTTTAAAATAATAACGATAATGCAGCGAAATAATTTAAATTTTAAAACATTTTTTTCTAAAAAAAATATTTGATTGCTGTTTATCGAGGGGCAATTGCTAATTGCACCTAGGTGTATATAACTCGGGTCTCCTGTAAAAGTATAGGAAAACGGCCTGCTTTTGCTACTAGGAAATATTTCATGTCATAGATTTTCACGAAACTTGGTTTATGGACATCATTGGAGGATAGGAGAGGGGTTATCCACTTGATTTTGAAAAAATTTGCACATTATCGATTTTTTTGATCTACAACGGTCAATGGCTGTAATTCGGTCAATTTTGATCGTACAGCGAACTTTTCTTTCTCATTTTACTCGTAATCGCGAGATTTACATTTCATTCAACATCTTCCAAAAGCAGGGAAGTCGTATTCATGGTCATTTCCTTGAAAAACTGTTTTTGAGATCAATAAATCGATAATTTGATCATGTCATATATCAAATCCAAAGGTTTTTATTTTAAAAATAGATTCTCCGCACCAAATTAGGGGGTGTCTATGTTGATCATGTTTCACATCTCTTGCCCTTCACTATCGATTTAGTATGGGGGATTCTCGACTTTTCCGGACTTGGTTATTTTTCGAACGATTTGGTTTTTTGGTCGTATCTCGGTTCAAATTGGTGCAATCGAACACTCAAAAAATGCAATCGATAGCTCTTAAAGAGCTCTATCAATTATTATTTGTACTTCCAATCGCTAGAATTCTTCGTTTTCAAGTTATGTCACGAAAACTGCCTAAAACATGCAAAATTGAGATATTTCTGCAACAAATATCGGTAGACAAGCGTTTCCCCGCTGGTTTAGCAACTTTTAGAAGTTTAGTAACAGATTTAAGCATGAATCATGATGTTACCGCTAAAATTGTGTACTTTTCTTTCTCCATATCTCTCATGTATTCCTAAATTGAGAAATGCTGCACACTGTTCAAGTGTTAGGACATGACGTACTAGTTTCCCATTCCAGTAATAGAAAAATAACTACGAATCAAGATCGTAATCGAGAGCCCGATCAATAAATGTGCAGCCCGCAGCGTGATGAAGAAAAACAAGATCAAAACGTCAGCTGAACCAGTCGTCCTACAGTACGCATGAGACATATCAAGAACTGATTTAATATGCTGTGACTATTTTTCACGGCATTTCGCGCACATACAAAACCAAGACTCCGCCCACTACACCACCGCCAGGATGCGGCATGGTGCGCGCACCTGGCCGCCACACACAAGACCGGAGCCGGAAAAAAGGCATAGCAGAAACCCTGATATCGATTGAAAATATCGATTGATTTTTGATCCTATGCCGAAATCCCTTGCACAACGATAATGGATACGGTAACTTTCAAAAATTTAATTATTCCCACGGTTGTGTGCACAAACGTCGACGCGTGCGTTTGGGGGTCTGTAAGTCGTTTCGTCAACCTGCAATTCGGACCGCGAAATGCCGTGATTTTTTGATTCTTCAGAATGGATATTCATTTCTATTCCTATTTAATCGGAAATGATTCACGAGAAAAAATAAAATTTTAAAATAATAACGATAATGCAGCGAAATAATTTAAATTTTAAAACATTTTTTTCTAAAAAAAATATTTGATTGCTGTTTATCGAGGGGCAATTGCTAATTGCACCTAGGTGTATATAACTCGGGTCTCCTGTAAAAGTATAGGAAAACGGCCTGCTTTTGCTACTAGGAAATATTTCATGTCATAGATTTTCACGAAACTTGGTTTATGGACATCATTGGAGGATAGGAGAGGGGTTATCCACTTGATTTTGAAAAAATTTGCACATTATCGATTTTTTTGATCTACAACGGTCAATGGCTGTAATTCGGTCAATTTTGATCGTACAGCGAACTTTTCTTTCTCATTTTACTCGTAATCGCGAGATTTACATTTCATTCAACATCTTCCAAAAGCAGGGAAGTCGTATTCATGGTCATTTCCTTGAAAAACTGTTTTTGAGATCAATAAATCGATAATTTGATCATGTCATATATCAAATCCAAAGGTTTTTATTTTAAAAATAGATTCTCCGCACCAAATTAGGGGGTGTCTATGTTGATCATGTTTCACATCTCTTGCCCTTCACTATCGATTTAGTATGGGGGATTCTCGACTTTTCCGGACTTGGTTATTTTTCGAACGATTTGGTTTTTTGGTCGTATCTCGGTTCAAATTGGTGCAATCGAACACTCAAAAAATGCAATCGATAGCTCTTAAAGAGCTCTATCAATTATTATTTGTACTTCCAATCGCTAGAATTCTTCGTTTTCAAGTTATGTCACGAAAACTGCCTAAAACATGCAAAATTGAGATATTTCTGCAACAAATATCGGTAGACAAGCGTTTCCCCGCTGGTTTAGCAACTTTTAGAAGTTTAGTAACAGATTTAAGCATGAATCATGATGTTACCGCTAAAATTGTGTACTTTTCTTTCTCCATATCTCTCATGTATTCCTAAATTGAGAAATGCTGCACACTGTTCAAGTGTTAGGACATGACGTACTAGTTTCCCATTCCAGTAATAGAAAAATAACTACGAATCAAGATCGTAATCGAGAGCCCGATCAATAAATGTGCAGCCCGCAGCGTGATGAAGAAAAACAAGATCAAAACGTCAGCTGAACCAGTCGTCCTACAGTACGCATGAGACATATCAAGAACTGATTTAATATGCTGTGACTATTTTTCACGGCATTTCGCGCACATACAAAACCAAGACTCCGCCCACTACACCACCGCCAGGATGCGGCATGGTGCGCGCACCTGGCCGCCACACACAAGACCGGAGCCGGAAAAAAGGCATAGCAGAAACCCTGATATCGATTGAAAATATCGATTGATTTTTGATCCTATGCCGAAATCCCTTGCACAACGATAATGGATACGGTAACTTTCAAAAATTTAATTATTCCCACGGTTGTGTGCACAAACGTCGACGCGTGCGTTTGGGGGTCTGTAAGTCGTTTCGTCAACCTGCAATTCGGACCGCGAAATGCCGTGATTTTTTGATTCTTCAGAATGGATATTCATTTCTATTCCTATTTAATCGGAAATGATTCACGAGAAAAAATAAAATTTTAAAATAATAACGATAATGCAGCGAAATAATTTAAATTTTAAAACATTTTTTTCTAAAAAAAATATTTGATTGCTGTTTATCGAGGGGCAATTGCTAATTGCACCTAGGTGTATATAACTCGGGTCTCCTGTAAAAGTATAGGAAAACGGCCTGCTTTTGCTACTAGGAAATATTTCATGTCATAGATTTTCACGAAACTTGGTTTATGGACATCATTGGAGGATAGGAGAGGGGTTATCCACTTGATTTTGAAAAAATTTGCACATTATCGATTTTTTTGATCTACAACGGTCAATGGCTGTAATTCGGTCAATTTTGATCGTACAGCGAACTTTTCTTTCTCATTTTACTCGTAATCGCGAGATTTACATTTCATTCAACATCTTCCAAAAGCAGGGAAGTCGTATTCATGGTCATTTCCTTGAAAAACTGTTTTTGAGATCAATAAATCGATAATTTGATCATGTCATATATCAAATCCAAAGGTTTTTATTTTAAAAATAGATTCTCCGCACCAAATTAGGGGGTGTCTATGTTGATCATGTTTCACATCTCTTGCCCTTCACTATCGATTTAGTATGGGGGATTCTCGACTTTTCCGGACTTGGTTATTTTTCGAACGATTTGGTTTTTTGGTCGTATCTCGGTTCAAATTGGTGCAATCGAACACTCAAAAAATGCAATCGATAGCTCTTAAAGAGCTCTATCAATTATTATTTGTACTTCCAATCGCTAGAATTCTTCGTTTTCAAGTTATGTCACGAAAACTGCCTAAAACATGCAAAATTGAGATATTTCTGCAACAAATATCGGTAGACAAGCGTTTCCCCGCTGGTTTAGCAACTTTTAGAAGTTTAGTAACAGATTTAAGCGTGATTAATTCTATTACTGGAATGGGAAACTAGTACGTCATGTCCTAACACTTGAACAGTGTGCAGCATTTCTCAATTTAGGAATACATGAGAGATATGGAGAAAGAAAAGTACACAATTTTAGCGGTAACATCATGATTCATGCTTAAATCTGTTACTAAACTTCTAAAAGTTGCTAAACCAGCGGGGAAACGCTTGTCTACCGATATTTGTTGCAGAAATATCTCAATTTTGCATGTTTTAGGCAGTTTTCGTGACATAACTTGAAAACGAAGAATTCTAGCGATTGGAAGTACAAATAATAATTGATAGAGCTCTTTAAGAGCTATCGATTGCATTTTTTGAGTGTTCGATTGCACCAATTTGAACCGAGATACGACCAAAAAACCAAATCGTTCGAAAAATAACCAAGTCCGGAAAAGTCGAGAATCCCCCATACTAAATCGATAGTGAAGGGCAAGAGATGTGAAACATGATCAACATAGACACCCCCTAATTTGGTGCGGAGAATCTATTTTTAAAATAAAAACCTTTGGATTTGATATATGACATGATCAAATTATCGATTTATTGATCTCAAAAACAGTTTTTCAAGGAAATGACCATGAATACGACTTCCCTGCTTTTGGAAGATGTTGAATGAAATGTAAATCTCGCGATTACGAGTAAAATGAGAAAGAAAAGTTCGCTGTACGATCAAAATTGACCGAATTACAGCCATTGACCGTTGTAGATCAAAAAAATCGATAATGTGCAAATTTTTTCAAAATCAAGTGGATAACCCCTCTCCTATCCTCCAATGATGTCCATAAACCAAGTTTCGTGAAAATCGATGACATGAAATATTTCTAGTGCCCACAGTTCCTACGTTCTTACAGGAAACCCGTGATAAAATACACCGAGGTGCATACACCATGGTGTAAGCATTTATTTTTTAAATGCACCTCGATGTGCATTTCCAGAAGCTTCCTTGGTATTATATTTTTACTTATTGGTACTATAATTCGAGTCCCAAAATATTCTTAGTCTGTTCGTGCCGGTTGACTGGCTAAATATTCTGGAATCGATCTTCCGCCTCTCTCGTGTCATTATTGATTGTGTTCGCGGTAATTGTCGTTTTCGTTCCGTTTTCTCATGTCGCCTAATCACTGCTACGTCAGGTAAAAATCCAAGAAGAAGTCCTTCACCAAGTACGCCAGAAGTGGCAGGAAGATGGTGGGAAGAACGCCATCGAGGGAGACCTCAACAAGATGAAGAAGTACTTCTCTAGCATGCGCGGCATCGTCCACACTCAGGCAAGTTATTCAGTTATATTCTTTCTACCGCTGTATTTATATTTGGTTGCTAGATATTTATAGTATTTTATGGGTAGTATCCAGCATATCAATTCTAAACAAGAACTGAATGTAAACGTATTAAACTTCCCTTCTTTCTTCAGCTATGAGTGACGCGGCTACCCATTCGCCTGCTCCTGCCCTTCTCAAGCCGGCCGACGAGGTTCCTCACAGTACTCTCATCTCTGGAAATACTGAGAACAGGCCGAAGACTGCTGTTGCCAACACCGTAAGTCGGATTTTGAACTAAATATAGAGAGGTGCTCAAAATTCATTGGACTCCAGAGTGCCTTTTTGTCCCTAAAATTTGACGGTTATCGAGTTGTTACATTTTAAAAATGAGGATACTTTAATCGGTTCCATTAAAACTTCGATTCTACGTGTATAATCCCTGGTACGGGAATGATCTTATGATAGTTCAAAGTACGGACACAAAAAACCGCAAGACTTTTGCATCAACCTAATATGCAGACTGCCCTCCACTGCTCCTCCCCCTCCGATTCCATGCTCTCTCCCGGCACAAGTAAACTGTTCGGGAAGAAGAGTAAGGTACGATGCTACTCTCACTCACTCTTTTGAGATTCAGTAAAAGTATAGTCTGCTTGCGAAAGCTTATTGATTCAGATTTTCTCTGCATCGGCTATCCTCCGATCGAAGCAACAAGCTGCGATTCCTCTCATTCTCAATGGCAGCCAATCAGACAATGATAATAAGGCGTGGAATATTCATAAGTGAGCCTCCTCCCCTCCCGTGTATGTTTCCCCCATGAGTGATTCCCAAATATAGCTTCTCGTTGTCCCCAATTTACTTGCCAATACAATATTCACCAATCCTGTAGATTTCATTCTATATCGCATCGATAAAATTCGTCTGACAAAAAATGATCGGTACTAATTTCTTCTTCTAGTATTATACAATTTACAAATAAGTTATTAAAATGTACATACAAGGTCGGAATACAACAATATTGGTTTCGACGTGACCCGAGGTAAGAAATGCATGGCTGGTCAATGGAAACTAACTGCAAAAACTGTTAGCAATGTCGACTGGGGGAATGGGAATGGAAGAAGGTTTACATCTGTTTGATGTCGAGCTGCTTGCGGACGAAGTTGCTGATGACGGCGAGCAACTCGCGCTTCACCTCGTCAGATCCTGAAGGAAATTAAAATTTAACATTTAATAGTGAATTTATCATCGCTAATTCACCATTTTGATAGCTTACAATTAGGTACTCCCATTCAATTTCAATACCCAATAATAATCAATATTCGGAAAAAGAGACGCAGTTCTCTTGCTCAGAATTGACTCGGAATGGAAATGAGTATACCCTCTCAATGCCTGGATTGATTTTCCACTGTTTTTAAATACGTTTAATTGGCAATATGAATAAGAACTCGATATCAAAACCCGATATCTCCCAATATTTTCTCACGTTCCTTGATATAGGGTTAATTTGCATTGCAGAACCCCCGCTCGATGAGTATTAACTGAGTGGGAAATTCAAGGGGATGACATTGGGTAATATTGAGTATTTAATTGACATCCCTAGGTGGAATGCCACGTGCTCCCTCTCATTCCTCTTCTTAGATATATCACTAATAATATCATTCGAAATAAATTGAATTGAGCTTAAAGTTACCGGACAAGGATGAAACCCTGATCTCACCCTGATCTCGTCGCATGTACTGAGATCATGCAAAAGTGAGAGAGCGCGGGATTACGCTGATCATATCCGACTTTCCTTTGAGGCTATTATTGATTTTTTGTATTTTTGTATATTCATGCTCAACTAATTCAGCCATCGGCTAATCGATGGAGAACTAATCCCGTCCCATTCTCTTCAGTTACTTCGCTCTCTCACTCTCAATCTGTATCTACCGGTCGTCCAAGAATGAGTATTTAATCGGCGAACCTGGCCAATCCCCGGCCAGTCCACGTTGACCCCACGTGGCCCCTCTTTACCCACTCCTTAGTGCTCAAGTCGAGTACGATAAAGTATGAGTGATGTCATCTATACTGTATACTACTGCACACCAGAAAACAACTGCAACATTCGTCGCCTCGCCTTTCATTACATTACTGGGGGTTCATTTACCATGTTGTTCAATGTCGACAAAAATATTCGAAGGAAGCATTAACCTTCTGATAAAAATCTTACAAGAGCAATGTCCATTTCATTCATTCACTTTACTCCCGTTTTTTAGAAAATTGAGAACCAGAACAGTGAGGTATACCGGATGGATTAACAGCACCGGAAATTTGATAAAGCTTATAACTGGTCAAAACAACAACAAACGAAACAAGACAATCGAATAAATCTAACAAATAATCATAACAAAAAATGGAAACGAGAACAACAAGTTAAACATGATATCCAATTATATTGATTGGTTGAGGGCATCACAGTGGAGAAGGGAAGAGTTGTGAAGCATCTGAATGAAATTGTTTTAGTGCGCCCACTTCAAGTGAGCAATTTATGAGTGGATAAATGAATTAATAAAAAATCAATATGCGGATATTTTTCCTACCTTTGACCTAATCTAATCAAAACCATAAACGAAATTTATAATGTATGAACCTGCGTGACTCCTCGTCACTTCGGCACAGTTAGACTCCGAAAAAAGATCACCCTTCCAAACGATCTGAATACCAATTTATTTACAAGATAATTTTGATCAAAAGCTAGCAATATATGCAGGCCACTCACCTAGTAGAATAATGACTCGATCAATTTGATGTCGTCAGATGATAGTTTTGCGTATGTTTTTTCCAATACATACAATCTTCCCCATGATAGGGTTGGGTCACCAGAGGATGCACATGTGGAATGGAAAAATCTAGGAAACAAAAGTTGAGCGTTGGGAGGTTGATAATGCGTTGATCAGTCGATATTACATATCATATTAGTACTTAGACTTAGTATTTCCAACAAACATCGTATCAATTATATGCTCACCTGTTGTTTTGAGAGATTTTCTTACGAACTATGAGTTCTTCTTTCGACAAAGGAGACTTGCAAATGGCGCAATTCCTCTTCCTCACAATGGAATCGAGGTCTAAATTACTTTAATAATGGGTGTGCTACATTTCACTATTACCTCGAAGAAGTACCACTTCTTGTTGATCGCCTCCTGGATGTTCCCGCACTATTCCATCAGAAATCGATCTTCTGTTCTCAGCATAGGGATGACTAGAAAATGAAATTTTGTTCAAAAACATTGAAAACATAACAAGGTCCAAGCTTACTCATTGACGATGGCTGACTGATCGACAGGGATATCCTGAATAATATATTTTTGAATGGTACGCCATCTGTAATGATCAAACCTCCATAACCGTAACTGGGCGGAGACATGCATGATCGTTCAACAAGAAAATGCTGTTGGAAGAAGACTCTGAACACTGATAAAATATATATACTTGAACAGGTAACCAACCAGAAGCATCGTATTTAGTCCATCTTTCCGATGCTGTATCGAATACGAAAATAACGATATTTGCAATTTTTGAAAGCACTATGGCGTCATTTTCATCTTCGATGCTAGAAAGATATGTAAGTTAATAAAAAGATGGGCACTACAAACTCAGAGCATATCGCTGCGTATTCTTCGGTTCTGATGGCAATAAAGTTTGAAATCTACAACTCATCAGCATCGCTAAGTACATATAAAAAACAAACCTCCCGTCTAATCATCACAGAATCCTCCTGTACTCCTGTAATCCATTTGGCAACAGCAGCACAAAATGGATCTTCATCGTAGTCAACGTCTTCCACAAGTACCGGATATTGGTCTACTTCGAACACACATATTTTATTGATGCGAGAGGCCGTCGAAATCCTTAATGGCGATTCCTTAACAATTGCTTAAGACTTAAAATATACGAACGGGGAGAGACTCCACATTGCTTGTGTATGTTTTCGCCATTCCTCAGATGGGTCTTGGAACTTAAATGTCACTTGAGGACCAGTCTCCGTTGATTCCACCGAATCCTCGATCTGAAACTACGAGTGAAATGAGCGGAGCAAACATAATTAGAAATATGTAATAAACCTAATTCACCGGACCGATGGATGCATGTTCTTCCTCCTCAATCTGAGAAATGACATTTCGTTGCCATAGATAGTGAAAACATACCTGCTCATTCCATTCGTCTGCCAGAGAGACATTGACGGGAGAGGAAGCGTCTACTGTCTCTTTTCCAGGATGAGGAATCCTACAGAAACCATTGATTTAAGGATTTTTACCAATAAAACCTTAATGCAAGCACTTCGGGTGAACCTTAATGCACGACTTTTTCACGTAAAACTCTTCCGTGCAAGATCCGGGAACGAGGGAGATAACCCGTAGTCTAAACGTTCCTTTAAATATTGTAAAGAACATTGATACCTGTGGACACAGAGTGATCTCATTTTGGAACACTCTATCGCAGTGCATCTCAGTTCTCCCTCGTCCAGGACAGTCAAACCGACTCTTAAAAAAATATTTAAAATATTGCACAACTCTATTGCGACACTATTGTAATGTTAAGAACTCACAGACGACCTTCCGCATTGGAAAGGCGGTATCCTCTCTCAACGGGTTGAACATTCCACTCCAGCATTTTTTTCTCAAGTGCGTATCGGTGTTCTCCACATGGAACTATAATCACTCTATGCACAATAAAGCGGTTGTAATGATACCTGGCCAGATCATTTCGGGTAGTTTGGAGACTTCCCTGGAGACAGACAATGAAGGGAATCGAGAGAGGTCGAAAGCGTCCATCGTTTCGTGATATCCACCACCAGATGGTGCCATTCGGAGCGAGCCAGCAGCACCTTAGTGAGTAATTTAAGTAAAAGCTATTTTGTACATCCACACACTTTCTAATTGCTCGATGAGCAGGTTTATGGCCTGGTCCAGGGTTCTTCTCCTTCGTTCGAGGTAGCTTTTGAGCTGACGGTTGACATTTTCGATTCGATTCGAATCGGGAAAATGTGAAGCTACTCCGGCTTCCAGTCGAGAGCGAACTGACAAGCGTGCGAAGATCAGAGAAATTCGCTTGTCGATCCTGAAATAAAGATTGAGTAAAAAATCGATTTAGGGACATTGACAGACCACGCGAATGCTTCTTCACTCAGTTCTTCTTCTTCAAAAATTTCCCTCGCTTTCTCTTCGTCGATTTGATTGACCAGTCCTCCGATCAATATTCCGAACTCGTCAATCCTCCCGAAGAGGACCTGAGCACAGGTACCAATGAACAAATTACACAAACTCAAAATGCATATTTCATACAAAACTCAACTTACCTTGCCAATCTGCTTCGCTTCTGCCTTAGAGAGGCCACTGTGCTCCGCATTTCCTTGTCGATGGATCACGCAATCAATACGAGTGGCGTCGCACGAAAATTTCGCCTGAGAATTCCGAACAAACATTACATACTCAGTAACTCGCTAAATTAAAACCTGAAGAAAACCATTGAATGATGGTTCCTGGTCACATATCAGTCCAGATAGGCGGAGGCCTTCATCATCTATCAGCTCTTGTATATACTAAATTATCACATTTCACTTTCTGTTTGCATCATTACTTACCTCTCCAAAATATTTCATTGCTGAAGTGTCGTGGTGTTGTGAAAGCATGAATGCAATCGGAATAAGTGGGATGTTCCCGCTCGAGCGGACACTGCACATGAGGATGATATTTAAGGATCTTTAAATTAAAGATACCGAAATTGGAGAGCATCGATTGTAAAGACGGTGACGTAGAATCCTTCAGCCAAATTATAAGTGACATCAATTTGGCCTACGCCTTTCTCATTCACTTTTGATGTGCTCACGTCTATAGCATTTAATTAATTTTCGAATTTAAGGTGACATTACCTCCACCCTCTTCAAATATCGCATTCATTTTTTCAGCAATCGCATCTCTCCTAGCTTGAAGTGAAGCTTCAGGAACGAGATTTTCTCGTAGGATCTGCGACAATGTTTATACAAATTATATACTATGCAGTTCACCTCTGCAGTAGTGTTGCTTGATTTGAAGAAGTGTGATCTCCCACGAAAAGTACGCTCAGAAAGAAATTGACCATCCATCTTCAACTCGTCGATCATCCCGAAGTCAACATGCTTCACCACTCCACGGTTTGAACGTCTTCGATCGATATTCCTCCCGACGTTATATACCTACAGAATATACAGTCTTGGCATTAACGAAAAAGTAAACCTGTTGAGGGCGTACACCGAGGTTACTCAATACAGGAAGAATCTGTCGAGCTGTTTTTCCCTCTTTGTACAATTTGACGATTTCATTTTTGGTCGTCTTCGTCATTCGACCCTTCAAAGTGCATATGGGATTGAGTATGAAAGTAAGTATACCTGAACAGGCCCTCTCACAATGCTGTCTTCCATCTTAGAAGTGTATGCTATGATCACATAGCCAACCGGAACTGAAGCATCCTCGCATCGGATGACCTTTAAAAAATATGTAACCTAAGGTGGGCTGTTTATAAACTTACGTGTTTAGTCAACCCTGGAACACGGGGATGATCATATTTGGTTGAACGCAGCGTATAGGATCCACGACCGATGCATGTCACTTTGTCTTCTTCAAAATCACAATCGACCTTCCTGACTCTGCTACTCTCTGGAACACAAGTTGAATTGTACTCAACTAAATATGACCATATGATCACCCGTGGATCCCTCTTGCCAAGTCTTATCATAAGTGCTTACTTTTCCCGATCGTCCACGGAGACAAATTATCGGTAGATGTATCAGCTGATTCTCCGAGGCTTCCGACGCAGACTATGTATACACTTGTACCACATGTTATAGTCGGATCTCCGGGCACACAGTGCGAGATGCATTCATCGGGAAAACTGCAAAAACATTAAAAAAACAACAATTATTCTAGCCCTAAAACTCACTTCAGTGTCAGAAGGTTACGGAGTGGTGCTTGTGTGAGAATGGACGAGCAATTCAGGAATGCAATACCGGACCGACCCGTCTGAAGCATGGATTAAAATTTTTACAATTGCATGTAAAAAATAGAAGTCCATCTTATGTGAACATGCACGCGCCTAGGTATCAAATATATCTGTGCGAGTGTTTTTGTGAACATACCATACGCAATAGATTGTTGCTTGGACCGCGGAAACACAACGGGAATCATAAAATACCTGAATTCTGAATTTGGTTACTCCGAGGTATACTTCATTGTGGTCGTCGTCGAAAGAAAAATTGCTTTCCCGAGAATCTGCATCTTTGTCTGCCCTCCATTCTGGGTAAAAATTGCTCATATCATCATATCAAAATAAAAATGGGAAAACCATTGCTACATTTTCAAAAGAGGGGAAAAGATATTTTTTAAAGGAAATGGGAGAAAGGAAGGCATGAAAACATCATCGTTTCAAAGCAATCACTCCGATTTTAAATGACCACTGTCATTTGTTCTAACATCTCGTTTTAACTCTTCCCGATTCAATATTTTAGGAATGGAAAAATATTCAGAACCTTTTCAAGAGAAAATAAAAAATTGGTACGCACATGCGATTACTGCGTTGCGGATGTTTAAACATGCGCTGGTGAGCGCACTAAAAGTTTTAAAAATCAGATTCGCAAACAAGTGTAAAGACAGTAACAGCTAGAAAGGAAAATACACTTACCGAAAGACTGCTCATCTAGCCTGAATCCACAGTAATCTTCACCCATTTAACTCGCCTGACTGTCCTGACAAGGGATAATTTAAGAAAGCACAATAATTGGAACGAAAAGTGGAATATGTCAATAGTAGCAACAAATTATCAACACGGAAATGTAAAGAACATGTATGGAGAGTTTCGAAACGGAATCCTAAGTGGTATGTTCCATCATGCTTAGCAAGGGCTTTGTTCAAAGCGATATCACATCAACCAGATCAAAACCTCTAATCTGAGCTGACCTTTTGCATGGGCATCCAAAAAGTATGAATAAGGAGTAGTACTCATTGAGTACCCGAACTAATTCAAACAAAAATTATTTTGAACAATTATATTTAGAAAGTTCTCTGAACATGTGAATTGAAACTGACCATGACGTAATCATCGTCCGCTCGCTCCTCTTCCATTATTCTCCAGTCTCCATCATCTTTTCGCATTTTTTGATCACCCTGAAAAGTAAATTCATAACTTAAATTAAGTAACACATGTTAACTTGATTATATCGAGAAAAGAAATGACTCAGAGAATGTAAAGCGAATCACAAAAAGCGTGTTCAATTATATATCACACTCGCAGTGAACCTGCTTCGGCTGATTTTTTAAAGACTGGAAAATATTTTTATACTTTAAGTTACAGCGTGCATTTATCGACTGACCCTTGAAGGACGTCCTCCTGCAGCGTCGTAATCCTGGACAAGACGCTCATCGAAACTGTCCATGTCCCCATCATCATAGACTCGCAACTCTTCTCCCTGAAACAGAATCATTAAATACTATGGCTACATAACCTGAGAGAATTTATACAAGACCACTGAACCACGCGCGACACATAAGTGATAGTAGTTTGATTATCTAAGCTTTCCTCTTATCTAAATTTAGTTCAAGTTTTATAATCGCTGAGTAGTACCTCTCTGCTGTCGAATTTTCCCTTCTTCTCACGGCGAAAATTGTAGTCTTCGTCCCGGTAGTACAAATTGTCCAACTGCAAATAAATACTTATGTATTTTTGTGAACACTAGCAGTATACCTACTAGAATGTTTCTCTTCGAGACATAGATCGAGGGAGGAACTTGCAAGACCATTTACAATTTCATACTCAAGTTGACATCACAGAACAAAGCGAGCATAAATATCATATTCATAGACGCTACACGCACCTTTCTCTTTGAATCCCCATTCCACCGTGGATAAGCTGGTTGGAGCACGCTGCGCGACGCGCGCCTCATTCTCAAATTATGAACGATTGGTCATAAATCCCAACTGAAGAAATCGATAAGGAACAATATTATTGGAATAAATCGACCGCAAAGTCAAATAAAAACAAGCTGCCGCGGTTGAATCAACTCATGAACCGCAATTTTCCAAATTAAGAAAGTATAAATATTACGGTATGCATCAAGGTGTATGATACACCTAGGTGTAAGTGCACCTAGGTGTAATTAGCAATTCGCCTTTATCGAGTTAATTTATAAATTTGTTGTCTCACATCTAGGGACCGCGGAGGCCCGTCCTTTCTGCCGTCCATCACATGTCCACACCACGATTAATGGTGTGCCTTGATACTGTACCGTTTCTACTCTGTGTCGTGCTGTGATAACGTTTTTTCAACTTTTTCTTTATCGATTTTGCACTATTTTAAATTTTTCTAGGTCATTTTTACCGTCATATAGCTAGAGAACCCCATTATAAACGGATTTGCGACTGGTTGGCCGGTTCTGGTTTAGGGATAACGTAATTATCGGGCCAAAACCGTTTGATACAATTTCCAGTAATTGTTTCTTCCCTTGTTTTCTCAAACTATTTGCGTGCCACCTCCATTTTCTTGTGCCCTGTGCATGATTCAAACATTCCTTTACCGATTCCACGCACGGGTCATGCTCGATTTTCGTTCGGACAACTATTTCTTAGCCCAAAACCGGACCAGATCTGACATTTTTTCGACCACCTCCTTTTGTTCCCTTGTTTTCTCAAACTATTTGCGTGCCACCTCCATTTTCTTGTGCCCAGTGCATGATTCAAACATTCCTTTACCGATTCCCCGCACGGGTCATGCTCGATTTTCGTTCGGACAACTATTTCTTAGCCCAAAACCGGACAAGATCTGACATTTTTTCGACCACCTCCGTTTCTTCCTTCCCGTGCCTTCCTTCTGTTCCCTTGCCCCCCCCCCCCCCCCCGTGGATGGCTGAAATCCGTGAACATCCCCAGTTGGACTCGTTCTATCATATGTGCCGATACATTCACACATTGATACGAGTTCTTTTGCGGATACGGTTATGTTCAATCCCCACTGCTATCGTGATCTAACCCTGCTTCCAAAGTCATTCTCGATTCGATTTAATCACTTTCATTCTAGATGACTCAGTGCTCTAGCTCTAAGCCACCCTGGGAAGTTAGGCTTCAGTCTTACGCATTCTTTCCAAGCGTAGATGAGTTCTGCAATGGCCACCTGCTCTTCGCCTACTACGATCATGGCGCAAATCCGACACTAGCTAGGGCTTACTTAGCCACTAGATTAGGTATGAATCTGTAGTACACAATGTTTTAAAATTCTTTTCATAAGATATAAGAGGAAGAGGACATGATGAACGGGGCGAGGGAGAACGAATTAATTGAATGTTAAGGTGTCGTCGATGACAGAGCATTTGGGAAGTGGCTAGGGCTTACTTAGCCACTATTGGGATGTGAGTCACACCTTATAAGATCTTAGATACCTCGCGACTGAACGGAAAAAAACTTAATCTATTAATCAATGTCTTTTTGCACTTCAATTTACGTTGTGTCCTAGCAAGATTGAATGGCCGAAGATAAGTGCGTTTATTGGATTGTCAGAGGTAGGACACACTCTCGATATCTAGTCAGTCGATACTACGGGGATCTTCTCCTTCTTCGGAGGGAGGAGAGGGAGGGAAGGAGGGGGGATCAGGCGATCTTCTCCAGATGCTCAGCCAGTGCCACCTTCTGCTTGTCGCACTCATCCGAGAGAACCTTACGGAACTTCTGCTGCAATGGAGAGAGAACAGAGTGATTGCATCATCCATAGCCAATACCTGGATGTACTTGAATACGATCATGTGAAGGGTGAGATACTGCTCCTCCTCTTGAATTGCACCCCATCTGGCTGCACGAACCTTGGCCAGGACGTCAGGAACCTGCGAGAATTGCATCATCACTACGTCATCGAGGGGATACTGTAGCGATTCAATGGATTACGGTACCTCAACGACGATATTTGCATTGAATAGAGTGCAGATTGAATGAGCCATGAGGAACATCGCAGATCTGCCGACTCCATTCTTGCAGATTACCAGTGTGGATCCCTTCTGGAATGGGGGGATGGAGGGGGAGGGGGAGGGGGGAGACAAGAAGGGGGAGAGGGGAGGGGAAGACACTGACGTCGTCTTTGAGGAGTCGGAAGAAGCAGAGGGCGTGCATGGATTCTGACTCAGATGCAACCAACTGAAAGATGACGTCATCTTAGTCATTCGAGGGACGAATTACCGTCTCTGGCCACTTTCTGCACTGCATGAAACGGACGATGATCGAGTTGGAACAACCTGAAAATCGATATTTGAGAGGAATAATCGATAATTACCACCTTCAGGCAACACTTCGAGTACTGTCTGTACTGCGAATCGAGTGCTCGAATCAATCTGAAGGATTACTGTAGACTCGAACGATGAGGGATACGGTACCTTCTTATTATTGATGAACATCTTTCCGTAGTCTTGTCCCTCTCCGACTTTCCAAGGCACGAATACGGCTGAATGGGAGGATGACGTCATCCATATGCAATCTTCTTCTCACTCTTTGCTTCCTCATCGTAATTCTCCAGATAGAAGATGTTCGTCACATTCGAATCGTAGACCATCCTCCAAAAATCTTCGTGATTCTTCTTGTCACTTCCCGGATCCTTCAAAGGATATTGTAATCCGTTGCCTAATCATGATGCAATACCGATGCCAGAATGAACTTGTTCTCGATTCCTGGAATTTCGACCTTCGAGGCATCATAGAAATCAGTCTCGGGAGGAACGTTCGTTGTGATCTTGAATCGGGTGTCCGGATTCAAATCTTTTTGCTGAAATCGGTATCTATTCTCATTGCGATATCATTGGAATCACCTTATCCTTGGGTTCTTTCCTGTAACCAACTTCGAATTCCTTCTGAACCGCTTTCCATGTTTTCGTCTCTGAATCAGACGAAAGTACGAGATCAAAGATCAAAGATCGAACTTAGATTATCGAGGAATTTCTGTACAGTTTCCTTCAGTTTGTTGTAGTCCACTTTGGGGTCTTTGGGTGGGGTGGTGGCTACAGTAGTAGTCTCCTTCTTCGGTTCTTCCTTCAGATCGAATTTGATAAGTTGACTTTCTCCCGAGATATCATTTTCTGCTGGTTCCTCCTCCACTTTCTAAAGATGAACATGAGAGTAGAGGGAAGGGATGGAATTTCCTTACGGGAAGACTCTCGAACTTGTCCTTCTCTTTCGCTGGCGTCGTTTTCGCCGCGGGAGTCGATGGTTTCTTCTCAATTCATTAATTGATCACGAACTGATTCTTCCCTTACCCTCGGTTGTTTCTTGGGTGGTTCTGGCTGAGTCTTCGCCTTCTCTTTCCCATCCTTCAATCCATCACTTTCATTCCAATCCATTAACAGTCATCGCTACCTTTTTCTCTTCCTTCTTCTTCTTATCTTCAGCTTCTTTGTTCTCCTTGGCTATAATTGTAGTGATCGTGTACAGTATTCTCTTCAGTGCATGTACAGCACCCCACCACTACAGTGCCCTGTTACCGTATGCTTTCTATGGTACCCGATTTTCTCCTGGGAGTTCTCATCGATTTCATCGATTTCGATCTGTCTGCTCTCTTTTCCTTACATGATGATTTCTTGTCCTTTGTCGACGACCTCTTGTTCACATTCGGGCCCTGCAAATTGATCAATAAATCTACAGTATCCCTGAGGAATAAAGTCAGTTCCCGTCTCTCGCTGCCAACTACCGTACCTCAGCAGAAGTTGAACGTGATTTGCGTGTTCTGACGGGCTGAGAGGGACGGGTGTTAGTACCAAAGGGAGGAGTATGGGGAGGGTACTGTACCTTCTTTGGCTCCGGTGCCATTGGAACGTCGCAGAGATGAAGTGAAGAGACCGATGGGAAAGGAGTGAAGAAGAGAGAATGAACGATCGACTCCATCCAAGATCGAAGATAACTCATTCAAATGAAATTGCCGGATTATTATTCATTTGAATAGATTTGACATTTGATAATGATCGATCCAATCGATTATCATATCTGTGTACTTCACAAGCACTTTGAGACTCGTTCGAACTGATTCCTCACCCCCTCTTTGAAAACCAAAAGCAGTGTGTGATTGCAAACAGTTATCATTCGAGTGCTCTTCATGCCCATTCTCCCTCGAAGTCGATATTTTTGAGAGTTGTTCTTCTCGTTTTCATGGCCTATCCAGATGACGGTTCCCTGTATCTCAACCGAAAGGCGTTTCCAAGATAGGAATTATGGAACTCGGCCTCCTCTATTCAACTTGCAATGAAATTGGAAGAGATGAACTCTTCTACGACAGAAAAGGCACCATTCTGTGAGCTACCTCCTAATGCTGAATGTGAGAATATAAATTCATGAATAAATAGATATCTTCAAAAAATTAGAGTTGTGTATCTGTTCTTTGTTTTGATCATCTCGAATTCAGATAACATGATCCATCCATTACATTATCGATCTCTGTCTCTGTACTGGGCGCTGCCAGTGGGTATGCCCACGACATGGAGACGCTCGGAAACATTTAGTGTTTGAACTTTTTTAATTGCCCGGAATGGCATTGGGACATTGACATTCATTGAAAATTTATTTTAAAACAATGTCGCATTCTACCTTCTCATAATATGTATATTCCCTACTAGGAAGACAAAATCAGCCCACTTTAATGTAAGTGTCTGTAGTGCGTTTCGTTCCTACCTTTAGCATTCTTGCCTTTTTTCGTGGTGTGCACTGAGAGAACGCCGCGTCTCATTCAAACTAATTCGCTGTTACATATTGTTTTATTCAATTACAAATCTATTTTAGGGCAAGCTTCTCTGAGTCCAATTCCATTCTCTCTCTTTGTCTGATACCTAGTTGACTTCTACCAGATGCTTCATTTTATTTTTAGTCTGCGCTATCGATTTTCATGCAGTGCCGTTCTGGTTGTTTGTGTGTTCTTCCTCTGAAAGTATCCTTCGATTTATGTTTGATGGCCTTTACAAATTATTTATTGATATCTAATTATCTAGACATGCCTGTCCATTTATCAGGCACGTTTTCAAATCTCAAACTTGGGTAATTAAACGGATCAATTTGAGAGAAGATCAAAGTAGTACCCGGTATATCTTACCATCGATAATACTCATTATTACTCTTCTTCATTGAGTATTTACTTTGTGGATCCATTAACTGCTAATATTCTAGAAATATTGACATAATTGCAGCAGTCTCTTCCCCTTGATCACGTTCACTGTGCACCACTTCCGTTCTGTTGAAGATACAAAAAAATATCAAAAGAATCAAATTGTTGCAGTGTATGCGCCCTTTCTGACGGTATCACTGAACCATGTCTGAGAGTGCTGCAGAAACAGCCGAAGACGTCGTGATGAAGGAGGAGAAAGAAGAGACTGAAATGAAGGACGAAGTGAAGGAGGAAGAGATGGACGAAGAGGTTGAGGAAGGAGAGAAGCCGAAGGAAGAGCCCATCGATGCAGATGCCAATGCAGCCAAAACAGAAACAAAGGAAGAAGTAGGCTTTCAAATCAATTGGAACTGAGAGATGACCTTGTGTTGGCAATGCACAAGAGATAATCCGAAATCGGCCTCCTTGTAAACTACAGAGGCTCATTAGTTCAGTGATTAGTGAATTATCAAATATATAATATCTGAGAGATCTTTACATCAAATTTACATTTCACAAATTCGATTCAGGAGGAAAGTGACGAGGATGCTGCGATTGCCAATGCAGGAGATGGCAAAGTGAAGAAGGAACTCCCCCAGGTGATCACTGTACTCAAATATTCATCATCTTTATTTTCTACAAAATTCTACAAGCATTACTAATATTCCGATAGCCTATTAATTGTATGACTTATCTCGTTGATTCAATCTTCACTTCCAGGTCGATCTGGATCAATTGTACTCCGAGCCTTCCTTCTCTGTCATTTGCTCCTTCTTCAACAAATTCGGGGCAATGCTGGGGGTGAAACCCTACTCCTTCTCCAAACTCGAACAACTTTTCACAAAATTCGACGACAACGGAAGAGGTGAGTATATTAGATGGATTCTGTCCCTATTCATTAATTCCTTCTCAGTCGATCGTGAACTCGTGGAGTTGAACATGACTCTTCTCAGGAGGATCCAGTACAAATCAGTCAGATGGGACTGCTGGGAGAAGTTCGTTCTTTCTCTGCTTTTGCTGTCCTGGGAAATGTAATGAGTGTGATCTAGGTATCTGGGGAAGTTCTGTGAGCTTCGACCCGATCTGGAGAGTGAACATCTGCAGATGGAGAGGTACATCACATCTTCAATCATTCATTCATTCATTCATTCATTCATTCGTTTATTCCGTTAGGTGGGAGTTCAAGAAATAACGAGAGGGTATACAAGAAACGGATGTCCGTCGATTGGATCGAATCGGTTGAAGGTTGCTAGGCAGCAAGGGTAGGGGAGGGGACGGGATCAAAGATCAAGCCGAGTGGCAATAATAGACGGGGGATAAAAAGTGGGGGGTTGTGAACGGATATAACTAGAAAATACACTATGCGAAGAACTAACATATTCTATGGGAAGAGCATTCCAAATGGACATGGTTCTAGATACAAGAGTGGAACAAGAATTATTTGGTATGAAAGGTAAAGATATACGAAGTGGGTGTGCATTTCTGAGGGGGCGAGTGAGTGGCGCGCGTGTAAGTAGAGAAGAAATATCAAGAGAATAACGGCTGTGGATAATCGAATGGAGGAATAATATATCAATTATGAACCTACGGCGTTCTAAAGTCATTAGATTAAGCTCATGGAGCCGATGCTTATATGATATAGGAGGGAGGGAACAGCGTACATACATTCTGCGGGTATAGTCACGCTGAACTCTTTCAAGCTCTTTAGTCAATGCTACACTATGTATAGGATTCCAGATAATGGAGCAATATTCGAGATTTGGGAGGATGAAAGTATTATACGATTTGAGATATAACTCAATAGAATTGCTACGAAAGGATTTAAAAATTAGATTAGATTTGGTACGGACTTTAGAAATAATTTTACTAATATGGGATGAGAAAGAAAGAGAAGGGGAGAAATGCACTCCTAGATCTTTAATGATACATTTACTTGGGTCATTGCTAGGCTCGTTTAAGATAACACCGTTAATGGTGAATAGTTTACGGGGATTATGTCGGCCATTCATTTCTTTTCTTTAGCTACTGAGATTTAATGAGTGGTTGGAGCAGTGAAATGGAGTGGTTCAATTCAGATTTGGGTACACGAACCTCGCAGTGGCATCGAAGATCGTGATCATGAAGGCTCTCTGTGAGGCGCAGTTCGACTACAATCTCAAGTTCAAAGAGAATGTCAGTTTTCTTATGAATGTGTCAACAAGTTTAGAAAATGTCAAACGAAACTGGTCCGAATTGTTCGATTTCAGATAATTCTCTCATCGAAAGCATCTGATCTCCGTCTCTTGCCAGTGGGATCCGACTGTGAGGGACTCGCTTACTGGTCAGTTGCACTGTCTATAGGTCACTGATAGCACCACGTTGAACGGATACTCAGCCATATCCGGAGTATTCCTTTGAATTTCACTTGGCCAGTGTTCTCATCAGTTTATAAGACTGGATCTTATCTATGCATTAGCAGACTAAATTCCAACCTTCTCTCTACCTTTATGAACTGTTAAAGAGCTGTAAATTCTATGTATTCTATTATTCTGACCTAGATTTATGAATTGCAGGTACCAGCAAGATTCGGAATTGGCAGTGCGAGTGTACACAGAGGAGCAAGACGATAAGAGCGGAGGAACGTGGAAGCTCATCGCGAGGTTCCTTCTACTTCTTACTATAACTTGAATTTCCATCAAACGAAAAAAAGTTTATTGCAAGATCTCCTATTTTCAGTAGCTCTGATGAACTGCAGAAGTTGATCGATGATCTGAAGGAGAAAGATCTCGGATACGTGAAGAAAGAGAAGAGTGAGAAGGAGAAGAAAGAAGAAGTGAAGAAGGAAGGAGAGAAGGTAAGATACCCTCCATTTCTGCATCGAATATTGATTACTTGTGAGAACGATGACGATATGGTGATCACTACGAAGAAAGGAACCTTCCTCGATACTTTCCAAGACACGGAGACAGTCAAGGTGGGCTGGTTGATTGATACTCATCGGAGTGTTCTTGCTTTTCCAGTATCTAAGACTAAGGTATTCCTTGCAGAAAATGAAGGAAGCGATGGAGAAGAAGAAGGAGCAGAGGAAGAACAAGGGAGGAAATGCAGATAATGGTGAGTGATGATCTTGTTGAGAGAGAGTCGTACCCTGTGATAATTCAGTTGTCCCTCCACCGAAGAAAGTGACCAACGAAGAGTCAGAAGAGGAAGAGAAGAAAGAGAAGGAGAAGGAAGTGGAAGTGAAGAAGGTTTGTGATGGATGAAGAGTCGAGATGATGAGTGAAGTCCCTTGCAGGCAGAAGAAGATGAGGAATCGAACGACGTCCCCGATGATCTGAAGCAGTTCATGGACAGACGAATACTGCCAAGGAGAAGTGCACGGACATCTGCCATCAGCAGCATCAGGTGAGGGAGGAGAGGGGAGAGGACTGGAGAGGATGAGGAGTTACTGGGATGATCATCCATGATGATATCATGGGAATGAGAAGTACTGAATGAGATCTTTGCAGATCCTTCGTCACCACTCCACAGAAGAGAAAACCAACGGAGAAGAAAGAGAAACCGAAGAAGAAGGAGGAGAAAGTGAGTTCATTTCTCATTGGCGAATTTCCCATCTTGTTCTCTGATTGATTTATTGCTTAGTTCTGTGTGGTATTCGATGCTTGAGTAAATCGATTTCTTCTCAGGAAGATTCAGCTGTTTCTGAATCGGGAGAAGAATCAGAAGAAGATGAAGAGGATGAAGATGAGGAGGAAGAAGAGGAAGAGGAGGGAGAAGAGAGTGGAGACGATTTCATTCCCAGTTCCGAAAGGAAGAAGAAGAGGTATTCATTGATCAATTATTAGCATAACATGAGTACCGAAATTATTGAATGTGAATGTGACAATAAGTTACGATTCGAAAAAACGATATTTTCTATTCGGCAAAAGAGTGAATTTGAGTGGAAAAAGACGTCGACGCAATCCCGAAGATGGGAGCGAGCCGAAGAAGAGAAGGAAGAAGAAGAGGAAGATCGACTTCGATGATATGGAGGAAGAAGATGAGGTCGGGCTGTTAAAAAAATACATAGTGTTACTTGTGTTTTCTTAAGTTTCGTCATCAATTTATCTTTGCAGGAAGGCGAAGAGGTAATCCAGAAGGAGAGGAAGAAGGCTAACGAGGACTCGCGATGTAAGAACTGCAAGAAGAGCGACCACTGGGAAGTCGTGAGTAGCCATCTACTTCCTTCATTCATTCTTGGTGATCGGAGTAGACTGGAATTGGGAACAACTGAGAAGGTGTTCTAATCCCTCCCTTTCAGCTTCTCCTTTGCGACGAATGTGACGACGCGTGGCACACGTGGTGTCTCACTCCCCAGTTGTGGTACGGTAGTTATCGATTGACTGAGTAGATCTTCGGAAGTGATGGGATTGATTGAAGGTACGTGCCAGATGACGACTGGTTCTGTCCCAAGTGCACCCATGGAATGCTGATTGAGGTTTGGTCCATTGATGAATTGTTGCTTGTTATCACTAAGGAGAGCTCGTTTTCGAATGCTCTAGTATTTCATTCTCTTCATTCTCATAATTCCAATGGCAGAAGTTGTGTCGAGTGATGGATGCTCTGAAGGCGCAGATGAAGGTGAAGGAAGCAGAAGACAAGAAGTGAGTTGAATGAATACTCTATCGAGTTCACCATTCCAGAGAAAAAGGGTGTATCTACGTTAGTATCACGAGAGTGTTGGGAGGGTTTGATAATAGGTCATGAGGGTGGAGCAGAGGAGAGATAAGCATCGTGGTCACCATATGTTTCATTCTCCCATCATTTTCTCTCTAGTCTCCCTTTCTCTACTCATGATTCCGGAGGGAAGTTCTCCCCAGTCCAGTCAGGTCATTTATCTTCCTTTCTCCTTCAACTTCCCTCCTTCCTTCTCCTCTCCATTCATCTCCTCTTTCTCCTTCACCATCACTATTTCGACACACTCGTTGATTCCTCTCTTCCTTCCTTACACTCTCATCGCAAGTTGCCATTTCACGCGGTCTCTAATGGTTTCTGATTCTCTTCCCTCTCCTCATCCCCCACACTCTCTTCCTTCCTCTCTTACGCTGCACTCTCCTCCAATCACCTGCTCTCTCTTCGTTTCTCTGCTCTTCTACACTCTCTTCTCCCTCTCTTCTCTAACGACGGCAGAACAACAACAGCCCTCTTGGTTTTTATGTTTTTCCGTCCTCTGCTCCAACAATTTCCCGCCCATTTCTGCATAATCGAACGACAGTTTGCATTTGTGATCTACAAATATATCAAATTAATAATCTACTTCTCTTCGTATGGAATGATAAAAACATTTAGTTGCATTAGATGGATCAATTCCCACGTCTACTCATATGTTGATAGTTCGTCCCTCTCCTTCATCTGTTGATTCATCCCCGTCTTGTGTCATTCCATTCCATTTCTTCTCCTTCTTGTCCTCCTTATCTGCGAATTCTATCTCAAAGTTAGCAGTTCCATTCTATTTTTGTTTGCTCCAATCGCGGATAAGCTCGTAAATCAGCAACTAAATATAGAATGAGCGATCAATCGGCTACGGTCGTGCCACTGGAAGGTACTGTAGCGAATGGAGAGGAGGGTACGGTAGAAGAGAAAAAGGAAGGGACGGGGGAGGAAGTTGTGAATGCGGAAGAGGCGAGGTAATGGGGAAATCGAAACTACTGTGGCTGTAAAGTTTAATTTGATTACAAAATGAATAATTAAGTTATTAATAGTGAGTGGATTGCAGGAAGAAAGCGGCTGCAGACAGACTGCGAAGAGAGATGGAATACATCGGAGTATCACTCAACAACATCATCCCCGTCACTGTGAGTGATCCCCCTTACAGGAGAGAGAGCAAGAGGAGTGAAAGGGCAGCTCCTCTGGGGGAATCATTCGTCTAAATCATGGTTATGATTGCAGCAAGCAGCAGCAGCAGCAGCAGCCTCTTCCTCCTCCGATGAAGATGATGGACAGAGGAGATGCAAGAAGAAGGCCGTCAAGTCAGCATTTACACCTACCTTTTTAGCAAAATATGAAAGAACAACAATAATATACATCCGAAAATGACCTTCAAAGGGATATTCAAAGCAGTAAGTGACTATCAAATACATTGCAGACGACTAAATCCGGAGCGGTACTATCGAGAGAGACAGCCACTGGTGACGATAGCAGAGGGAAGATCGAGGAGGAGAGTATCCAAGGTCGACTACAACTTTAGCCAGTACGATGAGATGCTCAAGGTGAGGAAAATATCGACTGAGTGGACGGATCACTTCATCCAGTGTGAATCATATCGGACACTCAAGAATTTCAATTGAGTTCATAGTGTTCTTGAGGCAGTGTTAACTAATTGTCTACTCTCATTTATTTCAGGAAGCGATGGAGATCGAGGAGGGAGAACCGAGAGTGAACAGAGCAGAATTGGCTGATACGAGACCGCAGGGAGGAGCAGGAAGAGGTGAGGAGAGGAGAGAGGATAAGGGAAGAGGATGGGATGGATCATCCTTGTATTCATTATTAGACTATCTCAAATGTTTCTACCTCGAGAGTCAAAATGAAATGTTTGGTCGCAGGCAAAGACATGCGAAACATCTACGAAGCAGAGGAGAAGAGAAGGGCGAGTGCAGATGAAGGAGAAGAAGGAGGAGGAGAGGGAGAAGGAGGGGAGGGAGGGGAGGGAGCATCCAGGTACGGAACAGTGGAGGGGTTAATTATTTCTAGCCATCCCTTTCCTCTCTTCCCTTCTTCAATTATATAGCCAAATGTACCCAAAACATGTATAAATCAATCTATCTATGGGACTTGAGTGATTGTTGGTGCATCTCTTCATCTCTTCTCTGGTTGCAGGATGGTCGCCCGCCCTGCTCTCTCTGCTGCTGCAAAGAAGAAACACAAGAGGAAGTGAGTGCATTGGATGTTATGAACGTTAAATTGACCATTTCATATTTTAATGTGCCAATTCTTGCAGGCTCAACGATTTGAATAGTGACGAAGAAGAGGAAAGCGAGCAGAGTGAATATGAAGAGAAGTCAGTTACCTTTGCCTCCTCCCAAATAGAGAAACGAGGAACAATTTGAGAGAGACTTTCTATGTGATTGTCTTCCCTACTTCAAATTCCATCTATACAAAGTCTGAATATGAGTGAGTATCTATTGCAGAGACGCCGAGGAGGAGGCAGCAGAAGCAGCCTCTGGCAGTGATTATATGCCATCGGAGGAGGAGAGAGGAGCGAGGTGAGGGATTCATACCCAGTGCAATCTTGATTGGACGATTCAGACGACGTCGCACAGTCTCAGACGAAGACTTCATCGATGACGAATCAGATGAGGACTGGGGTACGGTCAAACCAATGCCTTCAATATGCCAAAAAATATGTTGCCAAGAATTCGAGTATTAAAGTCGACAATTAGATAGATACCTGTGGGAGGCATATTGCTCATTGCAAGGATTTCTTAGAAGATGCTCATGAATCTTCCTTCCAGGTGGAGGGAGAAAGCGGAGGAAAGTTGAGAAGAAACCAGCGAAGAAAAGAGGAAGGAGGAAGTGGTCAGATACTATTCATTCTTTCCCGTGTTTATCCTTTTGCCAAAAGTTTGAATACATACGATTATGATATATTTCATTGTCAAAAGAAGGTCTATATCTCTCTGCAGGGATTCCGATGATGAAACTGAAAGTGAGAACTCGGATTCCGATTGCTCGTGGAAGAAAGGAAGCAAGAAGAAGAAGAAGAAGAAGAACGCCCCCAAGAGAGGAAGGTTAGACTTGTTCAGTTGCACTACCATTTTCAGCAGTCGTATTATGTTTAAGAAAATGAATGTCTTTTGAACCATATTAAAAAGTTTAATATCAATTATGATGAAAATATATAGATGGGATCCTCCATCGAGTAGTGAAGAGGAAGAGGAAGAAGAGGAAATGGAGAGCAAGCAGACTGCCAGTGGACGGTTTGTTACCTCATATAGACATTCCTCATAGTTCTACTTTTTCGAATTTATATCTTCTGACAATTTTTCTCATTCAACAATGTTTCTATCGTAGAAATGGGAAACATCTTACCATTTCAGCCCCCTTCGTCGTGCAGTTGTGAAAGCAGAGAAGAAGAAGGTCGTGATAAGTGATGAGGAGGAAGAAGAAGAGGAGGAGAAGGAGGAGGAGGGAGAAGAAGGGGAAGAAGGGGGGAAGGAAGAGGGAGAGGAGACGGAGGGAATCACGAAGGAGAAGACTGAGGGAGAAGAGGTACGCCAACTTGCATCATTAGATATTTTTATAACTACTTGGAGTTGGTTGGAACCTTACACATGCAGGTTCCATAAATTAATGCTGTATTTGTTACTAATTAGTATGATAACAGGGGGAAAGTGAGTCCGTGGCCCGTCCCTCCACTGCGAGACATCCTCTGTCAAAGAAGGGAAGAATGAAGAAGAAGACTGAGTGAGTGGCCATCTGCAGTTGAGGAGAGGGAAGCGGAATGATAAAAGAATGATAGGGATGGATTCTTCCGTTTCATCTTCTGAAATGAGATCGTTTCAGGGAGGAAGAGTTCAAACTAGATGAGAGTGAGGAAGAAGAGGAAGCTGATGAGGTAATTTTGTCTATTTATCACATTATACGGACAGTAGAGCTAAATAATGCCTATAGAGCTGATTACGCAGCTCTATAGGCATATAGCTCTATAGCATGAGCAGTAGAGCTGAATAATACCTGTTGCGTTAGATATTTGAGTCCTTCGTGCACAGATGGTCAGAATGTTCTTATCCGAAATATTGGTTCTTAATCGTCTATGTGATCCATATTCGGAGGTGCATTTAAATATTTGAGGATGAAGAAGAATTAGAAGAGGAAGTTGATGAGGAAGAAGAGGATAAGGAAGAAGGGGAGGAAGAGGAGGAGAATGAGGATGAAGAGGAGGTCGAGGATGAGGATGAGGATTATGGTGAGCGACAAACCAGTCTATTCGTCAGATCCGTAGCATTTACTATTATGTAAAAATTTGGCACGAAGATATGTTTATTGTTTCTTGCAATAAATATATAAATCTTTCAGAAGAACGCGTGGCTCGATTAAAGGAGAAAGAGAGAAAGAAAGCAGAAGAAGAGAAGAAAGAGAAGGAGAAAGCGAAGAAAGAAGAGAAGATGAAGGTGAAAGTGGAAGAGAAGAAGAAAACCCCTGAGAAGAAGAAAGAGATCAAGAAAGAGGTTAGATTATTTATGCCTCGATCCTTAAAATAGTAAGTTATCCCCATCTTGATAGTCTTTTTCGTAATTATAACTCCTTTAAGAGTGAGTCCTCGACTTCTCCCTCCAAACGTCCTTCTGCAGTGGGTGCCCCTCCCACTAGAAAGAGTGATGAGAAAGAAACTACTCCCAAGACTTGGTGAGAAGACGCACTTATCAATCGTCATTATTATGAGGGAAATATTCAGTGCTCCGATCCCTCCTGCTGCACCCAAGGCCGCAGCTGCACCTCCTCCGGCAGCCAAGACCCTCCCTCTTCCTCCCTCCACCCCTCTTCCCAACCCGTATGCAGCAGCTGCAGCATCTGCAGCAGGTTCGATGCCTCCTCGGACGGTGGCTGGCCCCCACTCTGCAGTGCCCAATCCATACGGGGGATACGCTCCTCCCGTGTCAGGAGCCCCTCCTCCTGGTGAGTTATTTGAGATAAAGTTGGCGATTGATTGGAGGACGGTGTAGAGGTTAAAGTAACTCTTCCACTTTTAGGATACTACGGTGGTCCTCCCCATGGATACTACCCTCCTCCTCCTCCAGGGGGAGTTCATACCCAGGGATGGCCTGTCCCTCCTCCAATGATGCCAGTGATGAATCCATACGCCCCGCCCCCTCCTCATCCTGGACAACCACCACAGAGACCACAGTCAGTTCTTACTTAATATTAGCGCGTAGATGAAATAATTGTATACCTCTTCATAGTGGATGAATAAAGTCCTAATTAAGGGAGGATAGTGGACTGGGCGGAGCTCTCGCGAGTGCGATGGACTACCAGAGATTATGAAAATGGACTGAAACATCCCGGATCTTATTCTACCATGTGGTGTCAAATCGAGTTTTAATTCTGTCTGTATCCCATTTATCGCTACGTGATCTCCATTCCTTCTTTTGATCTAATATTATACATACATTAAGTTTACACTTTTAAGATATCATGTTCTTGTAGTTATACGCAAAAATACTATTACTATTTATGTCATATATAAACTTTCGAGCGTGACTTTGTTGCATTGATTCATTTGATTTCTTCAGTGAGCTTTGTTCTCCATAATTTTATTGTCCAAAATGGTTCTTCGAGCTCTCATCATATTCCATTGTATTCCACTGGTTTTTGTGTTCCCCTCGTTAATGATTTCATAAATAACTTAATTCGGGATCAGCACGATAAATGTTGACTAGGGCGAATCTCCCGAACTTAGATTTGGAATGGAGGAGGGGGGATGGACATGGAAGAGGAAGAATGAGTGTCTCCTCAGTGAATACTCATCACAGATATCCCAGAGAGTCAACACGACAGGAGAAGAGTCTATGAATTATCAGTAATCATAATATTCGTAAATTCTCAAAGATTGGCTCTTGGCTTCAGATGCATCACATCGAACTCTTTCATTGTCGAACACTGTCTATTGCAGGACTCAATAAAAAAGTGAATATTAATGCCAGGGCAGAATTAAATGGTGACGCAACGCATCTTCTGCAGTACTCACAGGGAAATAAGACTACAACTTCAGAGGAAACTTGACTTTCAAAATTAGACTTGTTAAGACTATGTTCTGGGTGGTAGACTTTAGAAGTTAGTCTTGTTTCCATGATAGTAGTACAGGCTTTTAAAGATGTAGGTTGTGAAAGCTTTACATTACTTCCACTCAATGAACATTTTTTATCCCCATGCTAGAATTAAAAATATTCAGTGATGATGGTAGGTACTGTTCACATCTTGGTCTCTTCGGGAGGTGCACTGGGAGTGATATTAGGGTAGAACGGGTAGCGAGGAGTGAACTCCTGCAATGCACTCCCTACTCTTCCCCTCTCTTCCTCCTCCCCTCCTCCCCCCCTCCTCACTCACATCCAATTCGTCCTCTTGTCCCTTCACTTTTCCTGCTCCGAATACACAATCAGCATAGGATGGAGGAGCGTCGTATGAGGCTGCAAGCGACTATCCATTCTACTACAGGGAAAGGGCAAACTGACGAATCTGCGGGTAGAGGGGAGGGGCTGATGGGGCAGTCGAGGGAATGGAGACTTGTCTGAGAGGAGAAGAATAGATCAGTGAGAGAGAGCACTCTCACCTCAGAGGGATTGTCCCTATGATCAGAGGAAGTTGGGCTGAGACTGTAGTGCTCACTGCTCCACTAGTCGTCATTTTTATCTGAGCATTCCCCATTATTGATTGATCATTAGCGTCCCTCCCACCTTGAGGAAGTATTCGACAGTGATGATCGGACAGTTGTTGAAGGTTGCAACGACAGGAGGGATGGGGACTAGTCGAGTGAACTTATCCGTCGCCCCCTTCACGATCTCCACTTTCTGTGTACGAATGATTGACTAGGGAGAAGGAGAAAGAGCTGACCTCTTCGGATCGAAATACTTCTCTGTGGTGTTCCCTCCTGGAAGGAGCTCCTACTAATCCAGAGGGAAGTGTTCCAACTTGCACCATCTGCAGTGAATATGAATGAAGTGACTGCGATTTTGTTTCAATTGGAAAATGTTGAGATGAGCTCACTCCACTTCCTCGATACGCTATGTAATGAGAGCACTGGACGATCTTCACTCGAATCTGGAATAGGATTAGCATTGCTGAGTCTTGATTAGATGCCGTACATTCTTGATCTTCTGGGAGGAAGCATTGACGATGTCTGCTTCGAGAGCGATGGCTTCTCCAGGGACGAATCCTCCCTTATGCAGTCTGACCTGAATGAGGAGTGGAATGGAGAGGGGATGGAGGGCATCTAATAATAATAATAATTTATCTACGCCCGAGGCGCGACGATACCATGAATACATTAATTAACGAAAATTAATTAACGAAAAAAAAGCATCTCACTGTCATGCTGATCCTTCCACTCTTGAAGAAGAGAACTCCCGTCTCCTTCGATTGACTCATTTGGAGAGGAGAACTCGCAGTGGGAATCAGATTGAGATCAGAGGATGGATTCACTGTGAATACCTCAATCAGAGGGGATTGCATCGACTGAGTGGGAAGAAGATGCTCACTCGTTGGGTGGTCTTGTCGAATTTGTACCATGGTCGGTCAATTCTCGCCTTGCAGTAGTACCTAATGTATCCGTTGGCTCCTTCGAAGGAAGAGGGACAATTGGGAGGAAGGAGGAATCTGAATAGGAATCATGAATTGCACAATTTAGAAGAGAATTGTTAAGTGAGCTGCCTATCTCGATGGAGGACACTCACTTGAATGGGAATCGATGGTTTCCTTGTGGTATGTGATCAGTAGATAGTCCCGAAGGGGGAGTCCATACGATGGCACTTCCACTCACATACGGAGTAGATGCAGAGTAGGGGATAGACTCGTGGTATGTCTCTGCCACTGAACTGGAAGGGGAAGAAGGGAAGAGAGTGAAGGAAGAGGAAGGGAACTCACTGGTGATGTCCTTGTGCATCCACTCTAGTCACGTATCTGAAAGCAGCAATTCACATCATCAACTTTTAATACGTTGAATGTTTTCACTTCACAATGCAAATAATTATCTGCACTATTTTTCCCCTGTTCCTCCTCCTCTCTCTCTCTCTTCTCACCTCGTTCTCGGTTCGGACACAGTCCAATGGGTGTGCGCTTCTCCGTGGACTGAGATGAGTACTGCATTGGCCTTCACTGGTTCTCTCACTGCGAGAATGACCGAACCAGTGACCTACCAGGAATTACCATTAACAGAGATAGTTGATTCAATGTGTATTACGTTAGATTTAAATGTAGGAAATTATCGGGAAAGGTGTGGATGCCTCACAGATTGGCATTAATGGTACGAACCTCGTGTCCGGGAATGAAAACACCGTAGGGATTGTCGAATTCGATGACGACGTCAGCCATTCTGAAGAGAGAAATGAAGGAAAGGAAAGGGGAAGAGAGAAGAAGAGATCGTGCACTGGAACGAGAGAGACAAACGGGGTGTTGAATTTGGAGGGTGATCAAAAAAAGGAAAGTGATAAGGATGACTAGCAAACATTGGGAAAGCGTGAAATGAATCACCGGAAAGGAAAAATCTCTCCACTCACAATGCTCTCTCTCCCTCCCTCTATAGCGAGTGATGACCATCTTCAGTCTAGTCGAAGAGAACGAGATCAATCACTATTCCTATTTCATCCTATTATGCAACACTATGATATCATTTCCGTGTTGGAATTCAATCACTGAGTAGCTCGAATCGTCAATCCGATAACTACCATTTCTAGACTGACAACATCCCACGAACATATTGGCGAGTCACTTTTACCAGCTCAATTTTTTGATTGATATATTGATATTTCTGTTAATGCGTGTTCTTGTCCAGGAAAACTGAGACGATCAGAACAATACTTCATCAACATAGACTGAATCGAAAAGCATCCGTTAAAATAGAAAAGTTCGGAAAAATGAAGTGACTTCTGAACACATAACGAACAACAAGGGTAAAAAGTCATAAGTAAATACAGCAACAAGTTTTACAATGGAGGGCATTAGTGTGAGTCCTCAGTGCTCTTCCCCTCCACTCTCATGGCTGGCCAGCAGATCTTCTTCTGTTGATGGAGCGACGGAAATCAACCAGCACCTCCAACCATCCCCATATTTATCTCCTTCCTTCCTCTCCCATGGACTCACCTTGTGGATCTCAGCAACAGCACAGAGGAAGGCAAATTGGAAGAGGATGCAGATGAAGAGAACGAAGGAGAAAATGATCGAGATGGGCGCCAGCAATAAGAACAACGCTAGAAAGCCACAAAAAGCGAGTACCTGTAAAAGAGATCAAGTTAGATGCACACATAGGCATAGACACATACGCAGAAAGTGCAGATGGCCGCGAAGAAGACGAGGAACCAGTACACGTTCTGTAAAGATCAAGGATCAGTCAAGTACTTGCCTCCCCCTTTTCACAAACCAGAGTAGTGAGCAGAAAACCGAGGCCGGCAGTCTGTCCATTGAACACTCCCTTGAGGGCAGAGATGGAACCTGCACGATATTCCCATTGCAGATACATTGGAGGCACGGCTGGCAACTGGACTCCAAGTTGGATCATCTGTTGAATGATGTTCGAGTATCGTACCGGGGAAGAGAATGGCCGAGGGAAGGGTGAAAGTGAGAGCGATGATGTCCTCATCGGTGAATTCACTAGAGATTCCCTTCTGGTAATTGAATGAATGAGTTAGTACAATCCGACTCTTCTCTCTCAATCCCTCACACTCTTCCTCACCGCGAAAAGACAGAAGGAAGAGACGACTGCGATGGAAGAAGACAAGAGAAGCACGTAGAGAATGAACATTGCTGACTTCTGAGAAGGAATGTAGAGATCGTAAGTCGGTGATCCCCCTAGTACGGTACCTCATTGCTCAGGCAGCAGCAGCCAGTGGGCAGACGAGAGGACAAGAGAGGGACTCCTACCACGTGTACACTAGGAGACGTGTTCACGACGACAGGAGAAGGAACGACTGCAGCAAGAATCGACCCTCTCGAAGGAACCCTCTTTGATCTATCACAGGTCTTCTGAGAGATCGCAGGTGCCCTTTCACAAACTGTTCAAATTGCTTCAATCGGAACCCCAGTTTGGTGGTTGATGTACATGAGGGCTAGTAACATTCAGTATAGGGACCACCAAACAGGAAAGTCTTATTTGAAGACCGGGAAAATTTATGGTGGTAAACCTCGCTCTCGGCGCTCATTTAAATTTGCGTTGAATTTTTGTTTTTTTCTGGTTAGCTTGCGCATTTTCAGCTGCCCCTCTTCGTTTTTTGGAGGATAAAAATGAATCTCGAAAACATGCATAGTGAAAATTGTTTAAAAAAATCGTACGTGTCCAAAATTTGAACTCAGTTCGTGAAATCAGACAAATTTAGTTTAAATTAGCTGACGAATGATTGTTGGCATGCCCCTCCGAGTTTTTATTCTCATTATATTTTTCAGATCAGTGAAACTTTTGCCTTAAGAAACTAGTAAAATCGTACGTGTCCAAACTTGGCAAATCGAGTTTAAAATTTGTACATATTTAAAGGTATACGGTAACTATATTCTTAGGAAATGCATAAATTATTACGTTAATATTCATCTATTGATTCGAAGGGACTGATATTTGATATTTCATATCTGGATTACTTAGATGCACACTTTTTTTAACTAGAAAACACGTTCCAAATCGAAAAAAATGATAGCCGTATCGAAGAGTTGACCCAGCGAACAGGACCGCCCGTGTGAAATTCAGGCGTCGCGGCTGCAAGCACACCACGAAAGACGGGTCAACAAAGAGTTCTTCAGACACTTTTAATTCGCGTTTTTAGAGAAATCTGTACATATTTCCGGAATTCCACACCTCCGATTACCCCAAAGACAATAGAAAAGTATTATTTAGAAGAATTCCAAAATTTACGTGGTGCTCCCTACATTCAGTAAAGTTTTTGGAGCCTTGAATTGAAAATTGCCTAAAAGCCGGCTCTCACCATTTTGAAACTTCGAAAATTCATATCTCCCTTCACAAGGGAACCGCATAACTGCCCGGAACTCAAACATATTTTAGTGTACGGTAGTCGAATACTATCCCCAAGGGGAGTCCATGGAAACTCTAACATGATTGGATAATTGTTTCCTAAGGACTGATAATCGACATTCATATTTTCAGATGAAGTTTGCTCTCTCGGAACGCAGAGTAATGGTCGAAGATTGAAGGCTCCGTGACGTCTTGTATGGGGGCTCAGTCGGTAGTGTGACGGTTTTTTGCGAGAAGTTGCGGGTTCGGTCCCCGAGGCTAGCCACATGAGTTGTCCTATTTTTCTAGCGCTTTTTGACTTTTTAATTTCATTATTATCTGAATATTACTGCATTGCACTTCAATTTTGGAACTTCTATTCCATCATTGGACATCCAAAACGCATCAAAGGCAATATACAGGACAGGATAGTATTGCAACGTATAGTTGCAGATTAAATAGAGTAATTTAGAGGAGAATAGTAGAAAAGGGGTAGGAACATGCAGTGGTAGCTGAAAAAAAGAGGGCAAAACATGTGGATAACCTCGGGGATCGAACCCGCAACTTTTCGCAAAAAGAACCGTCACACTACCGACTGAGCCATCAGACAAGGCTTGAGGGAGTCTTCAATCGTCGAACATTACTCTGCGTTCCGAGAGAGCATACTTCATGAAAATATGATTATCGATTCTTGGTCCTTAGGAAACAATTATGCAATCATTTTAGAGTTTCCATGGACTCCCCTTGGGGATAGTATTCGACTACCGTACACTAAAATATGTTTGAGTTCCGGGCAGTTATGCGGTTCCCTTGTCAAAGTTGAGTAAATGAGTCGCTAAAAAAACTAAAATGATCCACTCATCGAGTAGACTAACTTTGTTGTTAAAGAGAAATTGAAAGGAAAACAAGTTAATCGCGAAAACCCAAAAAGTTTGGATTTTGGGATGAGAAAAATTCAGTTCCTTAAAAATAAAATCATTACTACCTAAGAGATTATTACAGATTCGACTTCTACGACCTTTTTTTACCCCGGGGAAAATTAATTCCACAAAAATCGCGATCGTAATATCGCGCTTTTTTTTCGCAGAGAAATGTCCGATCTCGTGTTTTTACTCAAGATCGAAAATTTCACTTTTTAATTTTTGTGTCGAAATCAGTCAGATATATCTTTCCTTTCAATTTTCGATGCTTACCAACCTCTATATGTTAACACCCGTCGAAAACACCGAAGATTTGAATACTTTCAAAAATCATGTTTGTTCACCAAATTTCTCAAATTTTATGTAGCAAAACATGATTTTTGAAAATAGTGAAATCGCCGGTTTTTCTACGGGAATTGGCATTTAAAGGTTGGTAAGCATCGAAAATTGAAAGGAAAGATATATCTGACTGATTTCGACACAAAAATTAAAAAGTGAAATTTTCGATCTTGAATAAAAACACGAGATCGGACATTTCTCGGCGAAAAAAAGCGCGATTTACGATCGCGATTTTTGTGGAAGTAATTTTTCCCGGGGTTTTTATTTTTCAGGAACTGAATTTTTCTCGATTTTTTTCATCCCAAAATCCAAACTTTTTGGGTGTTCGTCATTAACTTGTTTTCCTTTCAATTTCTCTTTAACAACAAAGTTATTCTACTCGACGAGTGGATCATTTTACTTTTTTAGCGACTCATTTACTAAACTTTGAAGGGAGATATGAATTTTCGAAGTTTCAAAATGGTGAGAGCCGGCTTTTAGGCAATTTTCAATCCACGGCTCCAAAAACTTTACCGAATGTTACTAGCCCTCGTACATCAACCACCAAACTGGGGTTCCGATCGAAGCAATTTGAACAGTTTGTGAAAGGGGGTTTCAATTTCATGCAATCTCTCAGAAGATCTATCGCGCTTTTTTTCGCCGAGAAATGTCAGATCTCGTGTTTTTACTCAAGATAGAAAATTTCACTTTTTAATTTTTGCGTCGAAATCAGTCAGATATATCTTTCCTTTCTACACCCTTCACAGATAACCATGTTTGCTATATACACCCTTCACAGATAACCATGTTTAAGGTGAACGATTATTTCTCAAATTTTAAACTGCCATTCAGTATTAACGATTATTTTTCAAATTTTAAACTGCCATTCAGTATTAACGATTATTTTTCAAATTTTAAACTGCCATTCAGGGATCGTGGAATACGGAAAACTATATTTCTTATGTACTTACTACGAGCCTCGCAAAAACACCAATACATACATTTACAAATATAAGCTTTGAAATATTCAGAGACTAGAACTTGAAAGATCAATTCCTGATATGTTCGTTGGATAGTAGTTAATCTTATGTAAACAGAAAAACGTTTTCGTCTAAATGATAGTGTGTAAACATTAACTGCTTAGTAATAGTTAAGCCAAAAACTGCACAACATTCCATGGAACCACACCCCCCCCCCTTGGTGATTCCATACCGAGAGGTCTCTGCAGCTGCTGCGGAGTGGGCTGCACGTCTCCAGGCACTTGATCGTAGTAATCGGGAAGAGTGAAGGGAGGGGCGGACGGAGTTGCGCTCTCGTAGGGAGGAGGAGGCATCCACTGCGGATTCTGCAAGGGGGGATTCCTTTCAGTCGCAGGTGAATCCTCTCTCACTTCGAATCCCGTCCATGGCTGGGGAGGCTGCAGCAAGTGACGTTCATCTGGCTGATGAAGACTACTCATCACTTCTGCAAGGGACACCGTCATACAGATTAAAGTTACCCAACAACCGTCAAAATGGCCTATATTTTTATTCCTGAAACTGATAGACATAAAAGAGACTAGTAGAAATGCAATACTAATAAAATCAGAAAATCAATAATTAGTCACATAATCGACCTCAAAACATGTGTTGCGCTACCCTGATCAAGACCGATTTTCCGCGAGGTTTGAAACATAAATATTCTGTGTGCGGTAATTAGCGTTCACAAGCCCGGTTCTATACCAATTTTATCCTCGCTTCTCCCCCGGTTGTAGAAATATATATTTCAACAGCAAAAACTTCAATATTAAGCCCACATAATCGATTAAACAATATTTAAACAAACCGCGCATTTTAAATTACGGTACTTAGTGCATGTTCATGCAAATTCGCGGTAAGGTATTGTTCAGGCGCCAATTTAAAAATTTTGCACGGTTGTTGGGTAACTTTAAGTACGATCAAATTGATCACAGTCGGTAAAACGTAGAACAGAATCAAGGCTTGATCGACCAGCTGATCTACTTCTATACGATCGCAATTACCAACACACCTGCAATATGCGAGATAACGGGCATTGGTCTTCGACCAGTTATGAAACAAGCGAATGCAATTAAATTACAGGGAAAAAACTTTATTCACGTTTCTGAAGATTGAAACATAACAAGTGCGTTAAACACAACAACAACAAGGAGAAATGAACAAGAAGAATAAAACGAAGCCGACGTAACGGGCAGTGCGAGTATCGATCGCCTTACGTCTAAAGGTGTCCAAGCACTCGAACCTCCGTTTGAGCAGCGGAGAAGATCTGACATGAACCCCTTTAATAATCGCATGCACTCATATTCACCTTTCTGCAGAAGTTGAGAAAGACGATGTAAAAGATGATGACAACAAGGCCGGTGGAGAGTGTGATCATCGTGCACATCTTCTCTTCGTGTGCAGTGTACACTCCATTCACTCCAAAACATTTACGGCACATGGAGGCTGATGCTCCCTCCTCGGGGTACACGTTGCGGGAGAACATGTTCTCAAATGCGCCCAAATTAAGTTCAAATATGATGTATCCTGCAGAAATTTTGATACTCTTCGGTCGGAACATGTTCCTTGCATTATGTTATGACATGAAACATAATATTCTCCACAACTAGGCGAAACTCACCATCACCATCGCGAGAATGCCCAGCAGCGTGACAAACCAAGCGAAGAATTCTTCGACACACTGGAATCTTATCAATTCAAGTTTGCACCTCAACCTTTATTTTTATATTAGAAATGTAAGTAGAATATTGAGAGTTGCAAAAAAAGAAACACTCACTAAAGAGAAATTAAAAGGTTGATGTAACAGTTGCGGTTTAAGTGCATTTTTGATATTTTGCCCTCCACCGCCATTTTAGTTTTGCCGATAAAATAAAGTTAAGTTATCAAGTGACACGCATCTGGACGAACTTTTATTGATGCACAATTTCTCTGACAGTAGCCAAAGGACCAATTAAGAGAGCCGCTCCATAAGAATCGAGCACCCCGCGGACATGTCCCTGTCGGAACGGGAACCGTCGGTCGTATATTATGGTAGGAGGAGTGTCTTGGGACCGTATTATGAAATCCGGTTAATATGATATGCTACAGCCTTTGAACAGGAATTTAATGGTAAAATAGTGGGAAATTGATGAAAAATTATAATTTCTTAACGTAATAAGTTAGGGTCAAAATTCAAATGGCGTTGCTTCAGTAATGCCCTGGTGGTATATAATTACTATTTGAGTGAAATTTTGCTTGATTCTAAAATCACTTTTTCGACCAAAAATTTCACTTTTTTCCTAATAACTGCCTTCTTTCAAACCAAAGCCAATAGGTTTTGCATAACTGATGTACCTCGACGATGTAGGGTGATATTCCACACAATGCCGGAGGCTGCCAACTTTGCGAAATTTTTACTCGAAATTATGACATTGACTTGGCCGGTCAGAACTTTAGCCGATTTCAACCGAATCGTCATCAGTAATCGACAGCTTTCATCAATTTACTACATTTCTGAATGAGAAGACAATTTTCCTGCTCAAAAAACCGGACTTGGACTCACTTCCAGAAAATCGATTTTCGCACTCTCCAAAGTTGGCAAGTTCAAGCATTGCTAACTCACAATCAGAGACCCAAAGCCAATAGGTTTGATGCATGTGAAGTTCTAGGGGGACCACCTGTGTGAAAAGTTGAATGGGTGGTCTGTAGGAATCTGCAAAGTTTGCGAAATATTTACCCGAATTTGTGAAATTGACTTGGCCGGTCAGAACTTTAGCCGATTAGTCATCAGTAATCGGCAGTTTTGATTAATTTACTACATTTCTGAATGAGATTGCACTTTTCCAGCCCGAAAAACATGATTAGGACTCATTTCCAGAAAATCGATTTTCAAACACTTTAAAGTTGGCAAGTTCAACAATGGCTAACTCACAATCAGAGACCCAAAGCCAATAGTTTTTGCCCATATGTTGTACTACGGGGACTCCGTAATACAACGCATGCGCCAAACCTTTTGGCTTTGTGTCCCTAATAGTGAGTTAGCAATACTAGAACTTGTCATCTTTAGAGGGTTTGAAAATCGATTTTCTGGAAATGAGTCCTAATCATGTTTTTCGGGCAGGAAAAGGTCATTCTCATTCAGAAATGTAGTAAATTAATGAAAACTGCCGATTATTGATGACTAATCGGCTTAAATCGGCTAAAGTTCTGACCGGCCAAGTCAATTTCACAAATTCGAGTTAATATTTCGCAAACTTGACAGGTTCCTACAGACCACACATTGTAATATTCATGCTGATGGTACACCGTAGTACTTCACATGCACCAAACCTATTGTCTTTGGGTTTCTGATTGTGAGTTAGCAATGCTTGAACTTGCCAACTTTGGAGGGTGTGAAAATCGATTTTCTGGAAGTGAGTCCTAGTCCGGTTTTTTGAGTAGGAAAATTGTCTTCTCATTCAGAAATGTAGTAAATTGATGAAAGCTGTCGATTACCGATGACTAATCGGTTGAAATCGGCTAAAGTTCTGACCGGCAAAGTAAATGTCATAAATTCGATTAAATATTTCGCAAAGTTGGCAGCCTCGGGGGACTCCAGCTTTGTGTGGAATATCACCCTACATCATCGAGGTACATCAGTTATGCTAAACCTATTGGCTTTGGTTTGAAAGAAGGCAGTTATTAGGAAAAAAGTGGAAATTTTGGTCGAAAAAGTGATTTTAGAATCAAGCAAAATTTCACTCAAATAGTAATTATATCCCACCAGGGCATTACTAGAGCAACGCCATCTGAATTTTAACCCAACTTATAACGTTAAGAAATTATAATTTTTCATGAATTTTCCACTAAATTTTCCACTTTTACCAATTTTCCACTAAATTTTCCACTTTTACCATTATATTCCTGTTCAAAGGCTGTAGCATATCATATTATCCGGATTTCATAATGCGGTCCAAAGACACTCCTCCTACCATAATGAACGGCTAACGGTTCCCGTTCCCAGAGGAACATGTCCACGGAGTGATAGAAATGATCGAATCATACGGAGCGGGTCTCTTAAATGCAGTTTCAAAAAAAATAACTAGTACGTGTCACTGATATCTCAAAGTTTAAACCTTATAGAATAACCAATGAATTCGAACTACTGTGCATTTTATTATCCTTATCGTCGCAAATTCGTGCAATATTTTAGACACGTAAAATTTATATCCAACATTTCAAGCCATATCTTCTACTTAATTTTGAATTTTCACTTTATTCTAATATTCTCACCATCAGTCCCATCATGCCGGAGAGCCCATCAGTCTTCAATTCACACAGTCGAATAAGAGCGAACGCTGAGACTGGAATGGATTCCGCAAAATTAGAATTTATGGAGTAAATTATTTTGAGCAACACACAAGAATAAGACATTCAAACAGAAAAAAAAATTATGAAAAAATATACAGAGAGGGAAGTCATCTCACAGATAACACGCAGAATGGCGAATCCAGTGAAGACGTCGAAACGATGAGTTACTCCAACAATGAAATTGATCACCATAATTACGGTGAGAATACACATTGCCCATGTCTGAAATCACTTCTGTAAGATAAAGTGGAGCAACTGGCTATTGACTACGGACAGCAAATATCGATCAAGGCTGGGACAACAAAAGATAAACGTGCCATAAATTTGAAATTTAGTAATTGTACAACTAGCCCGGTTGTCCACCCCGGCTCGTTTACATGCGTTCTCAATCTTTCCCGATTTCGCAATAAGGACAGACACGATCACACAGGATTGAAAATGTGCGGTACATTATTCCCAGTAAATCTTCTGTTTTGATCGAGATGATTGGGCAACGTTTAAAAAGCATGTGATTGAAAAAATGTTTCGCATCAAAGTACAAATATTTTCTCAATAAAGCGGTGGAGCGATACAGATTTTTGATGCAGAATATTAAAGAAGAAGTGTATACGCGATAAAAAATTATGAAAAGTAAAATTGGTGAGGCCTTTTTGGAAATTTTAAATGAAGCGTGGCATACTGAAGAAATAGTTCATAACACGCCTCTCACGAGAGAATCAGGACAAAACGCCCTTATCATGGAACAATCGAAAAAGTCGATTTTGAGGTTTTGGCAGTTCCCGGGGTAATCTATGGTTCTGAATTCGATTCCGGGTCGATCTGCAGCCTATCTCGATCGGCAGCTGCAGCAGCTTGCTGCATAGACTTGAAACTTTCTCTTTCGAGGTTCTGAAAATGACTTCAAATTTCTTCTAGCTGGCTGAAATTTGGCCTGTAGGCATCAATTATGACCTATTTTGACTATTCGAGCTAATTTTGAAGTTGGCCAACCGAATCGTTCTGAGAAGTTTTTCTGCTCTAACTTTTTTAGTTCGAAACATAGACAGGCTAAACTTTTGCATCATGTAGAGAATTTAATTCCGCATCTCCGTGATTTTTTTCAGATTTTTACCACTCGGTCTAGGTACTTTTCCAAGCGAAAAACAGTGAAAATGAGCCTGAGTCGCACGGCTGCACGAAGTTGCGAGTGCGTTAGGAGTTACGCTTCGAAACCGATGGTCTGGGGTTCGACTCCCAATGATCACACACATGTTTTGTCCTTATCTAAATGTTATCTACATAATAATTACGCATCGCCAAGTATTCATTCACCGTTTGCATAAGAAGTATACGAGAAAACGTATCTGCTGAAAGCTGTCACCTTCAGTGCTTGCAAAGAGTAATTAAACACATACATATGCAGTATATATATTATAAGACAAGCAAAACATGTTTGTGATCATTGGGAGTCGAACCCCAGACCATCGGTTTCGAAGCGTAACGCCTAACGCACTCGGCACTTCGTGCAGCCGTGCGACTCAGGCTAATTTTCACTGTTTTTCGCTTGAAAAAGTACCTAGACCGAGTGATAAAAATCTGAAAAAAAATCATGGAGATGCAGAATTAAATTCTCTAAATGATGCAAAAGTTTGGTCTGTCTATGTTTCGAACTAAAAAAAGTTAGAGCAGAAAAACTGCTCACAACGATTCGGTTGGCCAACATCAAAATTAGCTCGAATAGTCAAAATAGGTCATAATTGATGCCTACAGGCCAATTTTCAGCCAGCTAGAAGAAATTTGAAGTCATTTTCAGAACCTCGAAATAGAAAGTTTCAAGTCTGTGCAGCAAGCTGCTGCAGCTGCCGATCGAGATAGGCTGCAGATCGACCCGGAATCGAATTCAGAACCATAGATTACCCCATGAACTGCCAAAACCTCAAAAATCGACTTTTTCGATTGTACCAGGGTTGTCCTGAATCTCTCGTGAGAGGCGTGATAAGTGTTTTTTTTTATTTTTTGTTTTTTCTTGTTCTAACTTTTCCAAACTTTTATTGCAGTGATGGGTGATAAAACAATTTGCACAAACGAAGTCGAATAATGCTTGTTCGAACTAGGACGTTTCGAACAATTTTTGTTAGCGCGCACACCACTTTGGAGGTTTTTTCGCTTCATTAATATTATTTTTTTCTGTAATATATTTATCAATGAGCAAAGATGCAATAAACAAAGATCAATAATCTAATAATGACAAAACAATCGCAAAAAATTAAATTTCACGGAAAAATGCGCGAAACGCCCTTGTTTGAAATGTACTTGTTCGAACTGGAACCATTCGAAACAATTTGTGCGAAACGTCTTAGTTCGAAAAATTGTGTTCGAAGAGTCATTATTCGACTTCTTTTGTTCGAAATTCATCCACCAAAGGATAATTTTCGACCTGTACATCACTCCAATAAAAGTTAGGAAAAGTTAGGTCAAGAAATAATAAAAATAAACATAAAACTTTTATGAACTATTTCTTTTCAGTATGCGTTTGAGAGAAAATTGTCACCAAGGCCTATCAAGGATTTTGCTTTTCATATTTTTTATCGCGTATACACACTTCTTCTTTCATATTCTGCATTTAAAAATCGCTTGAAAGAGAAAATATTTTTAGTTTGATGCGAAAAATCGTTTTTCAATCGCACGCTTTTTAAACGTTGTCCAATCATCTTGATCAAAAGAGAAAAATTACTGGAAATATTTTTCGCACATTTTGAGCCCAATGCCAACTCAACTTATCTGGGAGCCGATACAAAATAGCCACGAGCAAAACAGGAAAAATCCTAAAAGCCAACTCTGACACGAATAACCTATATTTTTCGGAATCAAGAGCATTTGCGATTGGCTTCAATACCAGTCCCCGGGATGGCATACCCTTGAACAAGGCTTTTGTAGTAATATAGCAGCGGTTACAATAACTAACCGTGTTCGAACTTCCATAGGGTCCGTTCGGGATCGAGCGAGGAAGTTGTCTTCTGGTCACCGTATTCGAAACTCAAATGGATGATTTATTCTCTGTTTCCTATTCCTACTCACGATTCAGTCGCGGCTGCATAGGTCGTTCAGTCGACTGCAGCGGCTGCTGCACAGTCGAGTGCGGCTTGTGAGGCGTCTGCACCATTGCAGCAACGGCCATCTGGAAAGCAAAAGAATAAAGGAGTGTATGGACTGAATAATCTCACTGAAAAAAATTAAACATCAACTATAGAAAAAAAACGACTAACAAAGGACGTTTACGGAAATAAAATAGAAATCGGTGTATCCCAAAAAAACTAGAGAAATATGGTAATTACAACGAAAATAAAGACTAAATTTACTTAATAGACTCTATTCCAAAGCCTTGCGGATCAAAGACAAAGCGAGCGAAAGCGAGCGAGTTGAGGGCCGTGACTGACGATCGTCATGACGAAAGACAAACACAATTATTTTAAAGCATAAATCACAATTTAAATAATAGGATTTGCTTAATAGCGTTACGAAAGATTTTAATAGTTAGCTCGCTCGAAATGGCGATTAGAAATTGTTTAATAAGCTTGTATAAACCAAGAAAACGAAACTTCGAAAGGAAACATGAGAGAACATAAAAAAATCAATCAATTGCAGGAGTTTTCCGCTCTGGGTGAATCTACAGAAGCGGTAAATTTAAAAATCGTTGCCTTCAATTCCATGGAATTCCAATAATTGAAAAATCGATTTTATTGTATTTTCCGTGTTTTTTTTCCATATAGTATGTTCATCGAAGTTTTCATTTAGGTGATGGTAAGAGGTGGCTGCAATGTGATAGCCACAAATCGATCGAATATGAACAGTCCTTGTTCCTCTCCGTCCAATCTCTCGGCGAGGACGATTCGTCGTGTCGTGCACACTCACAAGTGCTTGCACATCGAGATTGGCGTGAGTTATTGATTGACTGGAATTCCTTCGCGAAATTAGATTTCATTCTTCTCAGGATATCCTAGTAATAGTGAGCATTCTGGGCGTATTCGGCAATGCTTCCCATCTCGGAGCAAGCGACTCAGTCAATGCAGTTAGTTCCCCTTCTTTAATCGATACCCTCATTAGGTCCTCTTCCTCTAATCTATATTCAAATTAGTCATTCTCCAATCAATACTCCTATTCTCTCCAGCCCCTCGTCTGGGGTCTTCTGAATGCAGCGTCCGCGGGATTCGCTGTCGTTGGCGGTCTTCGTAGGAATCCAGTCATGCTCATTCCCTACATGGTTACTCTCGTCAGTTTCATTTATTTATTCATTGATGATGATGGTAATCTGGATGGAGGGAGGAGAGACAAATGTTTATCTTATCTGCTCATGTCCTGTATTCTGCAGGTGATAGATACGGCGACAGCTTCGGCTGCTCTCGTTCGTTGTCTCTATTGGTTACTGTCGAATGCGAACAACGGCATTGAGGAAGATCTATATCCAGGTCTGTGCATTACCATTCTTTTCTACCCCTTTGTAATAGTTATGTGAACTATAGATTTTTATGTGAGTTCATATTCAATGAATGGCTCTGGGAACATAAGTGCTCACACCACTTGGAAAACTCAGAGAGTTCTCCTTCTCCCCAATTCACTTGGAATTCGGCTGGTCGTCTCTTTGTCGTCATTATCATCAATTTCATTTTCTACTACGTATGTCATTCAGCCAGAGGAGTATTCACAAATGAGCGGGTAATTTTATATTTTTGGTATTTTATTGTTAATGCTGTTTTGAGTGTCGAAAGGAGTGTTGTGTTCTCGCTCTTCCCTATCGATCTCCCCAAATCTCGAATCGATCCAAATCCTCCAGATGCGATTCTTTCGATTCTGCTTACGAAACAGTGAGTGATGGTTATCACAACAGATAGGTACCCTCAGCCTCTTTCAGATTGGCAGTGTGAGTATGCAAGTTCCTATTCGATTCCGTATGGATCAGCCCCCTCCTTATCGAGTGAGAAGAGAGAGTGGCAACTCAGATAAGGTTACGGTAGGTGTGAAGTACTATAAGTAGTAAATATGAATTTATGGCAGGAGAAACGGAAATCTTCTCTGGCCATCGTCCCTGTATCGACCAAGTGTCGTCTGTCTTCTCTCCGACTTCCTTCAGTTACGGAGTCCCAGAACGAACTCTACCAGAATACGGTAAGTATCTGAATATATATTCCGATAAGAACAATGATGACTACAGTGGCACGGAACTACCGTACCCGCGGGCAGGTCTCCCTCTTATCACAGCAATGATTCTATCTTCAATGAACCAGTGAGTGATCTTCTACCGTATCCATCCATCCGTATCACTCCATTCCTCTCTGTATCCATCTCAGACTCCTCGTCATTCTTATCCCATCGCTCGTCAAGGCTGCAGACACATCTCAATCACTGAATCGAACAATGCGTTATATGCCAATGCATCGAGTCTCATGTGATACTCCGGTTTGTTCACTTATCGATAGTATCTTGTATACTTTTTAATACTCTTCATTTTTCGAAATTTTTAATAATTTTGCATAATGTTGTGTAAATAGTAATAAAGCTATTATACTGTATCAAACTAGTAAGTATACAAATAATAATTTCGTGCAACTACTTATTGAAAGTCCTTGTATGGCGATTGAATTGCAAGAATAGTTTATCGATTGTGAGTACATAATCGATATATCGAAGGGAAAGCATTGCTAATACCATCCGACTAGAAAAGGTTTGTGAACGATTTGATCCGTCTTCACCACTGGTTTTCAACAAGTAAATCGGACATGGGAGGGATTTAATGGGAATGAGCATGGAGAACCCGGTGGAAAAGAATATGAGAGGGAGGAGGGGAAGATGATCGAGAGACAAGATTAGGGAAGGAACAATTGACGAAAGACTAAATTGAATAATTAGAAACATCTTTGACTAATGGAAAGCACTGAGAAGAATCACAGCAATGATAAGAAAATGGGAAATCACAGATAATGAGTGGGGGGAAACAGGTTAATTATAGTATAGTTAATTAACTAAGATTGAAATCAAGCCCAATCCTCATCTGGTTCCGAATCTGAGAGAGGAATCGTCCCTGGTTGAGCCTGAAGAGAGGAATGCATCATCTGTCTATCCTTCTGGCAGGAATTGGGATACTGTAGAGTTGCCTTGAATCGAGTGGATCGTTCACCTGTATGACTCGTGGATGGGATCGAGTGGAGGTGGCATACACGTATCGAGGATGACTTCCCCCTGGGGGAGAAGGAGGAGCACCTAAGCATTTCTCCATTCAGTGGATATTACTGGGCGCATGATCATTTTCTCTTAAAATATTTCTCGAGAATTCATTTGCAGAAACGCGAGACTCGGTGGGATATACAAAAAAAATGTAGCTCATAACTGAGATGCACTTTCAGTTTACATGGAGGAAACAATGCACGGACCTTTTCATATTAGATTTACTGATAAGTGAGTACTCACGATAATTGCCAGTGGGTGGTCCATAGTCATTATCGTATTCGAGTGTCGATCTAGGCGTGTAGTAACTACGAGCTGTGACTGGACTGTGGTAGGCAGGAGTACGGTAGCTCGATGGAATCGACGGAGGAGCAGCGTTGTGATGCAGACCTATGGAGGGTACGGTATCGATCGATGATGATGAATCGTACCGTATGCGTCCCGTCCACTGTTGGGACCTCCATAGAGTGCTCCACAAGTAGGAAAATTGCCGATGAGGGGAAGTCTGGAAATGGGGGGATGGGGTGAATGGAGTGAGATGCCCTCTCTCACCTTCTCTGTCTCACAGCAGCTGGCATGGGATCATCCTCCTCTGAAGCCTCCGTCGGAGTGAGAGAAGCTACAATCGAAGAGATTCCCCCCACTCTCCCCTCCCGCTCTGCTCACCCCTGTACGGATCTCGATAGGGTTCGTCCCTCCTGTAGCTATCAGCAAGACTCTCGCTTCTCTCGCTGTAGATCGGAGAACGACGATCAATCTGCGACAGAGGTTGCATCATCACAACTCAATCATTGATCATCTCACATCTCTGTCGTATGGTCTTCTCCTTCCTGGAGGAAGTTCCGAGTGTGAAGATGGAGGGGAATCTGAATGAATCCATCACTCTTCCTTTCATTCACCAGTCCTCACCAGTCCTGTATGTGTGTAGAGGGTAAGAGGGAGAAGGGGGAGATGCGGCCCCTCCTCGATGACCTCCCATCGATCGATATCTGCTCTCTCGAGGGGAAGGAGATCGAAGTAGTTGCTCCCTCTGAGATTATACTTCTTCTCCTCTCTCTCCTTCCTCTCTCATTCTCAGTCTCGCACGCTCACTCAATCGAAGGGAGTGAATCGAGTCAGTTCTCGATCGACTGTCATTCGATCACTTACAGTAAGCGAGACGAGCTGCACCACTCCGTGAGACGATCACGGATTGACTAACAAGCGAGTGGGATGGAACACAAAAGGGGTGAGTAGGGGAGGAGGGAGGGAGGACCTATTAGTATCTCATGCGAAGAGTCCCCACACGAAAGGAACAGAGAGATAGTACGATAGAAGGAATGGACAGGGAGTATATCACAACGGAGGGAAGTGAGGGGGAACTAAGGGAGGAGAGGAGGTTAGTGGAAGAGGGGAAGGAAGGCCACACAAGCTGGAGGATGGAGACATCCAATGAATCCCCTTTCACGACTAGAAGACCAACCAAAGATGACGACTACTGGGGGAGAGAAGAGAGGTAAATGAGGAGAGAGAGGGGGGGAGAAGGATCGTTTACCTCGTCACTAACTCCGTATCGATCGCGGTGGTAAGAGTATCGGTTCTAGAATGAAAATAGGGAGTGATGAGGGGGAGGAATTTTCGATTGGCTCCACTGGGTTTTCACTGGATATTCGCATAGGCGGTAGATGGAGAGGGGAAAGAGAGAATAGAAAGAATGAAGCAGAGAAACGAAAGAAGAGTGAGAACATCGACGGACGAAGTGGGCAATTTTCGCATTTTCAACTATTATCACACCTTTTTGATTAGAATGCCGGAATTACATTGGATGCTCTCTGACTCATCCCACTATCAAGGACTATCTCGCTACCCAGATTTACGGGATCCGAGGCGGGGCTTCGGGAGATGAATAGGGGCGTGGCCAGGGGCGGAGCTTACCTGTGCATGATGATGAGGATCTGGTTGAGTGTTTCCCCTCCTCATGCGGGCGAAGATATCAGACAGACGACGGGTGGATGAGGCTGCTTTGTGGTCACTGAAATGAAGGAGAGATCATCTGGAAGGAATTGTGCCTTTTGGGAAACGAATAATCTTAATGAGCAAGTTCTTCAAGAATAAGTAGCAATGATTGTTATTCTGAGTGAACGAAGAATGAACATACGGATTGTGTTCTTCCTCTGGTTTCCCTCTGATAGTATCAACCAGATTGGCGAGTAGAGATGGTTGATGTCTCTGGAATGATTGGGAGAGTGAGGATGGAGAGGGAGGGAATACTTGATTCATCGATGAGCGTACGTTGCCATTCGAGTGCTGGTGAATATCCCCGATGGAGTCGACATTCATCAGAGGATGGTGAGGTTCCACCACTGAATTCTGTTGATGGACGAGTTGAGGATGAGAAGACTGCACGGATGGAAGAGAAGGCACCGGGATGGAGATCGAACCTCAACGGAACACGGTCATCTGGCTGTTCAATTGACCAAACAACTGGGTCTCTCCTATGCGTGGTACCTCCATCATGATTGTGATGGGAGTGTTCCTTCTGAGCTGATTTCGCCGCAGCCACGAGACCTCGAAGACCAGCCATTCCGAAGAGACCTCCTCCTCCGATCTGAATTAGAGCACCATCACTCATCGTTCATGGGAATTGCTGAAGAAAGATCATGCAATGCTCTATGGGGAGAGGCATCTCAGAGGGGAGCGCGCAGGGAGATCAAAGAGTAAAAGGGGGCGGAGCTACGGGGCGGGACCTCAAGACCCCCGAAGGTGGCGTTTCTACGGCGCATTAGGATGTCAGCCGCCTGGCACCTTCGACGAACCTCAACCTGCAAATGGAGAGCAAAGATCAAAGATCAGCTCCATTTTGAAAATATCTAAACGCAGTACGCGGATTACGAGCCGATAAGTTAGCAGGAAGAAAAAAGTCAGTGGTAACTCACTTCAGTGCCGCTTTTCTTCGCTCGCCAATTCTCGAGAATGAGTAGTCCAGCGTAGATCTTCCCCACTGTGAGACGCTGAAGAGAACGGAATCATTTCCTCTCCATTCTACTCATTCCTTACTTGGAAACACAATTCATGATTGGGAGGAACAACGAGATCGATTAGATTCTTCTTCGCTTTCAATGGCCAAATCTTGCGAAGAGTCTGACGAAGTTCCTCGTCTGCTTCATCCATTTCCTGAGTACCGTATCCATGAATATCGATTGGAAGGAGATCATCTACCTCTACTGGTCTCATCTTGATGGAGAGGGACTCTCGAATGAGGGCGAAGAGAGTAGTGGAGAATGCGACTGTCCCGTCATCCGACACCGGCATATTCATCCTCAATTCCCACTATTGTTCACAGAAGGAGAGGGGACATCCTACCGTATCAAGTGTTTGTATGCTAATCGATAAGGGCACTTCCTTCCGAATCCAACGGGAGGAGCGATGTTACGAAGCATCTCATACATTTGAGTGTAGTGCATGCGACCACTGAAGAGAGTCAATCGTGATTGCAGGAGATCAATATTCTGTCTAAGTTAATCTATATTCGTGGAAGGAGAGACTGACGTGGCAGCGGGATCGTGATCAGCCCACACTCGGATGAACTCGTCTAGATGATGGGGACCGAGGATGGAGGAATCACGAGTGAGATAATCGAAGTTATCCATGATGACTGCCACGAACAAATTGAGCATCTGAAGAATCGATGAAAGGAGAGAGGGAGAAGATGACGAACGAGGAAAGTGGAGAGGAAGACGAAGGATGTGAAGTAAGCATACGCCATGTTCGTACCGCACGTCTGGTTCTGAACACTTTCATTTTGCAAAGATATCAGTAGCATTTTGAGTCTTTTGTAATGGGGGCGGACAAAACGGCAACGACCAAAACGGCAACATTGCATAACTCGCTTGGGAGACCTTCAATCATTACTACAGTACCTCCATCACCTACCGTAACCAGTTCCTTGGGTCAAATATTTTCATAAAATTCCTAGATCAATGTAAAAATGATTCAGCCGTAAATTGTCATACCCATGACTATGTCATCATCATCTTGTGAAACATTAGATAATTTTAGAAAAATATTTGACCCAAGGAACTGAATCTGACCCAAGGAACTGGTTACGGTAGGTGATGGTGGTACTGTCATATTGACTGAATACGGAACTCCCAACTTGTAAGAAGGTATCCCAAGCGAGTTACGTTATGTTGCCGTTTTGGTCGTTGCCGTTTTGTCCGCCCCCTTTGTAATTCATCCGTGAAGAATTTAAATTCTCTCATATCGCTGACCTTCTCTTTGTTGTACTCATTCGAATTGGGGAGTGCGCAGTACTTCATAGCAGTGCAACTCATCATGATGTCCTGCCATCCCTCCCCTGTCGCGCATCTGAAGGAAGGAAGGGATTGATGATAGGGGGCAATGGGGAAATTCATACCAGTAAAGACATCTGAGTAATTCACATGTTGACACTATCCCATACACTCACCGAAAGAGGAGAATGACGGAGTTGAAGAAGCTCTGGAAGTTGTTGTGTCTGTTGATCTCCGTCGTCGCATCCAACCAGATGTTCCCGAAGACCTGAGAGGGAGAAGTACCTAATGATACCAGCTGGTTCACATGGACAAAGTCGTCTGTTCTACTGAACTGCATCATCAGTTACTACGGAAATTTACTCTTGATTAATTATTAGTCCTCCATTTGTTCAGATGGTCTACCTGCATTCCAACGATGGCGTAGATGAAGAAGAGCATTCCAATTAGGAGACAGACGTACGGTAGGGCCTGCCAATATTTATTATATCGAGAAACGATTGGAGTTAGAAGCAAAGAAGCACAGTGTAATCCTCGTGCTATAGAACAAGTGTCGCACCTTGAATGACTGGACGAATGTCCACAGGAGGATTCTGATGGTGTATCCCTGCTGCAGCAGTCGGATGAGTCGAGCAGCTCTGGAATGGTCGTCCTCTCAATTCCTCTCCCTCATCCTCACCGGAAGAGTCGAAGGAATCCAAGGGATACGAAATGGCCTCCGAATTCAGTGACGAGAGCATCTGTGATCGATCCGACGACTGTGATGAAATCGAATCGATTCCATCCATCTTTGAAGTAGTTCTGAAGTGGATTGAGTAGTGCTGATGCAATGGGGGGAGTGACCCGTACCCTGACTCCGAAGGCAAGAATCTTCAGTATCGACTCCACTGTGAACACTGCAGTGAGAGCTGTGTTGAAGAGTCGAAGGACCTGCAAATCAGTCGTTGCTTTATTCCCTTTTAATTACGACTGAAAGTTCAATCGTAGAGTGGCAAATAAATCGAACCTTCTCGTAGAAGGGTGAATTCCCGTGGAATTTCATCATGAGGATGATTGTATTGCACACGATCATCGCCATGATGAAGTACTCGAAGGGAGTCGATGTCACCAGTCGCCAGATACGATACTGTAAAGAGAAATCCACTCGTTTGACTTACTTTTTATTTCCCATCTCTTCCTGTTCAAGCTCATTATTTTTTGCGGAAGATATCACGAGATTGTTCTCAGTAAATGACTCACTTTGATGGAGTTCTTATCCTCCGGCATGAACAATGATCGTGGTCGAGCATTGAGGGCGAAGTCAATGCACTGCTTCTGATTCTTGTCCAGATCTCCCTCCGATAACTCGGCCTCGCCTTGCTCCTGCAATCCATTACTTTCCTTTCTGATGCAAGTATCGAAAGAGGGAGGAGAGGGGGGAAAGAGGCGAACTTGGAATGTGATAATGATCAAGGCGACGAAGATATTCACGAAGAAGAAGGGGAAGACGATGAAGAACATCACGTAGAAGAGGGCAACCTGAGGAAGAGAGGAAAAGTTACGGGAAGAAGAAGACTGAATGTACCTCAACTCTGAAGAATGGGGATGGTCCCTGATCTTCGTAGGTGGTGTCCATGCTGTTCTGTCGAATGCCCGGCCATCCTTCTCCTACAATCTCATCGTCATCTTCAAGAAAGATGATGTCACTCACCTGTCGTCACTACGAATAGAGTCAGCATTGCATTGATGGTGTTGTCGTAGTTGAAGGGACGAAGGCGCCACTCACGGAAATCCACTCGAGGAGGCTCGTTCTAGAGAGAGAGAGAGAGAGATCTCCCCTTCATTCGCATCCCTTTCTCTTCTTCCAATTGGTCGTTCTCTCCTCCGAATGGCCTACTCACTCTCTCACTTTCTCATTGCTTTCTTCTCTTTGAACGCTGCGATTCTCGCTTGGATCTTCAGGTGGTTCGATTCCCCTTCTTCCCTTCCTCTCTCACTCATTCCTTTAGAACTTCTACCGATCCCCTGGTGACTACCCTCCAGTTGACTCTTCCTCTCCTCGTTTGGGAGGTTCCCTTCTTCTCTCCTCTCATTCTCCATTCATTCCTCAGTTGCTTCTCTTCGCTTCATTCGCTCCCGATGATCTACTCAATCTCTTCCTTCCTTCACTTCATCAAGACATCTATCACATCCCAGTTCGTATTATACTCTTCTCCGTAGTGATCAGGAATTCCCAGCTAATCAATATTCCCTCAGGTAGATCAGCCGCCGGGACCCCATGGGGATTGCTGGAGTGACGCACGAACGGGTATTTACTAGATCAAGTTAAATAGTTGAAAATGAACCTCTTTGAGAGTTCAACCTTGGGGAGGATCAACTCTCTCAACTGGCTCTCAGCTCCGATTCATCAGATTCAGAGGATGGGATCGTCTACAGAAGGGCATTGAGAGCATACATTTATTACCCCATAAATATCGTTCGGATTTATTCACAACAGAGTGACTTGATTTTATTTTAAACGGTGTTCTCTCTCTTCATTTCTTCATCTAGATACTCTTTCTCCATCCTCACCTGATTATCGTAGATGAAGTACTGTCCATGACATTCATCTGCGAATCTCTTCGTCTTGTCAGTGCAGTAGAAGAACTTCCCATTGAAGAGTTGCACTGCTATTACTCCGAAGATGAACTGGAAGGAGGAGGATGAGGGGGAGAGGGAGGAAGAAGGGTAGGGACAGCCGTTCGTATTATTCGAAATTATTGCGTATGTAGAAGAGTCCTTCTACGTTTCCAGTACGACTGTTTCGCTATTGCGTATGTAGAAGAGTCCTTCTACGTTTCCAGTACGACTGTTGAGAAATCAAAGGCTATTAGTTTCGTTTCGTGCACATCACTCTCTCTTTATTTCTATTGTAATCACTTGGTTGACCTGGAAGAGGAAGTATACGATGAGGATGTTGAAGACGTTCTTGAGTGAGTTGACGACGCAGTCGAAGACAGCCTTCAAGAGGGAGATTCACCACTCTCCCATTCAAGGGGCTCACCTTCAGTTTGGGGATTCGTTTGATTGTCTTGAGAGGTCTCAACACTCGGAGTACTCTCAGGGACTTGATCGTGTTCAAGTTCTTGCCTGCTGCTCCATCTGTTCCACTGAAAGGGAAGAGATTAGATGGGAAGGGGAGGAAGGAAGTGCAGAGGAGGAGATGGAGAGAGAGGGAAGAGAACGGAATGGGGATGGAGAAGGAGGGAATTCACTCGATGGTGCAATGGAGTCGAGGGAATCACACTCTTTCAAGTGAAATCAGGGACAATTCGTGATTGCTGAGGGAGGGGAGAGATCACTCTAAACTTTATCTTTCTCTCACTGACCCATGCGATGGAGCGCTGAAGGGGATATTATCCACTTTGAGTCTCTTTGAGCATTCGAGCAAAGTTTCGGATTGAAGTTCATATGATAACTCACGCGAAAGCGAAAGCGACGAGGGCGCAAGAGACTACGACTCCGTCCAGAATATTCCAGAAGTCACGACAGTAGGAACCAGGATGGAGAAGAACTCCTTGATCTACCAACTGAAAGACGAATGATTATTTAGTGGACTAATAAAGAGAATCAAATAATTATGAAAATAAGATGAATGAATGTGAAAGTGCTGGCCTTCAAGAACATTTCGCACGCGAACACTCCCGTGAAGCAGTAGTCCATGTATTGGAGGATCTGAGAGATGAAGGATGGGAGAACTCATCTCTCTCTGGGAGTACCTTATTCCTTGAGTTCTCCTCGTCCACGGGATCTTCTGCTGCCAGAGAAATCGAAGAGAGACAAATGACGATCATCACCTGAATCCGTTTTGTCTTTTTCTATCTACAATAAGAAAATGTGGACTAATGAATCTGCTATGCGTTTCAGACAATAGAAGAACTGAATAAATGTGGTAATGCATGGCTAGCAGTGTTATAAACATAGAAAGTGCTCCTGACCATCATCTCGAAGTATTTGGTGCACACAATCGAATGGACGAGCACTCGCAATCTGAAGAAGAAGAGAATGATGGAGAAAGATGGAGAAAGAACTAACGGATTGGTAGGAGAGAGGAAGAACATGCTGGTATAGGGAACCATGGGACGAGGACCTCCGAAGGGAGACTCCTCCTCCTCGCACTCATCTTCTGAATGGATGGAGGGATTGGAACTACTCAACATGGAACTTCAAGGGAAGGAAGTGGAAGCTGACCATTCATATCGATTCCGCAGTGCTCTCCCTCCACTTCATCCATGTCTTCCTCATCCTCACACAGCTCATTTTGTGCCTGGAGCAGCCGATTCTGAGAGAGGAAAGAGGAGTGATTAGAGCGAAGGAAGAAGAAAAGCGAGCTGTTAGAAGAGAGGAGAGGAAGCTGTACGAGTACGAGAAGGGGAAGAAGAAGGGGAAGAAGAAGGGGAGGAAGGAAGGGAGGGAGGTCTCACCTTCTCGTCGGCTTCTTCTGCTGCTGTCAACTCCTGCGCATTCGCCAAGTTGTCGACGGCGATAGCGAGGAAGACATTGAGGAGGGTGTCTGGAGAGAGGAAGAGAGTGGAGAGGGGGAAGAAGGGGAGGGGTGATTACGAAATATCGTATTGATCAAAGGAGGCCATTAGATAGCAAGGAATGACTCACAGTTACCGAAGAGCACGAGAATGATGAAGTAGATACAGTAGACCATTCCTCCGCCATAGATTCCTGTGATTATCGATTAATATCTTTCTCCTCTCTCTCTCTCTTTTCTCACCTCCTTGTGCCTCGATGGCAATGTACATCACTTCGTTCCAATCTTCTCCGGTTAGAATCTGAAATGGGAATGATTCAGCAGGAAGAAGAAGAGGAAGGTCGAACCTGGAAGACAGTGATGAGGGCAACGGGGAAAGTGTCGAAGTGAGTGTACGGATGCATGTTCACGAAATTGAATCTGAAGTGAGACATTGGAATCGAATGGGAGGGGGTGAGCATGGAGAGTAAGAGAAGGATAAGAGTACTCACTTTCCTCCAAACAGCTGCATTCCAAGAAGGGCGAAGATGAGAATGAAGAGGAAGAGAAGGAAGAGAAGAGAGATGATGGAACGCATCGAATTCATGAGAGATCGAACGAGATTACGGAGGGAGACCCAGTAACTGAAGAAGAAGAATGAACGAAGAAGTGAAGGAGATGAGTACCTCGTCAGTTTGAATACTCTGAGTAATCGAAGAGCTCTGAGGACTGAGATACCGAATGATCCTCCCCCGACCTCAGCCCAGATCACCTGAAGAGAGTGTGTTCCCTCTCTCCCTTCTCCCCCTTCTCCCCTTCCCTCCTCACCTCAAGCAGTGATCCCATGATGACCATGCAGTCGAATCGATTGAACTTAGAGGCGAAGTAAGTACGAGAACCCATGGCGAAGATCTTGATCAGCACTTCCAACATGAAAATCGCCAGGAAACCGAATTCGGCGTATTCTGAAGAGATCAACGATCATATATGAACCTGACCATCATACGATCATCGTCCTTGAAGTCATTGAAAATCTTGGTCAATCCAAAAAGAATAGAAGATAACTGACTGAGGAACTTGGTGAGCCACAGTGGTTGTCCGTAGTGTTCTGAGGCGACGCATGCTGTATTGAGGAATACGAGAGTGATGACTGTCCAGTAGAACACTTGCGTCTTCACCATGATGCGACACTGCACTCTGCAAGATGAGAACGGTCATAATACAGTATCCATCTACAGTATCCTTCCGTACCTCATCTGATGAATCTTCTTCTTGATGGAATACACAGCTCCTTTCCTCCTCACGAACTCCTCATCTATCTCTCCCTCGTCTCCCTCGTCCTCTCCATAGTCTTCGTCTTCCTCTTCGAGGTCCTACACGGAATGATTACTACCGTACTACTTCGATCGATCTGGTAGATCAAGGAATCCACTCACTTCTTCAGTCTCGGTGCTTCTCTGCTTCGTCGCTTGCTTCAATTTCTTCGTCGCAGCACGTCTTCGAGCCTCCATTATCGCTGCCTGGAATCATTAAAGTGAGTGCTTACTATCTACTGGACAATCAAGAAGTTCGTAGACTGGTCATGTCCAAAATTCCTTACCTTTTCTTCCTCTGTAGTTCGATCTTCCTTCAGGATCACTTCCTCTGCAGTGAGAATCCACTCGAGGTATCTGAAAAGTCAGTTTGCGATCCGAGATGATGAGTGGAATCTGAATGGATCGTACCCGTTGAGTTCCCTCTCAATCTGCTGTTGTCTTCTCAACTTGAGGAACTCCCTTCTGTTCTCCACTCTTTCTCTCTCCTTCGCGAATTCTCTGAGAGAGTTCAAAGATCAGATGGTACTCGCAGGAATTCTCACCCAGACAAGACTCCCAGAACCAGATTGAGCATGAAGAAGGAACCGAGAACGATGAGAGGAATAAAGTACGCCCAGTTGTATGTCGAGCCGAGGGAATCATTCGTCTGAGGTGAAGAAGAGCATTACCTATTGCATCAATACAAAATATACAGATATAGCATAGATTGATTGTTAGGTGAATGAACATAATTGGATAGGAAGAGACATGGGAGATGCTCACATAGTACATCACAGTAGTCCATCCCTCCATGGTAATGCACTGGAAGACAGTGATCATGGCGAAGGCGATGTTGTCGAACGACGTGATACCGTAGTTAGGGCTGAGAGGATACGGTAGGGTGGGAATCTACTACTGACTATTCTCACCCTATCCATTTAGTCACACACGTAGTACCGGGCACGTCGCAATAGTAGGCTCCCGTCGTGGGCAAAGAAGTGTTCTTCGAGTGACTGAAATTGGCTTTGTGATTACTGTATCTCTTTTACAAGGTCAATAAGTAAATTTTCGGATATAAATCGCTTTATGCAGCTCTTTCCTAATGATGTAGCCAGTAGGTCTTTACTCACCATGGGAAAGGCCTCTCAGACACGTTCTCGATCTCGTCCCGCGAGTTGTAACACGCAGAGTGGAAGATACCAGAGTAGAACTCGAGTCCTGAAGTGAATGGAGAGATGAGAAGAGAAGAAGGAAGAAGGAAGAAGGAAGAAGGAAGAAGGAAGAAGGAAGAGTACCAATGATAGCGAAGATGACAATGGCGAACAAGACGAGAAGTCCAATCTGAAGGAGAGGCGCCATCGCACACAGAATCGACTTGAGAACCACTTGCAAACCTGAAAAGATCAATCATTCTCTGATCGCTCATTGATATCTTTCTGAATCATCCATCCTCTTCATCCATCCTTCCTCTATACATTCCTCTCTCCATATAGCCCCCTTCCAGAGTGAGTTAGTCCCCCTTCGCTTCCCTCTCGACCTTCCATAGGTGATGCTTCCTAGCAGTACCTTCTTCCTCCTCCCATTCTATTCTCTTCTCTTCTTTTGACGTTTCCATCTATGGTGGAATTCCCACCCCACACATAGTGAGTCTCTCTCTCCCTCCCTCTGCCTCTCAGTCCCTACTAGTAAAGTGAGAAGAGAGGGAGGAGCAGCATCCAATGACAACAAAACGACTAGAAAGAGTGAGAATGGAGGCATGAGGGAGGGAGGGAGGCTGGTCTCTTCTCTAACTTCTTTGCCACTGTAAGGGAAGAGTGCGTACTGGGTATTCCGGAGACGAGTTTGAGTGGTCGGAGCACCCTCACTGCTCGAAGAGTTCGCAGATCGACCGTCTCCTGAGGGCCAGCCTCAGTCCCTTTGAAGGGAAGCATCGTGACCACTCTGGAAGAAGAACCAGCCATTACTCCTATTCCATCGTATTCAACTGGCTTGAATGAGTGACAGGGAGTAAGGAATAAAGGACAGACCCCGACACGACGACGATGAAGTCCATGATGTTCCATCCAGATCGGAGATACGATCCCTGAAGGGGAAGAGTTGATCTTAAATCGTTCACCACCTCATTCCCACCTTGTGCAGTACAAATCCGTGTGCGATGATCTTGAGTACGCACTCTAGACAGAAGATGCCCATGAAGTATGGTTCGGTCATCTCCTGGAAGAGGCGACGTCAGTCTGGGAAATCTCAACGACGACGTCACTCACCAGTGCTTCCGAGAGAGGTTTCTTGTCGTTCTTCGGAAGATGCTGCTCGAGAGCGAGGACGACGCAATTGCCGATGATGGTGAGGAGGATGAAATATCTGAAAATGAAGAAGAGATGGACAAGGACTACTGTCACTGAGTCATTGCAATTTGGAATGATGTATTTTCTTACTCGAAGGGCGCCCAGTCGATGAGATTCTTCGCATTTCTCCTGAGGATGTTATCTTCTGCGAATATGAAGAGAGAGGAAGGACCCTGCAACGAACGTCCATCCACCCTCTTAATCATTATGGTGTCACTCAATTTCTCGATCCTTCATTCTCCTTCCCTCCTTCCTTGAGGAGTCCCTTCATGCATGCCGTAAGCGAGAAGAGAGAGGAAAGAAAGAAGAGAGAGAGGGGAGAATGAGGGAGAGAAGGAGGGTGGACGTAAGAAAGGAGTCCATCACCATTTATGAGTCTTCCTTCGTGTCCTCTAACCCAATCATCTCTGATGATCGTCCCTTTCCCGATTCAGTTACTCCTTCTCTGTTTCTCTCCTGATTCAGGGAGAATCTATTCAATGGCTAAAACTACAGCTCCTCTCTCCTCTTTGAGTCTCGAAGCGTCGTCGCTCAAACACAATTTCCAGCCTTTTGGATGCTTTCTCCGTCTTTCTGTCTTCACTTCTCCTCTCATTCACTCACTCCCTTCACCTCCTACGCAGAAGAGAAAGGAAAGGAAACTGTAGAATGGATGGAAGAACGAAGGAGAGATATACACGGAATCCCCCTTCCTCCCCCGACTAACAAAGAAATGGAATGGCAAATTGCATTATTCTAAGGGGACGTTTCTCTTTGGGAGGATTGTTCCATTGTGAGAGAGGAGGAGAAGGTGGGAATGGTATCAGGTGAAATACAGTGAGTAGCTCTCCTACTCCCATTGCACACTCTCCTAAATGGGTGATCTCTTCATTCTTCTCTTCCGCTCTTCTCTTTTGTCTCTCCTGGGAATCATCCCTTCATACGGCAGAGAAGACTTCGATAGGAGAGGCCAGTCCTATTTGGAGGGAGGAACGGGAATTATCAGATGAGAGGGGAGTACGGGGGGTAGGGGGGGGGGGGGTTCCCTGAGGGAGCAGACTGTCTCCCCTTCCCTCTTCCATTCTCTCATCTACACACTAATTTGAAATTACGATGAGACTGCTTCCTCCTGTTTTCTACCCACTGAATAATACAGCCATCAGGCATATTCTCGATTGGGTTGTTCTCTCGCCCAGAAGGGAAGGGGACCCCTCCATCATCAATCACCGTCTCCTAATAGAATGAGGGAGAGGAAGCAGGTGCAAGGAGTAGTCAAGAGAGACGGAAGAGGAAGAAGAAGAGGAAGAGGAAGAAGAAGAGGAAGAGGATGAGCAGAATGATGGAGGAGGAGAAACATGTGGATGGAATGAGATGAAGGGCGAGAGGAACACGGGAATCACACCCTTTCCACTCTATCTCCCCCTTGCTTCCCTCACCTTTTCCCTGATGGGTGCAGCTGAGACAGTCGTCGGTTTCCTCGAAGCAGCGAATGCTTCCGACTTCTGCTCCCTCCTCGCTTCTTCCGCTGCTAATCTACAATTTAAAACAATTAATAACACAAATTGAAGCCCACCCAAAGTAAAAAATCAGCATGAATCAACCAAATTTAGGCTGAAAATGGGTTAAAATGAATAAGTGAGTAGTTGTGAGAATGAAGGGAGTGAACGACCATCGTTTCTCTCCTCCCTCTCCTAAATCCTAATTAATATGCGGCCCCTTGATTCCCTGACTGAACCTGGCTATCTGGTCGATGCCTAGCATCTCTCCAATTGATGAAGTCTATCACTCCACTCCATCCATTCCACACGAACCCATCGAGACGCACGAGGATATAGGGACTAGTGAGGAAGGAGTCGAGACACTCCACTCTCCTCTCCCATCACACTCTCTCCCCTCCCTCCTCCTCTTCGTATTCTCTCTCACTCCCTCCTACCATCGATCCTCCCCTCCCTCTCCCCTTCCCTCTCTCCCCCTCCTCTCTCTCCCTGGTGATACCCCATCCATGACACTTCCTCACAAGGGAAAACTCAGAACTCCACTTCATGCCCCAACAACCTCAGCAAGAGATTTACTGCATACGAAAACAGCTCGAGAGCCCCTTCCTCGCCCACTTCAGTTCATTTGAGAGCATGGGAGGTCCGTAGAGACTTCCCCCCTCATGAGTAATCCCCCAATGAACAGGTATCATCAGTGATCCTCTGCCTATTTCAGTAGTCATTTGGGTACTCCTTCTTCTCCTTCCTTTCTCTCCTCTCCTCCTCTCCCTGCTTTTCTTCCTTTCTGTCGTCGGTCGTCGAGTCCAATTAATTTGAGAAGAAGGGAGGGAGGGAGGGAGGGGGTCCAGATAGTGTCCACACTTTCCCTATTAGAAGACATTCGGGATCGACTCAAGGAAGCACTCACTAAAAGAAAATAATGTTTATATTTATATAAGGTAGATAGGTAGATAACACATCATATATATTTTTAGTAATTAAACCGGTATTACATTTTTAAACCGTAAAAAAAAAAATTCGTTAAAACCGAAGAAAAATTAAAAATCGCTGTAATTATTCGAAGATGAAAAATTCAAAATTAAGATATAGTGTAGAATTTTCTGAATATACTCACTATTATTTTCAGTACTTCAAAGGTATTTAACGGGATTTTTGTTTAAATAACATGATCAGAATATTTTAAATAATTTTCCAGATACCTATCAAAGAGTTAACACGAGGATGCATGAAAAAATCAGACGATAATAATAACTGTTTCAATTGATGGAGTCAATTGACAAGATCATGATAATGACTGAACCTGTCTCTCCTCTTCCACAGATAGCTGTAGTAAAGGATAGTCCATGCCGATGGCTGTCGATATGAAACCGACCCAGAGACCATCGAGAGACCAAGGTACCAGATGTGGTACCCGGATCAGATGGAGAGGGAGACCTCACAGATGGAATACTCGGTGAAGTGAGTGGCAAGAGTGGGACGGTAGAGTGAAATCGGGCGTGAATGGGAGAATCGAAGGGAGGCTCTCAGCAAGGTGAGAAGTGAAGGGAAGTGAAGAGAAGAAAGCCCATCGATGTCAATTCCAATCTGAGTGATGATTAGAAGAGGAGAAGAGGAGACTACTGAAGGTGGAGAAGAAGAAGGGAGGAAGATGCCGATATGAGACTATCCTCTATGCATGGAACTGTTTCCGATGAGAGGACGATGGTGTTGATGAGAAGGATGAAGAAGAGGAAGAGGAAGAGGAGCAGAGATGAATTCACACCTGCTCCCAATTATTTCGCATCTTTTGCGCCAAGAGAAAAAAACCAGGGCGTGAGGCACACGAAATATTAATTAGCCCCATTATTTCAGAGTATCCCAAAAATGACAAGTTACGTGAAAATAGTGCTGATATTCGATGTAGGCTCGTTGATCTTCGGTTCTCACCTTGGAATGGCAGGCCAGACTGCGATAGTGGCAATCTCCCTGATTGCGGAAGAAGGACGAGGAGCCTCGAAGAGATGGCCATCCCTCTCAGAATCCAGACGAAGAGGAGTGATCGGAGACTTCACTAGACCTACTCGAGAAGACAAGAGATCAAAGATAAGAATTGAAGAGGAGAAGGAGCACTAATCTATTCCCTTATGATCTTACTCAGTCATCGTTCGACATAAGAAGGAAGATGGATAGTACAAATGCGTACCAAGTGAGGGTCTCCGCATCCATGCGTATCTCCCGCCCCTGGTAGGTCACGGAGGGGAGGAATCACTGAAGAAGAGAGAGAGGGGGGAGGACTACACAGACAATTCCATCGATATCCTCGTTGCTGTGAGTGACGTAGAGAAGAATGAATAGAAGAGGAAGAAGAGAAAGGGGAGGGAAGGAGTTGGAAACGAGGTGGTGATAACCAAGATCATCCAAGATCGGGAGGGAACGAAATTGAACGAGAACACGAGAATACGAATTTGGGGTTGAAGGAGAAAAAGTAATGTGAATGGACAAGATAATATGGATGTAAAGAATGAAGGTTGTCTGATCAAGAATGAGTCTGGAACTGAGATGAAGGAGGAAATCTCATGGGAGGAAGAAGAGAATCGAATATTCGAGTGTGCGACTCCTCACTGATGTCATTCCAACGAGTGAAGGGAATTATGAGGACTGATTCGCGCTGATAATTTGTCCGAAATGACGGGAGAAAGAGCGTCTTTTACTCTTCTCTCCCCTCTCTCAAGTCTCTCCTCTAATAAATGAGAGTGAGTGGAAGAACAGTCGGGAGAAGAGGAAGGGTGTACAATAAAAAGATGAGAAGAGGAAAGGTAGAGAAGGACAAGAGGAAGAAGGAAGAGGAGGAGGAAGACTGGTAGATACCAATGGAGATATTGAATGGAGGGCGGGAGATGGTGTATCTCATTTCAGCCTTGGTCTCTACGAGACTCCCTCCTCTCCCCTCCAAAAGGTGTTGCGGTGAGACGAGGAAGGATGAAGAAGGAGATACAATGGAGAAGAGGGAAAGGTGAGGATTGGAGAAGGAATCGAGAAGAGAAAGACTCACTGATGGAAGTGAAATATTCATAGAAGAGAGGTTGAAGAATGGTTGGAGACTCGCTCTCAAAGGACTCCATCAATGCCTCCTATGAATGTTTCACCCGAATATCACCCATCCAAAGGGTCGATTATAATTGGGTAGAGAATGGAGAATGAGTGATGAGTGGGCGACAGAAGAGAGGAATGAGTAGGGAAGAGGAATAAATAGAGAATGGTAGAAGGGACTGCTTCTCCCAGTAACCGAGGCCTATTGTGTGTCCTCCATTAGAGAATATCTATTCAGTCTGAGAAAACGAGATAGTGGAAGGAAGAGCGAGAGGAGGGGGAACTCTCAGATGTCATACCACCCCCATCCACTCCCTAATCGACTCCCGCTATCTCCTCTCTGCCACTTCCTCTACTCAACTTCGAAGAGTGTGGTCAGTGAGACTAATTCGAGGAATAGAAAGAAGAGAGGAGATGAAGGTGCGTGCAAGAGGACATTCACTATCTAATCGACACCCGTAGAACGAGCGACGAAGGGAAGGATCGAGAGATCGAACGGACGAGAGAGAGAGAAACCAGTAGATATTACGAATTGAACTAGTTTCGCACCTCAGATAGAATGAAGAAGAAGATAGAATAGCTCCTGCTTCTAAGAATTGTACCGGATTGAATGCTGTTTCTGAAGATGAAGAAGTGGTAGGAGCTGGACTCCAGTGCAGGATGGACTGAAGGACTCGCCTCTTTCCCGTGCGAACAACGTGGTAGTCATGAATACTTGGGCACTCTCCCTCTTTCTTCCTTTCCAGAGACTCTCGAGTGCTTACGCACGACCTTTTACTCGAATTGAAGAGAGGCAAGGAGTATCACACACTGTCTCTCTCTCCCCCTCTCCCTAAGTATCGGCAGCTCCTTCCGACTTCTGGTCTACAGTCAATGGTTGTCTCTCTTCGGATCCCTCACTCTCTCACAGGAGAAAGACAACTGCAATTAGAGAGGACGACGAAAAGGGAAATAGTAGGGAGAGATCCCCCTTCTGGAGGTGAGAAGAAGGAAGAGGAACGAGGTGAATGAAGAGGAGGAGGGAGGAGAGGAAGGAGAGCAATCAGGGGATGGAGATCGTAGGGAACGAGAGGTGGCGCACATCGCGTGCTAACGAATTGTGAAAGAAATGAAGCCGATCTGCCACATCCGACAATATTGTCGAAGTATCTCCGATGAAAAAGATCGTTTTGATGCATAGTTATCGGTGAGATGTAGAATGGCAATGGGGATGGGCGAGGAGGGGCAGGAAAGAGAGAAGAGATGAGGGGTGAGAGTGGACTGAATTGAGATGAAATATCGAGGAGAAGATGAGGAGAGACGCATTAATGCATCTATTTCCTCGAGTTTTCGAGACTGCGAAGGGAATCGACGATAGAGAGAGGAGGAGGAGGAGGAGGTTAAGGATACTTCCCGATGGAATCGAGAAGTTACGGTATCGATATATCGATCAAGTGAAATCACAGAGGGAAGAGTAGGAGGATTTAGCTTTGGTTCAATCTCTCGAATATTGGGGAGCAATCTGGATGTCGACCCTTTCTGAAGGAGGGAGAGTCTCTTTGCGGAAGGAAGTGAGAGATGATGGGGACGAGAGAGAGAGAGAGAGAGAGGAACAATGAGAAGAGAGGGGAGGAACGACTGATGAATGGATAGATAGCACGTCCACTTGCGCATATTTCAACCATAAATGCTACTTCTGGGGTTAAGTCTTTAGAACGGAGCATAGTTGACAATTGAAGACCACCGACACTTTCATGTATAATTAATTTTACAGGAATGTGAATCCGAACACATATTTACGAAAAAAAACTTATTTAGTGGAATCTATCATGTAGATGTTCAATCTCGTGCTGTTTAAAGAGTAAAATCTTGAGATACAAAAATGGTGCGCTACAAAAAGGGAATGTCTACCCTGCGGGGATGGAGTGTTTTCCGTTCTCTTTCCTCTTGTCTCTCTCCATTTCTGGCCCCTCTCTCGTATTTCAATGTAGAAAGAAGAGGAATAAATGAGCTCCCTCCCAATGAAGAATCTCAATACTTCTGGTTGAATTCGTACGAAAGCAGCGAGAGGAACAACAGGACTCCGATTAAAAACGATCTGAGTCCGCATAAATATCAGTCCATTATTTTGCAATATTTTGTAATATTCCGGAATTACCCTTGTTCCCTATGAAACGTAATTTCAATGGAACATTATATTTCCAAATTTAAAAATTAAAAATAGTGATATATTTTCTCCTGTCTCTGCACACGAATAGCCCCATATTCTGATGTACAATGAAATAAACTGACTGTGGACTGGCTGAGTTCGCTTCCTTCATCTTCGTCATGAGAAGGGCGCATGTCTTGTGGTCCGAGATGTCCACCACCCTGCAGGGGCAACATTAGCACTCCCCCATGAATATGAGCAGACCACCCTATTTCCATCTCGATTGCTTATTGTTTTCGTGGTCTAGAGAGGGAATTCACCCATTGGAAGTGAGGGATTCAGCCAGCAATGGCTGATCCTCCCCGAATGAATGATGCATCTTCCACTCCTCTTATCCCACTCTCCCCATCCATTTATCGATGAAGATGTACTCTCTCTAGACTACTGCTGTCCTTCCCTCATTCCATATCACCTCATTACGAGGTACTCCTTCCTAAAACAATATTGATCGTAGGGAAAACACATAAATCGATAGAACGCGAAGGGGGAAGAGGAGGGAAGGGAGAGCATAGCTTCTTCTGCCACAGCACGCCATTCCTAATCCCCATTCGACGAGGCATGGATTACTCGTCTCTCCTACTTTGATCTACCCTCCCGACCCGTCCCCTGAAATCATGAAATATTTCACAGCAGCTCTACGATGCTGCTATTATTTCTACATAATTCAGCAGTTGCTTAAAATATTCGTTGTCGCAATGCCTTTTGCTCTTTATACGCCTACAAATTTTATATGGCGAACATGAAATTCCTGAAGATGCCCATTTAAGGAATTTGGACGCTGAAACATATCGAATCAGAAGCTATTCATTCTGAACTTTCTCACACTTTCAAAAAATCATGGATAGTGATGATCACATAGAGAGCATTAGCTTATATGATCGCTTGCCATTTCGATTTCTTTAATAACAAAATTAATTAGTTACCTATTTCGATGAGGAATGCACAGATTTGGTTATAGAAAGGTGAGGAAGTGAAGGGATGAAATGGGGAAGGAGAAGAAGAGAAGAGATAGGTGAATGGAAGAGGAGTGAATGGAAGTTGAAAGAGGAAGGACCACACGAATTCACTCCTTCTTCAATCAACGCCCATTCCAGATTCAAAACCATTTCAATGGTAAGATTCGGAATATGGGAATGAAAGAGGGAGAATGAAAAGGGGTGGGGAGGGAGGGAGATCATTTACTCAATCCCAATTCTCATCTAATCGACTCGAGTACTCCCATTAATGAACAGCCACCTCGAGTATATATACATGAAAATTTTAAAGTTGCACGAAAATGTCCCATTTGATAGAAATATCACCATAATGTATGATGCGATCATGTAATTCGCTCTTCCTTTTAATTCAAAAGGATGGACAATAATTAGATCGATAAAGAGGAAAATAGATGGTGAAGGAGTAGACAAAGTGAAGGAGGAAGGGGGAGTGGGCGACCCTTGAATGGGCGGAGGAGTGGAGAGAGTTATTAGTGAGGGATGGAAGAAGGAGAAGAGATGCAACCGTGATTCGAGTGGCACAATCAGAGAAGAAGAAGAAGAAGAAGAAGAAGAAGAAGAAGAAGAAGAAGAAGAAGAAGAAGAAGAAGAAGAAGAAGAAGAAGGAGGAGGAGGAGGTGAGAATGAGAGGGAAGGAACTCCATCTTGGACACTCATCCTTTTCAATATCCCCTGTCTGCCAATGCAATAAACGAAGGAAGAAATTCATATTGGATGGCAACGAGGACATTTCAGACCTTTCTCTCTCTCTCTCTAATCATCCACTTTCTTGCGAAAGTTAAAAGACAAATTCCACACAATGCCAAACTCGTGGATATTTTTTATGTCTGCACCGCTATATTTGCCCATAATCTCGGTCTCAATCAGCATCATGATTCCTACGATACCCCCCATACAGTGCCAGCTACCGTACCTCCTCCTGGTGGGACTCCCCATCCTCTCCAGCTCCTCCAGATCGATTCCCGTGGATAGGGAGTGATCAGAGTCGGAGGGTCGAGAAGAGAACCGACGAGCAGCCTGTAGAGTACGGTATTGAGTCCATCGAGGACTGAGTTTAATATAGAGTAGAATGGATACCACTTGTAGATATTGCATGGTCAATCGATAGCATCCGGAGGAGAAGGAAGAGAAGAGGAGAAGATGGAATAAAGTGAGGAGAAGGACGAAGTTATTGATACAACGAGGGAAGGATCGCCTCTCTCAATACAGGCAAGCCATTTAAATGATTGCTTCTTCTTCTTTGTCGGCGCCTTCGAAAGTTGAGAGAATATAGGAATCAAGTCAAGATCATCGAATAGAGGTGTAGATAGAGGTTAGAGGACAAAATGAATGATTGAGAGAGTGGATGGAAGGAAGCAAAAGCAGCGTTGGTTGACCGGAATGAATAAAGAGAGGGAGTTTGCCTCATTACTCAGAACAATGAAGAAGAGAAGGAATGATGAAGGAATCTGTTGAGAGGAAGAGGAGAGATAGAAGAAAGAAGTGGAGGAGGGAGAGTACAATGAGTAAGGCATGGGAATAATCAGAAATGTGATCTGCGTACTCCTTTCATAGTGATCTCCCTCTCATTCGAGGTCAACCTCCAGAGAGAATAGAAGGGAGACTTACAGCGAGAACAGCGGTGGGGAAGTCGATGGAGGAACGAGGAGCAGTGGAGGAAGTCGAAGGACCGAGGGAATCTAAAGGAAGAAGGGTGAAGACGACGAACTATTTGAACTAAACGATATGAAAAGGTAAAGGTGCAGCCACGTCAAGCGATTTTACAGTCGTAAACGACTACGCTAGGTGGTGTAGTGCGGTGAGGCCGACTACTGCTAGGACTACGTAACCCTGCTGTCCAAAGTGCTTCTAGGGAACGTTACCTTTCGCGACCGAGATCACTGCCAATTTACCGACCCCGGGGGGATGGGGGGCTTGGTGTGCCCGGGCGGGGGAAACGATATTAGTAACCCATATTTATATTTTAAGGTGTATTCTAACACTGAATCTCCATATTGCTTATAGATACAAAAGTCTTCAAATCCTGATTGAAGAGTTACTCTAACAGTAAGTATTCTCCGATGGAGACTCGTTCGCAGTGACTTCATACTCCCTTCTTCCCCAGAATAAAGCCAATATTCCTTCCCTCCCCTGCCCTAATTGATCATTAGAGAATCCCCGTGATTTGATCTTTGATCTCTCCTCCTCCCTCCTCTTCCTTCTCCTCACCAACGAGAGCATCTCCACTGTGTGATCCTCGAGCAGTCGATCGACGTCGAGCCACAGCATCTGCCAGTTATCGAATTAATATTTGTCATCCTTGCTATTCAACGGTAATAAAACATTTTAAATGGATAAAAAAGGGGTTGTAATAACTTTTGTTCTTCTTTGATTCGTTGCTGAGAGTGGATGCTCTACTGTTTCTCTTCGCTGTCCACGATCGATGACGAACGATCGAAGTGGCACGAATCATGAGAAGAGAAGGAGACTGAGGTGAGGAGAAGAAGGGAAGGAGATGGAGGAGACACGAGATTGGAGACTCTGATTGCATCCTCGAGTGGAGATGAGATTGGAAACAGAGGGAGGACCACCACTCATTCCATGATCCCGTCAGAGAGAGAGAGAAGGAGAGAGAGGGAGATGTTCCCCTTGCAGAAATGAGTGCAGCAAGACACGTGTATGCTTACTGTTCGTGTGAATGCAAATTCTCATTATTCTCCTCAAAGGAAGGAGACTTGGTTGTGTTCTACCTTGTCTTGCTAGATTCCTCTTGGCTGCGATGAGAGAGGGCGGGGCGATGGATTGGCGACGTTTGGCGAACGCCCTTCCCACTACCATATCCTCATCTGCAAAGAGAGAGAAAACATCATTATGCCTATATATATGTAATAAACAGCCTAAAGGAAGTAGAACGGTTTTCGAAAGTATAGGAATGCGGAAGAAGAGAAGAGGAAGATACGAGACGATAGTCATATTGAATTTGGCCATGAGCTCTCTTTTTCAAGGATCTCGTCACTGAATAGTGAATTATTGATGTGGGAGTGGACGGTATACCGAGAGATACGACGGATTACAATACTACTTCTCATACTTGGATACAAAACTTTATTTTCGAAACTAAATTAGGAATATTGAATGAATGCCATTGAATGCAGAGGCTGTATCATCCAACCTCGGAATGTTGGATGAGGCAAGGGAGGGAGCAAATTACTGTGACTGTATTTTGAGAGTGAGACGTCACGCCTATTTCCGAAGCTCTTCTCTTCTATCTCATCCTCTCATCTTGCCATTCTAATTGGGATCGACACGCCTAATCATAACAAGAGAAGTTGGAAAGAAGAGAAATACAGGAGAGAAGAAAGAGAAGGAGAGAACGGACGGACGAAGGACATCGAATGAGAGATTATCGTGTTAGGAGATCGAAGAAGAAAACGAATGAGGCACTAATAATATCTTTAGACTCACTTGATGTGGAGTTAAAATGTGATTATCAGGAGAGGAGTGAAGAAGGAGAGAGAGAAGGACGAAGTACGGAGGGAATTCAAGTGAGAAGAGGAGAATTGCAACAAGAGAAGAGGAATATCTAATGAAGAACAGATGAGTGGACAGTGAAGGAGAGAAGAAGAGGAATGAGAGAGAATGATCAGAATGGAGTGGGGAAGAAGTTGAAATGGAGTGGCGAAGTGAGAAGTGAGACTCCCCTCTACTCTCAATTACGAATCCATCACATGACGACAGATGCAAAATGGAGAATGAAAATGAAAAGAAAGTTGAGTGAGATGAGGGATGGAGTTGGAACGGGGAGTAAATGACCACCCTGCTGAGAGAATGAATGAGGACTACAGAGAGAAGGGAGAAGCGAGTAAGAGAGAGAATGGGAATGGTGCAATGAAAACAGAAGAATAAATAAGAAGCGGGGAAGGGAAGGAAGGAACGCTATCTGATCTCTCCAATCCGAGAATAATCATTTGAAAGGTTTCCCCCATTTTTTTCTAATGATGGGGAGGGGTTGATTGGTTGCTATGAAATGTATGGAAGGGCGGAATACTGCACTTGAGAGGAGTCAAGAGACGAGAAGGGAGGATTCATTCAGGGTTCGATTCCATTCGAGAGAAGGGGTCACCACAATGAGAATGCATATACATTCAATTCTCCCTCTTATTCTTCTCAAGAATTCCAACGAGAACAACGAAAGTTTGAGAGGAAGAAACGAGATGAGAACGGAAGGAATGGAGAGGACTCATCACCCAGGTATTCTTTCCTTCCACTTCTCCTCTTCCTCCTCTGTTAGTCTGGTGGCACACTCGGTTGAGTATATCTCTCAATTGGGTAAGAGATCCAAAAATCCACTTAGGAGGAGAATTCCTTCGACTCCAGAAAGAAAAGAGAGACGAGGAGAGAAGGAGAATGAACTGGAACTGAGATCTATCAAGAGAATGAATTATGGACGATTATGAAGATGGAGTTTCTCCTCCATTATTGTTGGGGGGATGACTGGAGTGAGGATAGTGAAGAGGAGGGGATGAGAGGGGGGAAGTAGTCCTCGCTGTCCCATCCCATAAAACACGAGACTCATAGCAACGAAATCAATGTGTGAGATGAGATTGAGAGAAGGGAAAGGATGAGCAGAGTAATGAGTGAATGAGAAGAGGATGGAGGAAGAGGAGGAGGTACTCCTTCTCTTCCTCGAGAGAAGGAGATGATCTACCTCTGATGGAGGAGAGAAGAGGACTGTAGGATAGAAGAAGGTAACTGCCTCTCCAAACAGGAAAGAAGGGACGGAATGAGAGAAGAGAGGAGATTGGTGGAAGGGAAGGTGAACTGAACAGAAGAGAGGAATAAAGTTTGGAAGTGAGAAAGCCCGTCTCTTCTGTGTAGAGGAGACTGTGGAGGAGAACAAAGGAAGGAGGATAAGGAGAAGGGACGAGGAATCGGACAAATACCAAAATAGAGAACTAGAGGGGATATACCTCGGACGGATTGAAATGAGTGAGGAGTACATAGAAAGAGAGAGACTAGCATTGTAAGAAGTGTCCATATGATGGGAGTGCGATAGATTGAATGCGAATGGAAGGCGAACGAGGGAAGGAATCGATTGAGAGTCTCCCTCCCGATCGTCCATTCACCCCTCGTGACGTCCCCTTCTCCTTCTCTCGTCATTCTCTACTGCAACCATCTGTCCCCTCTGATCATTCTCAGAAAGGACATATGAAAGGGGTAAAAATAGTACCTGATATCTGCATGATGAGAGGAGAGGAGAGGGAAGGATGAGACTGTTGCCTCTTGAATGGAAGAAGAAGGAGAAGATCAGGAGAGACATCGAATTGCTCTCCATTCTTCATCCTCATAATCACCCTTCGCAACGGAGTCTTCCCATCCTCGTCTCTTCCTCTTTTCGGCTCTTCTAAAGATGTTCTACTCATTCTCGATTGTTCCTTCGGCATTTCGTGGAATGGAGGAAACAATGCAGGTGCAGTCTTGTCTACTCCATGTATACAAGAGGGAGCAGGTTATTGATATATCGACTAGTATATATTAAGACTCTTTAGTAATATTCATTCGTCAGAGCAGTTCTCCATCAGTTCCCCTTCTGCAGGAGATTCGGGGAAGAGAAGGAGTCAATTCAGCTGTCCTTCTCTCATTCTGCACTCACTTCTCAACTCATGGAGTGCGCACTCTTCTACTACCAGGTATCATCACACTATTCTCAATTATAGTTCGCAATCTAATATCGTATGAACATCAATCCACGTCGTGATTCCTTGAGGTGATGGGCTGTCCTCTTCTTTCTCTTCCCTTGATCTACCTGCTCGTCCGATTGAAATGGAGTCGTCTCACTGAGCACTCGAATACTTTCTATCACTTCTTCGTTTGGATGGGTGAGAATTGTCTTTCATTCAGGAATAAGAGACTTCCTTGCAGAGATTCTATCCATTGCCTTCATCTTCCTCAATGCCATTCGAGCAGTGATCGAAGGAGCTTCCCTCGGAGATCTACAGTGTAACCTCCTTTCATTCCTTTCTGAGATACGCCAGGAGTTCTTCTAAGTATTTGTCCAGATCAGATTGCGGTGGAAGTGAACTGGTTCTCCTTGCAGACGTGGACACTCTCCTCCTCTACTTCGTCCATCTCCTCTCCATCTCTTCCTCCTCCATCGTCCCTCTCCTCTCTGCTTCTGCAGTGCCGAAGACTCCGAGAGTGAGTCTTCCTCCATTCTCCGTCCCTTCACTTTCCACTCTTCCAGGTGTGGGATGAGTTGTTCTTCCGTTCTCTTCTGATTCTCTCCCTTCTCCTTCCTTCTATCGTTTATCTCCCTGTTCTCATCATGGCCAAGGATGAATCCCTATCGAGAATTGATTTCAGTAATATCGAATTTGTGAGTAATCAGAATCTCTTTCCTATCGATTCTTCTATTGTAGATATCTCGTCTCCTCTGCCTTCTCTTCTCTTCTCTCATCTCTCTCTCCTCCATTCCTTCCATCCTCATCGGGGTCGTTCGTGTTGAATGGGCGGGTGAATCGAAGGTCCATTCCCTCCTCTTCTTCCCTCCTCACTCTCCCCTTTTCAGTCTCTCCTTCGGGAGCGTAACTGTGTGATCGTAGGAGGGGCAGCTGCTATCGCTCATGTGCTCACCAATGCTTTCCAGGTTGATACTCACTCTCCCCCCCCCTCCCCTTTCTCTCCCCTTTGACGTCCCACTGGCGTCACTACTTCGTGCTAATGCCCCTAAGACATAATTCATTCGTGCCATTTTCAGGCGGCGGAAATGTATGCGTACACTATGAATGATTCCGGTTTATCGATAGGATTGGAAGAATCGGTAAGAGCCTCTCTCTGCCCTTCGATTGATCTCCTTTCCTCTTCAGTCCTCCTTCATCTTCCATTCCTTCGTTCTCTTCCTTCCTTCGATCCTTCTCGTTCTTCTTATTCCCTCGATCAGAGATTCATTGATGGGAAGAGTGAAGACTGCTAGGAGACTATCACTCCTTCCTTGATTCCAACGAAACGAACGATCAGTCTTTTCGAACTCACACTCAAGCTCTGCTTATTCGCAAATTTTGTATAAACAATCATAATAATATTATTAGAAAATTTATACTATCGCGGTTCAAACAATATTTCTCACTATCGTGTAGCGCCAACAGCAGCTGTGAATGGTTAACCGTTTATGAAAGATTGCAATTGAGAATGAGATGTAGTTATGTAACTGAGATTCGTCTCCCTCCTTCTCCTCTTCATCTCCTCGTGCATAGAGTGAGGAAATACCGTGCACATCCCCTCTCGTCGTTCTCCCCTCGCAAATATCGACAGGAACAACCAGACTGGATGACTTCGTCCTGAGAAAGGAACTCTTCGAAGGAAACTTTACGAAGCATCGCTAGAGGGGCCTAATGTTTCTCTTTAATCCCTTCTACGTCACACTGCAGCTGCATAACAGCAGTAACATTCTACAATCTCTGTTCCCCAATTCCTGACCAGTATGCAACTGCTGTCATTGTCTGGATGGGACTTCCCATCTATCAGAGGATTGAGCATCCTGCAGCCAAGAGAAGCACGACGAGGAATCGGAAGACGACGGGACTGAAGAGGAGGAAGATCGAGGGAGGAGGAGAGTGACTCACCTTCTCACGTTGATTGGAGAGAGAGGAGGGTCTAGTGGATGAGATCCACCAGGGAAGAGCAGTCGAGTACTCCCATCTATTCCACCATTCAGAGAGAGCAGAGAAGAGTTCTCACCTCGGTTGTTGGGTGGTGGAAGTCATCCATCGAGACTGAGGAGTAGTAGAAGATTCCCACCTGCAGACTATTCTGATTCCCTTATCATTGATCACCCCTCACGATGGTTTCTGAGTGGTAGTTGTCTCCCACCACGGTCGATCTGTCGTTTCCCACCTAGAATACGGTATTGGAGAAGGTTCTTCCCATTGAGTACCATGGTCGTTGAGTAGTGGTAGTCTCCCACCAGGGACGAGCAGTCCTCGTTGTCGTCTCCCTCAACGATAACGTCATCCAGATATTGGAGAAAGGACGAAGACATCGATGCAAATCATCTGGATGTTCTCACCACGGCCTCTCAGTTGTTGTCAGTGGCCTCTTCGTGGTTCTCTCTTCTCCCGCCCACTCTGGATCGGGATATTCCGTGTCTGGAGTTTGCGGAATGAGAGTGAACACCTCTCGCATCGGACTGCAATGCACTGTGGATATTCAACATCTGGGCAATCGATGCATCCACTTACAGTACTTCATCACTGGAAGGAGGAGAAGGCGTCTCGGGACGCCAGTCTGATGAGACACTCAAGCAATTCACAATCTTGAGAGAATAGTGAGGAACGAACCTTTGAGTGGATAGAGTGACCTCTCTCTGCTCAGAATCATCATAAGAAGAACCAGTACTCCTCTGTCTATCGTAATCGGTCTTCGTGATATCCGGCGCATTATCCGGGTAATAGTATCCAGAAAGCTGTTTCTGAAAATACGATCTTGTGATGAGATAAATAAAAAAATCACACCTCATCTTCAGTTGTACTTCCATCATTGACTCCATAGCTCCGTCGAATTACTGTAATTGTCGTGGAGGGATAAGACGATTATGGTACTCACCTCGTGAATCGACGAATGTTATTAGAAGGAAGATGAGACTCCACGAAGAGACCATTCCACCTACAAAATAGCAGACCCGAGTGAACTCCTCCTCATTCACCTTTCTACCTTCTTGGCCACTCCCCTTCTCCCCCCCTCTTTGCCTGTCTAAATCTCTCCAACTTCCACACTCTCTCTACTGAATGCAGTTCCAAAGGCGGAATGGACAGCCAATTTTCGTGACTCACTACTAAACTCCCCTGGATTACACTCATCCTGCACTTTCACGATACTTTCATCCCACAGATCCGTTAAACTGGGCAAGATCTTCAAAAATAATACGGAACAGCAAACCATGGAGCAAAAAATAGGTATCTCAATGTGACCGTTATGAAGTAGTCTACGACATCTGCCTAATTTGACCAAATCTCAATTGAATTATCATCGTTTTGAGCTAAGATTCTTTTGAACGATCTTTAATTCTCTGGGCAATGGCTGAACTGCTAGATGTTCGAGTCCTTCCATCCCCCTCCTTTTCTCTTTTTGTCTCATCTCTCCCAATGACTCCACATTCGTCATAATGACAGTTCGTACTCCACTTTGCTTACTTTTCACTGTCAGGAAGTGGGCCATTTAAGATGCCTTCCCGCTATTAGTGGAAAGAGAAGGGAAGAAAAGACCACCCGGGGAGGGCACTGCCAAAGGAATCACCCAGGAGTAGAAGATCATTCGAGAAGAAGATTCCAGACGGACTAGCTAATTCGAAATTGAAAAGTTCAACCAGATAAGGATCGAAAGCCATCTCAGTCTGAGAGAGAACAACTAGTAAAGTAGAACGATTTTATTAGCGATAACGAGGATTCGAACCGAGAAAGGTCATTCGGGAGAGGAGCAATTGGATATTTTGGAATTTCCTAAAGGAACAAACATGAACGTCATCAACAACCAATGAATAACAATGAAAGCTCTATGCTATAAATCTATCCTAAGGGAGAGATCATTGAGAGGTCAGTCGGCATTCTTGGGAATCTCCACGTTCGTCGTCATAGAATCGAAGGCAGCTACGTCCTGAGAGGAATTGGATCGTCATTGAGTAGATGAGAGAGATATATTAGGTTGGAACAAAAGTTTTGCACGATTTCGACCATGAAGTTTGAAATCGCTTAAAAGGCTTCACTTTAAATGGGCCGATCTAACCGGATAGCATATATTTAGGGACTATTTGTACAATATATCCGCTACTTCGAATCGAATCCTGCTCTGAGGGTTTGCGAAAAAAATCATGTTTCGTTAAATGTGAAATGTTCGAGTTACATAGACATTTGTTTGCCGCGCTCCTATTTTGATAGGAAAACTCATTGTATAATCTCACATAGTAGACTGAAAAGCCCGTTGGTTGTTCTCTGTAAAACTATGTAGGATCTAGTAGTTACTTCAATTTAGCAAGGTTTACAGGCCATTAAATTCCAAGATTCGCGAGGTAAAGTTGCTGAATGGATCGCTTTTCTTGCCTCGCCAATCAATCATACTGGCTTGATCTTAAGTGCTTTTACATATACAACCGTGGGGCTTTATAACATAATGGAATGCTGGAGCCTACCCTTTTCCACTCCGAGAAAATTTATATTTTCAGAAATTTTGAATCATGGTCATCAAAGCCAAAATTTTGAAATTCGGTGTACATAGTTCGAGTCGATCTCCTCGAAAGGAATCTATCCCCTGACTCGGCCAAGCCATTAAGTGATAGAGTAAGAGTTGCTTGTTCAGTTAACCATATAAAGTCTGAGCTTCCTTTTATGCTGGAAACATGACATTCATGGAAACATCAATTTCGACTCTCTAATATCAGTATCTGAGTATGCAATATTGCATTTTTAAATAGAAGCATTATATGTCCACACGAAAATAATTGTGAGCTTACCATGTAAGGTACTTAAAGTTTACATGCATTTGAGATCGATAGGCTTACGGCTACGGCTATGCGGTGAAGACAACTAATTCAGACCAAGCTCCTTTTGACGCGAGATTAAAATTTACCTAAGTTTCTGGAACGCCATTTGTGGTAATAACCATTTTCATACTATTTTATGATGTATGTTCATCACACTCTCCAAATACACCTTGATATTTGTATTATCATCGACGCCCATAGAGTGCAGACCCCAAAATTATATAGTTTAGTTCTCAAATGCAGAAACTTTGACTTTAAAATGCCGCCACAGTATGAAATGGTATGTGTAATACTAATGTGTGATAGAAAGAGTATCCAAGCCCTCAACGAATACATGAAACAAAATTAAATAATTTTGCAAATAAAGAACAGGGTATGCCGGAAACGAAAATTTGAAAATCGTGCAAAACTTTTGTTCCAATCTGATACTAGTAGATGTTCTCCCCTCTCACCTTGTATTGCCTCTTATCGAGTGAGACGAGAATGGGCGATCCGTGGACAAAGATCGTCGCCAGGGGAATCCACACCTTCTTCATCTCGGGAGCGATCTGAAGGAAGAAGAGATCAACCAACGCTCTCTATGACCACCAACATCATTGTTTGATACTCGATGTGAAGGAATCATCATAAATCATTCTCTCGCTCATTCTCTCTTTTGGATGAGACAGATCAAGATTACACTCTGAATTCTCGTTCGAATCCCATTCCCAATAACGCGGCAAGAAACGCCTGAATGGCTGATTCATATCTTTCTTCAGTTATGAACACTCTCTTAAACATACGGTCAAAACATAGATTTCTTCCACATTTTTCCCTGGGGTAAGGGACAATAGTTAGGAATGCAGGCACGCCATTGACTAAGTTCTGGGATCATTTTTTTAAACATTACTATGTCCATAACACAACAGCATCTAGATACCTATACCTATAAATAACATATTTGCTGATATTTTAATAATGGGGAGTTCAAGCAACCAAAAATACAAAGAAACAATGGACAAGGAACTATTTTAGAACTGAATTGTTCACGGAATGGCAAAAAATTGTTTTCTCTATAACCCAAATATTTTCAGCAATTTTTTATATGTGATTTGATCATCGATTGGCGATCAAGGCAAGAACAAATCAACCATGATACTTCGTTCTAACTGGGTGGTTGCTTTTTCGTCTACATGGAACCTTGACCTATATGTTATTTTTTAAATTACTTTTTTAACAAGCATGTGTTGAAAAAATTTCAAATAAAGCTTAATGACCATCATGTCTTTTGATTAAAAAAAGTGTGAGGTTAACTTTTAAAAAATGTGTCACAGTGGGTTACGGGGAATTACGCGAATTACATATTTTGCACAACAAAAAAATGCAATAATTTAAAATTCTCACGGCAGCATCGACGACTTCTTCCTTCTTGAATCGACGAACGTACTTGCGGAGGAAGAAAGAGTAGTGGATGGTAGAGAATGTCTAGACGGGATATTAAAAGTATATTAAAAGACTTTTCGTTATCGATCACGAAAGGACGACTATCGTATGGTCTATACTCGAAAAATTCGGATAATTTAGCATTATCATTTGCAGAGAAATAAACAAAATCTAATTGTTAACCTGTGTGTGGCTGTTGTAGTGCACGTCCATGGGGAATCTCTTAGTGAGGAAATGGAGAAGGAGTGGAGTGAAGGAGAGGAGGACGAGGGCTGAGTTTGCCACGATTGCGAATGCCATCATCGATGGTCTGAAGAAGAACGACGTGACTCCTTCCTCCTCTCTTCCCTTCCTGACCTCTCAGACGCAGCTTCCCACAAGTAGGAAGAGAGGACAGGCACCATCACCACTCCCGCCACTGATGAAGAGAGCGAGAGGATCTGAAGAATCTTCCCTGTTCACTAGTCCAGTTTCATTTCGCCACGAGTGGGGAAGAAGAAGAATAAGAATCGTGAGTACCTTGGCTGCCTTGACTCCTAGGGCCACGACATCATGAGGAGTCTTGGGACTGTCAGGGGGCAGATTCGATTGTTTCCACAGGATGGATGGACCCAAATCTTCCTGAGAAGAGAGAAAAGCTATATTTTTTTATTCATCCCTATTTATTTCGAAATGAAACCTTTGAGATGGAGCTAAGCGGCACTAGTTTAGTCGAACTGCTCGATGTGGAAGAGGATAATCGGAAGAGGACGGAGGGTCGAAGAGACGACCTACCACAGAGCAGAAGAGATATCCGAGATGTCATCTGATAAATTTCACTTTTGACTAGCCACCTACCCACTAACCATCATGGTATATTCACTGTTCCAAACAGAATGTATTCGATTGAAGGTTGAATAATGGTCAATATTTTTATCGTGTCTGTGCACATTTAGAGGCAATTACTCGTACGAGACAGGGAAACGGGCAGATCTCACTTCAAATGGAGTGGTCATACAAAGAAAAAGTGACTAACGAGATTAGTAAAGCATAGTACACCTTTCAAGACTATTCGTTGGCAATTTTGCAATTAAGATAAACACACAAATCGGGATTTGAGGTACAATAGAATGTGGTTTGATCATCGATTGATGGTTAAGGCAAGAACAAATCAACCATGATACTTCTTTCGAACTGGGAGGTTTTAAATTGTGATAAAAAATAGATAATTAGAATTTGGCTGTAAAGGAGATATCGAGATTCGAAATAGTGGTACAGTCTATACCCGATGGAATAGAGAAAAAAAGTTACACAGTACTGGGCATTACGAGCAAGGGGAAATAGCAAGAACGAGGCAAGGAACTATTTACAAAAAATATTCTAAGAAGTCAGTATGGTGTAACAATATGAAAAACAACTTGGGAATGGGATGAGTGATCGATGGATGGCAGACTACAGTAGTCAGGCGTACCTCTCAGAGTCCTCGTATCGATCGTCCTCCTCCTCCTCTTCTTCTTCATTCACAGGGAGAATGGCCTTGCTCTTCGACAGATCTCCATGGGGGGAATCATCGATGAAGTGAGAGGCAGAGGGAAGAGTCGGCTGTAGTGATGCAATCATTCCACTGATCAATGAGAAAGACAAAACAAAATACATTTGATATTTCTACTACTTGAAAAAGCGATTTTACTTATAACATACACAGATTGGCCACTAGAATGGAGTATGTCGAGCCAGAATAGAATTATATGGAGAGCATACCTCTGGTAGTATATGCGGCAATCCCTCTCTCTTCATTTTCTCCATTCTCTCATCGAATAACTCCACTGCGTACGCGTACAATTCGATGTCGAGGGCATTCGCCTGAGACGAAATTAAGAATGTAAAAATGTCAGAAATACAGCATCAAATGATTCAATATCAACTAGATTCATATTTAAAATGTGTGTTAGTAAGAGAGGAATGAAGTGAAGGTTGATGGGGTACCTCTCTGATCTTCCTCATCGTCTCTGGAGTGACTACTGTGTCGTTCGACTTGCTCTTATTCCACTCAGAAAGTCGCTTCGTGAATCTAAATGGAACTCGACATTTCATATAAACGTTCAATCCGCTTACCGTAATCCGAATAGTCTCTCAAACATCCATTGGGAGTCGTCCATTCTCTCTTTCAATCCATAGAAGGAGAGTGATCGTAGATTTGCCTTGGCGCTCTCAAGCATGATTCCATCCCTGCACGAACAGCTCTCATTTCTCCGTTCGACTCTCTCTCTCTCTCTCTTTCGAATGGGTTATTGCTGACCTCTTCTTCTTCTCCATCTTAGTCGTATCATAACAATCGACGAGAGTGAGATCAGCCAGCATCCGAGTCATTCGATTGGCAGCCAGATTGAAGGGACACGAGAGGAATTCATCCAGGGACACTCCCTCCCATCTGACAACCAACCAAATAAACCCAACCAAATATCCATCAACAATGTGCAAGTAGTGCCACCCTATCTCTCGGCTACTTCTCACCACTAGAGACAGTCCTCATTCCCACTCACCCAATCCTCGGGTCGAAGCACAGTGGCAGTTCATCTGGATTCGGTGGTCGTCCATTGCACATGTGGCGAGAGGCCATCCACGTTGCACCTCTGCAAACATACCCATACCAAACAATTTGTAGTTCTTCAACAAGCTTCTGTAACTTCTTTCCAGTGAATCTTCACTGACCTGCTAACGTGTCTGAACTCGCTGATGTATCGAGTGATGGGGTCCCGAAGGAAGGAAGTGTAGAAGTATCGTCTGCGACGGCCTGCGCCTACAACAATCACCTATCAATTTATTTTTTATTTTGAAAGATCAATTGTTCAATAGTACCTACCTTCTTTCTTCTCGAGTACGGTATCGACGCAGGCGCTGACTGCCAGTTCAGTGTAGTCTGCATGGAGACCACACACCCAGCCTGTCGAATATCGAGAGAAAAGCCATGTCTGCATAGGGATGAGTGTTAGTGATCTCCATGCGAGATTCATTTGACACTCAATTGTCAATGTATGTTTGATTTTTTTCTCTACACGCTCTTTCATTAGTATAAGTATTGACATATGAGAGTACTACTCTATGCCCTCTCTCCCTCACCTGGTTGGTGCTCCCTCCGGGTCTTCTGCACACGCATCTCTTCTTCTTCTGAGTGCATTCGCACGGTCGATCGATGGAGAGATGACGGACGAGGAACTTCTCGAACGACGTCCCTGCACAAATACACTTCATTATCAACCCTCCATCCCAATTTTTCGTAGAATCCCCAGAATTCAAGGATACACTCACCCGCCGTCTTCTGAATGTGCACGAAGACCAGTACATCAGTGGACGAGATGTCGAATCTGAGAGGGAAGTAATCTTCCTCGTCCTTCTCTTGCATTCCTCACCGACTGCTTCTCTCCATTAGCATTCTATCGAAGCTAGTCGCACTCTTGGTGTAGTAACTAGGTTTGTAGTCTGCGGAAAGACTCTTCCTCAATGCGAATCCACGCATTTCATCCAATGAAAAACGAGGTCTGCGAATTGAGGGGTTCGCGAGTGGCAAAGTGATCGTAAACTGACTTGGTGGGCATCCTCGTCTCTTCTCCCATCGATTCCTCTGTCGACCAAGCGAAGTACGCAAAGGAGACCAGAAGAGCAGCAGTGATGAGAAGGAAGAACCGTCTGAGAGCACCGATTATCCATCTACCATTACAAATTTATAGAAGCATCTTCTTATCTAGTATACGTTCTAATCATTAGAATAATATGTTACATACAAAACAATCATACCTGGATGTGCATAGTGGGATGAAGAAGACTCGATGCGGACTGCTACTTGGATTATTGAGACGAGAATACGGTATTCGCATCCTGAAATCACAGATTGACTTGAGAGAAAGATATTTCATGCGCAGCGATGAATCATGGCTATTGATAAGTTGTTATCACAGATGGGGAAAGCCCGCGGAGATAAAGGGAACCTTCTATTGAATGTCCACTTTACGTTTTTGTGACAGCTCGAACAACACATGTTCACTGAAGAGCACTCGGGAGGCATAGAGAGAAGGAAATCCACTAAGAGAGCAACACCCCATTAAGCGATGAGATTATGGGTTTAGGAAGGGCGGTCTAAGCAGATTTCCGCCCTTCCTCCCTCGACAAGGAGACAGGACTCCCCAGGGGAGGGCTACCCTCGATTGTTCCTTCCCACCAACAAATGACATGTGGCTATTGAGCATAGACCCAAAATTAATGGCCCTCAAGTCGACAGATTTGAGGGGAGGGCGCGCGATGTAATAAGGAAACGGGCCACGAGTGGGGTATACAGTTTTGCCACAGTTTCTAAGTAATAATGATCGAATAGCGAACTAACCTCGCAGATGTTCCCATCCTTTCAGCTATCAATAAGCAGCGGACGTCGTTTCATGCTAAAAGAAAGATTGATTGACTGTAGAACAAGATCGAGAGCGTATTTGTCAAGAATTAGAACTGAAAGTAGCGAAAAAATGAGGCAAGAACCGAATTGCACTTGGAAACGGCGAGAGAGTGTGGAGAGTGTGGAGAGTGGAGAGAGTGTAGTGAAACAGTATACAAATTGTAGTTGGAGCGTACCAAATACTCAACATTGAGCATTTTTTCACGAGGGAATTTTAATGTTATATTTTAATTAAATTTTCAAATTAATGTCATGCGACAATATGCCAAATTGAATTGATCAAAAATGATTGATGAGGGGTAATAAGAGGAGGGAGCAGATGGTATCCCAAGATTGATCATATCGATACGGAGAAAGACAGGCCGGATTAGGGTTATGACCCCTCTCACTCATCAGACGAATCATCGAGAATGGTTGAAGACTCGAGACTAGTAGTACACAATGGGCATTGGAATGGGAAGGAATAAAGAGGGGTGGAGGTTTCCCAGGAGGGACGAGAAGGGGGGGGGGGGCTATTAGAAGAGACCCGACCGAGGTGTGAGATGACGGGCAGAAGGGGGAGAGGGGAGGGGGTGACCATATGCCAGGGGTGAAGGGGAGTCTAAATGAGATGCCCCGAGGACTGTCGCACTCTTCGTGTGACTGATGAGAGAGGAGGTCGACTCCTTCTAGGGTAGATCACTGAAGGATGGAGAGAGAAGAGAGATAGTGTGGAGAGAGGAGAGTCTCATCCATCATTTCCACTGGGGGAAAGGCTGCTGTGACCCTTCCTTTGTCCAATATTTTACGGCATCTGCTCTCTCTTTGTAACTAATCCTCACTTGCATAGGTCGTAAAGAGAATGGAGGGATGAGAAAGGTCGAGAGAGGGAGGAACTTCCCAAGAACGGATCGAGTAGATCAAAGGGCCGAAAGAGATGGAGTGCCCTGTGAAACCCATGTGAGGAAATAGGAATCGAAAAAGGTCCTTGAAACGAAGCCGCGAATTGAAAAAAAAAATGAAGAGAACCCCAAGGGAGTTGAAAGTGTCTCCGCGAATTAGAAAAAACCCATCACAGAGGGTGGTTCATCAGAAGGGTGATAGAAGGATAGAGAAGAGAGATCTCTCCGATGAGTGGCCATCCATGGAACTGATCCATTCTGACAGATATCAAGAGTGAGAGAGAGAGAGAGAGAGATAGAGAGAGAGAGAGAGAGAGAGAGAGAGAAAGCATGGAAAATGAAGAGATCGAGGATGTCACTCCCTACTAAAATGGAGATAAATAATTAAGTGGGAGGGCCTGGCAGGAAATATTGGGAGTGGCTTGAGAGATGAGATGGGAGATACGAGCATCAATAAGAAAAGGAAATTAGTAGTGGACGAGATGCTGGGAAGGAACAGAAGAGATCGAGAGAAGAAGAAATGAGGGGTCATGGAGGGGATTGGATAATGACCATTTCTCTATCGGAGCAAGAACACGAAGAGAGGAGAGGAAGGACCAAAAAAGAAGGGAGAGATGGTACCATCTGTGCCCCCCCCCCCCCCACCCTCTCTGGTTGTCATGGAACAATTATCGAGAGGACCAATTAATCGGAGCATCCAAGGAGATTACTAGGGATGACGCAACAAATGAATGAATGTAAGATTATATCGTGATGAGGGCCCATTCAAGGCTCGCACCGTTTCGGGAAGAGTATCTACGGTAATTGTTTTAGTATGCGATATCATCGCAGAGCATAGATCTAGATTGGGTGATGAACAGGCTTTCTTCCTCGAAGGAATGGATTGTGCTGTCATTCTCAGTCTTCACACGGATGTTCTCTTCATCTTTCCGGATGATTCTCTCCGTGGAATGAATAATGGAAGGGAGAAGGAGCTCTCCCTGTCACACCTCCAATCTCAGTCGTCCCTTTCAAGAAATACAACTTAGACTAGACGAGTCACTATCTACTCCCTTTCTCAGATGCACGAATACTTTTTGAGCCTTTTTTATATTTTTATAGAAATGCGAATAGTGGGAATGATCTCATCGCAAAGCACTCTTTTACGGCCACAAGCCCACTTCTGATCCTCTTCTTTCTGCAAACTTCGCGTGTTCTTCGTACATGAATTCCTTCCATCTCGACGAGTCGAAGGGAGATAATGGATGAGCATTCATCTACACTTTCCTTCCTTTCCGCTTCTTGCACTGAAGCATGACTGAATATATGCTCGACGTGATGTTGTTTAGCAGTGGAGTTCCATTCTAGAGGGAGGATCAATCACTCTCCTCCTTCTCGCAGTCTCAAGTGTTATGACTCCCTTCTTCCATCGTTATCCCTTCTTCTTTCTTTATTTTGTTCCTCTTGACCATCATCCCTCCTTCCATTCATCCATCTTCAGTTCACTTCCCCATGCATTGTCTTCCTTCTCTCTTCCTTCTCTCGATCGAGTACTACAGTTCATTCCTTCCTCTCATACTCCTTAGACTATCCATCCAGAATGAGTATTCAGTCGATTAGTTCTCCTTCTTCCTTCTACTTTACATGAATAATCAGACTGCTTCTCATTACCTTGGCTATCTCGTCTGTTTCCCTCCTATTCCTTCACTCAGCTTCACTATTAGACAGCTCTCTCTCTCTCTTCTCAGTCCCATTAGGTCTGCTGAGAAACTGAAGAATGGGCAGAGGAATCCTCCGTTGAATCCGGGTTTACGCGGGTGAAAAGTCAATTTCCGGACTCATTGTATTCCTCATTTCTGCCTTTCTCTCCCATCTCATCCTCTCTACATTCATTCTCATCTCTCTCGTTGTCGTTTTCCTCCGAAGGTCGTAACCATCAAATGAAGGGACGAGAAATTCGCTTGAGCCTCGTAGTGAAAACTAGCGGGTCGTCAAACTCCGACTGGACAAGTCTGACGATGAGACCACTCCTCCCCCTCTCCCCCCCCTCCCCCCTTCTTCTCCTCCTCTTTCCCTTCCTCAGATGGGATCTCTCTTGAATGGTACAGTAACGATCTCGTGTGAATTTCAACTTGTTTACTTTCAGTCTTCACTCGTTTCTTTTCCTCTCAAATTTATGCGATAGTGACTCCGCCTATATTATCCACTCGTTCGAGTGGACAATCGCAGTCTCACGGAGAACTCTCTCCCACACCCAATCGAACACCCTCATCTATTTCCCATTGTAGTAATCCATTAGTATCGTATCCGCGAGATCCTTCTCCTTCTCTTCCCCTGGTACTCCTTTCTCTCCTCAGGATGCCCTTCGTCCTCTCGAATCTCCGAGACACTCGATACAGATGCTGCTTCAGGGAGATCCACTCCAAGGTACGTCCCCCCTCCCCTCTTCATCCTGATTCGATCACATCCACGAGAGCTTGCAAATGAGGGAAACTGTGTCTCGAGCAGAAAACAAAGGGAACTCTCGCGTGTGAATGTTCCTTCCTTCCCTTCTCCCTCTCATCATCTCATCTTTTCTGCTTGATTCGATGCTCCCTTCGTGAAAAAAAGCGATTACAAGCCATGAGAGGATTTTGTATTCTGCGATTGCATATTGGATTGGTGGAATGAATAACAGGAAGGGAAGATGGGTAGAATGGGCTAACAAGAGAAAAGAAGAGACTCCACTTCTACCATGAAGGAATCTCATGCGAAGAAGAGGGAGAAAGGACAAGGTGGGAGAGAATGAGTCTTTTCAGGTCGGAGTGCTAGTCATTGTTTCCCTCAACTCATTCACTTTCTCCATGCTTCTAGTCCAGACTGTACTCAGGTAGTCCATCTCCTCTCATCGGGGAAATCAGATGCATTTCAGTTCGGAGAGATCTCAGTTCGATCTCTGCTTCCTCATAATCCAAGGTATTCACTCCTCCCTCTCTCTCTCTCTCTCTCTCTCTCTCTCTCTCTCTCTCTCTCTCTCTCTCACTCATTCCTCTCAGGAGCAGTCATCGTATCCACTGTATTCGCTCTTCTCTCAGACACTCGATGGTTCCTCTATGCCCCCATCCTCTTCTGGGTGAGACCACCCCCCCCCCCTACTCCATGATTTGTTTGTAATTGCGTTTCGGTCTAAAGCATCAATTTTCACCATCAATTAGATTGCCCTTTACTTCAGTCTGGATTGGCTCTGAGCACTCTTATCATCATTCTCCTCGCCATTCTCTACGCTGTTTACCCCAATGATTTCCCCGCGAGGTACAAATCGGAGGGGAGAAAGGTTGAGATCATTCACATCCAGATTCAATTTCCTACTCAATCATCGAGTTTTGGATGAACAGAATGGTGTCGATTCTGAGAAGATCACAAGTAAGTGAGAGAGACAGAGATGGAGATGGGGGAACGGTATCACCAGTTATTGATTGATATGAGAGCGTTTGCCGAAGAACCGAACATATGCTGGCACAGCAAAAAAAGTCGATTTTCCAATTTCATGTGATTTGGGGTTCTCAAGGGTGCTGATGAAGATAGGCATAGTCATTTTGCACATGGGTCTTCCATTGGCTCCAGATGACGTTGCGTCGAATTCACATTTTCACGAATTCCACGGTTCTATGAAGCGCCAAAATTAGCCGAACAAGTTTTCCGGGGTAGAATTGTATGACGAACATGCCTGTATACTTCATTTATACTAATTTTGTAATTAAAAAAATAAAAATGCAACTTTTCTCTAAGTGAATCCCGAGCTTAGCAAATATACCGATAGGAGCGCCGCATAGAGAGGATTCAAAATCTATAATTTTGTCCAATTTCAACATCCAAATTTTTAGAAAACCTATAAATAGTGCTCAGTTTTTGCTCGAATTGACTCATTCTCTCCCCTTGACCCCGACACTCTCTCACCACACCACGAGAGAGGCAGGGGAGGGAGGACTGCCAGAGGGAGAATTGTTGTGCGGTTAGAGAGAGTCTTGGTCAAGGGGAGAGAATGAGTCAATTCGAGCAAAATCTGAACACTATTTTTAGGTTTTCTTAAAATTTGGATGTCGAAATTGAACAAAATTGTAGATTTGGAATCCTCTCTATGTGGCGCTCCTATCGGTATATTTGCTAAGCTCGGGATTCACTTAGAGAAAAGTTGCATTTTTAATTTTTTAATAACAAAATTAGTAAAAATGAAGTATTCAGGCGTTTTCGTCATACAATTCTACCCCGGAAAACTTGTTCGGCTAATTTAGGCGCTTCATAGAACCGTGGAATTCATGAAAATGTGAATTCGACGCAACGTCATCTGGAGCCAACGGAAGACACATGTGCAAAATGACTATGCCTATCTTCATCAGCGCCCTTGAGAACCCCAAATCACATGAAATTGGAAAATCGACTTTTTTTGCTGTGCCAAAATATTCCGGATCTGCTCGACTTTTGGGCAAACGCTCTCATATTTGAGTGGTGCGAGGAGTGGCCATCACGGGTATCTTCATGCTATGCATTCTCTTCCTCGTCTTCGTGTGGTTCGTGGGTATACATCGGAAGTGCTACAGGTAGTCCCTCTCCCCTTCCTACCGTACCTTTTTATTCATCCTCCATCATCCCTCTATCATCAGATATATGCGAGAAGTCACTTCGGGGAGATTGGTGCCCACTTCGGAAATTATCCATGGGAGACAACGAGACATCTCTGATCTCACTGATTATTGATCCTTGATTACCGTATCCGACCCTTTCTGAGCATTTAAATTTTTTTAAATTTAATAATTTATGCAATGTGTAATTGTGTGCAGATGTTTCTTCTACGTCATCCACCTTATCAGTATCTCATTATCTCGTGTGTTGTATGGGTATCTCAGATCACGAGTATGGCAGGGAAAGCAATGATAATAAAATATCTTACGAACTCGTTTTTTTTCTCTTCGTGAAAGGCATGAGCGAGTAGGGACTTCAAATTATTTTTTTGTGAAAAAAATATTGTGTATATTATAAAATCATTATCTAACATGTAAGCTGGCATCATTCAAGGAGGTTACGGTAAGATATTTGTTCAACCTTCAACTCCCAGCCGTTTTTTGTGCGAATCAACGGTTCAATTCACGAAGAATTCAGCTCATTCGTTATTTTCCTGTCGTGTTTTCCTCCTTCCGTTTGTAAAGACATGCCATGCAATGACTATGGTGGTTTCCGCGTTATTTACTCTCATTGAGCAAGTAGAGTGTCGATTTTTCTGTGTGCGGAAGCCACTGCGTTCCTTCACGTGCCTTGTTCTTATTTACGTTTCACTAAGAGTAATGGAAAGTTTCCTTTCTCTCATTCTCTCTCTCTCTCCCCTTCTCGTATCATTCCGCTTCCTCCCATTTTCCAGGTCGCTTTCCTTCGTTATCTCTTGGCGCGTGCACTTATATGGGTTATTTGCTATTCGGAGTCCATTCTGCATGTGTAATCTCTTGACTAATCGCTAGTACTTCAGAAATGCTATCTCGTCGAATTTCTTCCTCGATTAGCGTGGCCTCACGGGCTTTGGCCACGGCTTCCACGACTCATCATCACAGAAAGATTAAGGTAAACATTGAGAATTGCGAGCAGTACTCATGCACTCTTCTGCTCTTTCGATCGGAACAAACTAAACTAGAATGCCGATCTGTCTAGTTAAAAAAGTAAATATTGTGCAGGTGGACAATCCGGTGGTTGATCTAGATGGAGATGAGATGACTCGTATCATCTGGGCTGAGATCAAGAAGAAGCTGATCCTCCCCTACCTCGACATCGATATCAAGTACTTCGATCTGGGACTTCCCTATAGAGATCAGACGAATGATGAGGTGAGGAGTTAATGATGCCAGTGATTATTTATCGATTGGTAGGTCACGGTCGAATCAGCGAAAGCGATTCTGAAGTACAACGTGGGCATCAAGTGCGCTACCATCACTCCGGATGAGGCGAGGTGATAATCATCAAAGCTTGACGGATTCGAGAGAAGATTCATCACTTTGAACATTGCAGAGTGAAGGAATTCAATCTGAAGAAGATGTGGCTCTCTCCCAATGGAACGATCAGGAACATTCTCGGAGGTGAGTGGGAGAGGCCGATTCTATCCTATCATTCTCCATGGCAGGAACGGTCTTCCGTGAGCCAATCCTCTGCAAGAACGTCCCCCGACTCGTTCCTGGATGGAATCAACCCATTGTGATTGGCAGACACGCATTCGGAGATCAGGTAGATCACGCAGATGAGATGACCATGACGAACAACGATCACAGTACCGTGCGAAGGACGTCGTCGTCCCTCCCGGAGCAAAGATCCAGTTGGTAGTGAATGAGAAGGACGGGAAGACGACCACCCACGAGGTAAGGAGTTGAGTGCAGTAGTGAAGATACCGTAATTGTTGTAGGTGTTCCACTTCAAGAACAGCGGCGGAGTCGGAATGGCCATGTACAACACTGATGAGGTAGGTGGATGGTAGGGGAGGAGATCTTCGTGGGTACTGTAATTGCTATGTTTTGTAATTACAGAGCATCACTGGATTCGCTCACTCGTGCTTCCAATACGCACTCTCCAAGAAGTGAGCACTTATAATTTACCATTTGTAAGACGTTGAAATATTCGTTCATCCCAGATACCCCCTCTACCTTTCGACGAAGAACACGATTCTGAAGAAGTACGACGGACGATTCAAGGATATCTTCCAAGAGATATACGATAAGTACGCTCATTTTTAGTGATTATGAATTGCATCACTTTACCTTGTCCAATTTGGTTACTATCAGGGAGTATGCAGCTCAATTCAAGCAGGCTGGCACCTGGTATGAACACCGACTCATCGACGATCAGGTCGCCCAGGTACGATGATCTTTGATCTTTACTGATCTCGAGTTCATCTTGAATATCTAAGGCACTCAAATCCGAAGGTGGATTCGTGTGGGCGTGCAAGAACTACGACGGAGACGTCCAGTCGGATATCATCGCCCAAGGTGCTCTGAGCGATGTAGTCTGTAGTTTGCTCTTTGTGCGTGTATTCTAATCACTGGTGGATGCAGGATACGGTTCTCTCGGTCTGATGACCTCAGTGCTCATGTGCCCCGATGGGAAGACGGTGGAGGCAGAGGCTGCCCATGGAACTGTCACTCGACACTACAGAGAACATCAGAAGGTAGGGAGGAATGGAGGGAGAGAGGGGAAGGAGTGGTATGCAGGGCAATCCCACCTCGACCAATCCCGTAGCATCCATCTTCGCCTGGTCGAGAGGACTCCATCACAGAGGAATACTCGATGGGAACAAGGAACTTCAGAAGTGAGTTAACTATCGGGGGAAAGATGGAAGGGAGTGATGTGCAGGTTCGCGGATACTCTGGAGCAGGCGTGCATCGAGACGATCGAGGAGGGGAAGATGACCAAGGATCTGGCCATCTGCATCCATGGAACCAAGGTAGGATGGAGGGATTACGGTAGATTGGATGGGTTCCATTGCAGAAGGCTAGCCAGCCTGGGATGTATCTACTCACTCACGAATATCTGGATGCCGTCGATAAGAAGATGGCCCAGCTTATGACCACCCAATAATTGATCTTTGATCTCGTAATTCAAATTCAGGTTTATCTCTCGTTGTTTTGAAATGCCATTAAATTCCGAATATGAATGATAGTAATCGGTTGTAAAATGATCAGTTAGATTGTCCGTTATGTTGTTGCTGTATATTCCAATCCATAATATTTGTGTAATGAATGTATAGATCAGGTATGCTACTCATTCGAGCATTGTATGGAATGATTTCGCACATAAATTCTTCACCATCTGAGACTTCATTCATGTCATCTTTTAGTTATGTTTCATATTACTATAACATGTATGAAATAAAGGAAAATAATTAAAACATAGTTTGTCGGAAAACACAAAGCCGAATTTTTCAGTCCGTCAATTTCACTGTTTTTAGCGCTTCGTGGCACCACGATTTTGGCCAACCGTGGGCTCCAGACGTTGAGCGTTAGATTTATATTTACGCTCATTTAGTGAACTATTCCTGTTTAATTTATTGATGAATTGTATCCAAGATTCGGCCACATCACGATTTGCTCGAATTCGTCGTTGGTGGTACCTCTCTTCTCTTAGTTTCTATGCATTCTTCTTTATGATGTTGTGACTAATGTTTTGCGACTCAACTTCTATCCATGCCGACGTGGCCTCATCGATCTCATTTTGATATTTGCACCCTCTTTCCCCCTTTTAGGATCGTAACGTCGTGCTAACTAATTTTCCGCGCTCTCTTGCCCTTGTTTCCCTCGATATCTTCCCACTTATCGATACTCTTGTTTACTGATTCGTCTTTGCAGGTAAGAATCCTCTCCGCGATGCGATTGTTCATCGCAGCGTCGCTCCTCGTGAGTGCGGCTGCCTTCTACCTTCCCGGTCTCGCCCCAGTCAACTTCTGCCAAAAGGAGAATGCACATGCTTCCTGCCCAGTCAGTTTTACTTCATTCTCCCTGATATTCTTTTCTTTAGTTTAGAGCACTGTTGACAATAATATATTATACTGATTATCATTTTCATTGCAAAAATATATTCACTATGTAAAAGTATAAACATACTTTTACTCTATATAACATTAAATTGCAGAGCAACATCACGATGTATGTGAATCGACTCGATTCTGATCAGAGTGTGATCCCCTTCGAATATCACAGGTGTGTATATTTATGTGGATGGTTATTTAAGCTTCATTTTCATCGATGCGATCTATTGAATTCCCAGATTAGCATTCCTCGGTTAAATGTTTCGCTTCGACTTTCAATCCGTTCTTGAGCCACGCGTACTTTCGATTTCAACTCACGCGCCTCTCTTTTTAACCTAGAACAGTGGTGAATATCTGGCGTAAGGGGATAATCGGGGATAGAAAGGGGTCGGGGTGAAACTCAAATGCTCTTTTCAGTTTTGACTTCTGCATCGGCTCAGAAGATGAATCGCCAGTTGAGAATCTGGGCCAAGTGCTCTTCGGAGAGAGAATTCGCCCTTCGCCATACAAGGTGGTCCCTTTCTCCCCCTCCCCCACTTCTCGAATGGAAGGCCTTGTAGATCTCCTTCCTGGAGGAGCAGAAATGCGCGAGTGTGTGCACTCGCAAGTACTCCGGATCCAACGACGAGACCTACAAGCTGAAGCTGCTCCAGAGAGGAATGAAACTCAACTACCAGCACCACTGGTATGATTATCGCGTCGGAGAACATGAATTGAGCTTAGCATCAGTGCGGTCGTAAATATCGCATTCACGGGAACTATATGTGATCCGTATTCTACTATCACTATTTTTCAGGATCATCGACAATATGCCCGTGACTTTCTGCTTTGTCAATCAGCAGAACATGATGGTGAGCCTGTCTTTTCTCCTTCATCTCTAGGGTAATGTTTAGGTGTGCACTACTGGATTCCCGATGGGATGCTACGTCGGCGGAGATGGAAGACCAAGAGATGCGTGTGTACTCGATGTACGCTTCTTTTCTATTGAATTATTTGTATTGATAGTCTGAAAGCAACATATTGGACGTTAGCCTTTGTTTACTTTTTCTTCCGGTTCTAGTTTTCACAGCTGGCATTCGGATGTGCAAAGACTGGTAGTTGAATGATGTCTCTCTCAGCCTAAATTCTCGCAACCCGATTCGTACTACATCTTCAATCACGTCGACATCGTCGTCGAATACAGAGACATGTCACTCGACCCCAATTTCTTCGAGGACAAGGTACTTGCCATGAAGACATTGAAACTTGCTTCTCAAGTTTCAATTCTCATTGAACGATACTCAGGTTGGAGGCCGCATCATCCACATCAAAGTTACGCCCCGCAGTATCAAGCACAAATCGGAATCCGTGAGTAGATCTGTATTATTTTTTTCTAAACACTACTCGATCACCCTTTTCATATCGATTTCCTCTCTTTTTTAGTAAATGAATAAAAATTAGCAATGGAGCGATATCCTGTCTGCATATGTTTTTTTCTAGACACTAGATTAGCGTGAATAGTAATGGTAGTTGTTTAGAGTCTGGACTGTTCTCCCGAGGCGGCAGCCCTTCCCATCGGATCGAGCGAGACGAAGGCTGAGATCACCTACTCATACTCAATCACTTGGAAGGTGAGCAGGGGGATACAAACCACGATGAATGGAAAAATAGTTGGCGATTCTAAATAGCGACAATGGGTCATATGAAGGGAGAAGTGATTGCAGAAGACGGAAGTGAAGTGGTCATCTCGATGGGATTACATCCTTGACTCGATGCCTCACTCGAACATCCAGTGGTTCTCCATTATGAACTCACTCGTTATCGTCCTTTTCCTCTCTGGAATGGTGAGTAGGAGGAGGGGGGGGGGTCGATCGAAAACAAATAAGACCTCGAATCATATCGCAAAATGTAAACAAATGATGGAAAGCTCATATTCAATGAGTTTTGCAGGTGGGTATGATTCTGATGCGAACCCTGCACAGAGACATCGCCAGATACAACCAGTTGGATAACGAGGTACTGTAGAACTCATAGATAAATTCAGTACATTCTTTTCGAAAAACGCTGCCGAGCATAATGCATTTCCTGAGATTGTGCAACTATAGATAGATACGTAGCTATTTTTTTGTAATGGACGTTCCCTTTCGATCTCTCTTCGTCTCTCTCACTCGATTCCTTCCCAGGAGGATGCCCAGGAGGAGTTTGGGTGGAAGTTAGTGCACGGTGACGTGTTCCGTGCCCCTCGCTACGCCCTTCTCCTCTCCGTATTCGTGGGAGCGGGCACTCAATTGCTCATGATGGTCTCAGTCACTCTGGGTGAGTCTCTCCTCTCTCCTCTCTTCTCTCTCCTTGGATGGGAATGACTCCCATAGTTGCCCAACACTGGCGACGAGGCATTTTCAGGCCATGAACCCCTATTCATGCTGGGGCGCTTCCACCCTCGATATGAGGGGGGAAGCGCCCCAGCTTGTATAGGGGGTGATGATCAAAAATCGATTGGTAGGTCAATAGTAGGTCTAGACTAGGTACCGTACCCGATCGATAGTACCGTAGACCACTACCGTAACCCACGATTATCGCAAACTAACTTTATTTTAAAAAAAGTTCTGGTGCCGTCACAATCGATACAGTACCCAACTGACTACCGTAACCCAGTTCCCTTGGTCAGATCCAGTTCCTTGGGTCAAACATTTTTCTAAAAATGTCAAACATTTTTCTAAAAATCCCAAATCGATTAGATAATGATTATACAGTATTTAGAGATACGGAAGGATAATTTAAAATATTATTTTGTTCGATTTAGGATTTTTAGAAAGGATTTTTAGAAAAATGTTTGACCCAAGGAACTGGGTTACAATAGTCAGTTGGGTACTGTAGAATCGATTGGGCACGGTACCAGGACTTTTTAAAAATAAAGTTAGTTTGCGATAATCGTGGGTTACGGTATCTTGGGGTACTGTACTATCGATTGGGTACAGTACCTAGTCTTGACCTACTATTGACCTACCAATCGATTTTTGACCATGACCCCGTATACATGCTGGGGGTGGCCGCCGGCGTGGGCAACTATGATGACTCCTCTCCCTTCAGTCTTCGCCTGTCTCGGTTTCCTCTCCCCCGCCAATCGAGGATCACTCATCACTTTCTCCCTCGTCTTCTACGTCTTCTTCGGTTTGTCTCCCTCTTTCTCTTCCTTGTTCTGTTACTTGTTCCTGTCATAAGGTGCACTATGACCGAAGAATATAGAATTATTGTTGATGGTGATACTGTCCCCAATCACTGATCAATCTCACCTGCATTATGACTGTATTTTTTTAGAAACTTTTTTTAAATGTACTATAAATAGGTATTTCCCCTTAAAGGCGCGATCGCCGGATACGTGGCTGCTCGTCTGTACAAGTCGTTCAATGGAATCCACTGGAAGACGTGTCTCACCATGACTTCCTTCCTCGTCCCTGGGTGAGTGGAAGGGAGGGCACTTGGAGGGGATTCTGTTGGGTCGGAGGTGCATCTCCTCATCTTTCAGCATCGTCTTCACTATTTTCTTCTTCTGCAACGTCCTCCTCTGGACGAATGGATCTTCTGCTGCGGTCAGTCTACTCTACCCTTTCCCCTTTCTTTTATTCATTCACTAATTATGTCATAACAAAGTATAGAATGAAGTTGACAAATGTAATCGTAGGTTCCATTCGGTACTCTGGTGGCAATTCTCTCTCTCTGGATCTTCATCTCCACTCCGATGACCTTCGTGGGCGCCTTCTTCGGATTCCGCAAGGATTCCATTCAGAATCCCGTCCGCACCAACCAGATCCCCAGACAGGTAAGGGGGAGGGGGGGGGGAGCAATGGGTGCAGTGTCTGTCTGTTGTCGATGTTCATGTGGATGTTGCAGGTGCCCGACCAGTCGACGTACACTAAACCCCTCCCGGGAATGCTTATGGGAGGAATTCTGCCTTTCGGATGCATCTTCATTCAGCTCTTCTTCATCCTCAACTCCATTTGGTCAGTTCTATAATACTTCAACAAATAATATTAATTGAAACTTTGCAGTTTGGTAGAAGAGGGAATAGGGAATATGCAATCAATAAATCTGAGATATCACTTTATTAGGATTTAACTTAGCTCGCTATAAAATGTAGTCGCTCAAATGGACTGGTTATTTGCAGGGCCCACCAGACGTACTACATGTTCGGATTCCTCTTCATCGTCTACGTCATCCTCATCATCACTTGCTCAGAAGCGACCATCCTCCTCGCGTACTTCCATCTCTGTGCCGAGGTAAACACTGATACACTGCCAACTTGTATTATTTGGTCAACCAATATGCATCATGCCGTGCCATGATCACGAGATGCATCGGTTACTGCAGGAAGAAGCATGTAGAATGGAAGATCAATAAACATTAAAAGTGCATATCAAAATGGATGGCTGCAGGACTACCACTGGTGGTGGCGATCCTTCTTCACTTCTGGCTTCACTTCAGTCTATCTGGCTGTCTACTGCGTCCATTTCTTCACTAGCAAGCTCACCATCTCGGGTTAGTTGACTCTTGGTCAATCCAATGCAGCATTAGATTTGTTTTTATTTTGCAAACTTGGATGTTCAAAAACTTTTCGATGTATAATTTGTACTTTAAGGAGTGATCTCGACAATTCTCTACTTCTCGTACACTTCCATCTTCGTCTTCCTCTTCTTCCTCATGACTGGTTAGATCTTGCAGAATTCAATTCTATTTTTAAGGACTATTCGAATAGACATTCTTCTTATTGTCTTTACTGCTTAAAAATTTCAAAATGCCTAGCCCTTGATAAGTATAGCTCTCCATATCCATTGATCTACTAATTCACTCTCAGAGAGTGAATTATTATATTACACATATGGATACTTTGTATGATTTAGCGTTTTCGAACTGCAGCACAAACATGTGCATTATTCACAAATGGGATCCATTTATTTATCAGATACTGTTTCCTACTGTAAGATGTGTTGCTTGCAGGGACGATTGGTTTCCTCGCCACGTACGTCTTCGTTCGCATGATCTACGCATCTGTGAAGGTGGACTAAGCAGGAAACCCCTAGTAGTTTGCAATTGATGGATGATCCATTCCTATTCGGATCCCTCACCCTCCCTTGCTTTATCCCAGTTGTATCCCCTGTCTTCAATATCACCGTACGAGTTTATCTCCTCTATCTTGAGACACAGCTTCGCCTCTCCTTGTATTGTATATGCCAGAGCTATAGATAAGTATGTATGTACTATTTTCTGACTGGAGCAGTTCTGTGATCACTGGTATACCTCCACTCCACACTATAGCTCCTCGTTTCGGTAGGCACTATCGATTTGGCGTCTATAGCATTCACGGATTTCGTATCTTTGTGTGTTCGCTGCTCCATTTTCAATATTTATTAACAAATGTGTTTCGAAATTGTAAGTACTCATAGTATTATCCAGTCAGTTAATAGTGCATTCCCAGTCAGTTATGTGGAGAGTAGATCACTTCATACTTCTGATAGGCTTCTTCAAATGTTCGATGCAATCAGTCCAATCCTATCTACAGGCACACATTCTATTTGAGCTCGCTCCTTGTGTATTTTTGTTTTCTTTCGCTTCCATTTTGCGGAGTTCTAAAATTGAATAAAGCATTCTCGAGTAAACTTATCGATAGCAAGATAAGCTATTTGCGTGTGAGATGCACGGAGAAAGTGAATGAGCTGAGGACACCTGAATAGCCTGAATAGACTCACCCTTTCGCACTTTGTGCTTTCTCCCTTCTTCGCATGAGATTCCTTCATGGTAGAAGTGGAGTCTATTCTCATCTCTTGTTAGCCCATTCTACCCATCTTCCCTTACTGTTATTCATTCCACCAATCCAATATGCAATCGCAGAATACAAAATCCTCTCATGGCTTGAAATCGCTTCTTCACGAAGGGAGTATCGAACACATCAGAAAAATATGAGGTGATGAGTAGATCTCCCTGAAGCAGCAGGACACGGTGACTAGGAGGAAAAATCGATAACTTGGAATCGGGGCTATTAAAATCGATAACTTGGAATCGGGGCCAACTTTGTGTGTTGCGATATGTTGGGGGTTGGATAGCTCGAAGTTTGCGGAATTTAGAAATGTGAAACATGTTTTATCCTTATACAGTACAATCAATAAGTAGACTCGAAACATACTACGATAGAGTGGAAGTGATACTCGTATGAATACAATCAAAAAAGACCCTCGATTAAACGACTGCGGATGAGAATGCAAAGGTGATACTCGTAATATACAAACAACGTCATAATATGCAACGTAGAAAATGGAGTGTGTGTTAATTTGTATGAGTGAGTTGATGAAAAGATGGAGATGAGGGAGGGGTAGGGAGAGACTAGTACGTTGTATTGTGGAGAAAGAACACAGGAAGGAAGAAACGGGGAACGATAGTACAAATCAATGTGTCCAAACGGGAATATATGAAGTGAGAGTGCGTTACGGTATCGGCAAAAGACGCTTCTACACGGGGCATACAAACAATAATGCGAGATAAGTCGAGGTATTGTAGCGCCTTCTTAAAGCCAAACACCAGAGTGCTGACCAAAATGTGGTCGGATGGTCTCTACAGATTTCGGATGAACATATTTGCATACTAAACTCATTTTACGAAAAACGATCCATATGAAATTGAGATAAAAATAGAATCATCAACTAAAATAAAGATAGTGACAGATAGCTGCGAGGAAAATGGGAGGCGGGTGTGAGAGTAGTGCAGAGCAAATAAGAGGGAGGAAAATGGTACAGAGACAATACGATACATGTAGATCATCCAGGAGACACTCATCTCAATCGCTCCTTAAGACCCCACGTCCCGATCGACGGCTGTTGAGACTGCAATCACCATCACTCCTACCTTCCGAGAAGGAAATCTTTACCTGAGGGTGATGGTATACGTTGCTGCCACCGTAGCCATCGTATCCATTCGAGGTTCCGTTAGAACTACCTCGTTGCGGGGGAAAGAAACCTTAATAAGCACAAGTGAATATCTGCATTTTTAAACTAATCATCATTTCGCGCTCACCTCTGTGTCTTCCCGGAGGTGCAGGCTGAGCTTGGAAGGTTCCGAATGAGGCATTTCCTCCGTACCCAGGAGCTCCACCATTTCCACCACCGAATCCATTCTGTTGCTGTCCGTAGCCATTCGACCTGCCAATCATTCCCTACTTCAATTGCCCACGACAACCCCTCCCTCCCCCCTCGACCAGAAATACAACTACCACGTACTGGAACGAATTGCTTCTTTCCATTCCCACTGCGTATCCATTGCTGGATGGACCGTATCCCACTGCTCCTCCTCCTCTTCCTCTTCTGTGGTCAGTGCCTCCGAAACGTCCTCGTGGACCACGACTCACTGTAACAGATGGCTGTCGAACCAATGGGAGGTCCTTCGTACCTCCTCCTTCGGCAGCGCATCTCCTGATGAAGTCAGGGATGTCCTGATTCGCCTCTGCTAGCAGTCCCTGCAGGTCACGAGCGATACCACGATTCTGCAACGCCAATTATCGCATCTCCTTCCATTGATACCAGCAACCCTCTTTCTTCCTTACCTTGTCATTGAAGAACGAGGTGGCAATTCCAGTATTTCCGCATCTTCCCGTTCTTCCGATTCTATGCACGTACTCTTCCGAGTCATTGGGCAGATCGAAGTTGACGACATGTCGCACATTCGGAATGTCCAGTCCACGAGCTGCCACCTGTACATCCACCAATCACTCCCATTCCCAGCCAGAGACAGAGGGAAGGAGAAGGGACGAGAGACAGAGGGAAGGAGAAGGGACTTACAGCAGTGGCCACGAGGACGTTGCACTTGCCCGTGCGGAAGAACTCGAGGTTGCGTTCTCTGGAATGGGGATGAGATGAGGAATGAGAGGAAGAGAAGGAAAGACACCTCTCGAACTGCTTGAGATCTCCATGGATCTCGACTGCTCTGACATTCTGTCTCTGGAGGAACCAGCTGAGCACATTCACTCCCCTCTTCGTCTCCACGAACACGAGAACGAGAGAGTGCACATCTCAAACAACACCATTCAACTAATCAATGATTCACTCCTCCTCCCCTCAACTGACCAATCATTTCGAGGATATGACAGAGAGCCTTCTTCTTATCGTGCTCCTCCACCCATTCCACGTGCTGCTCAATGTTCTCAGACGCCGATCCCACTCTACAATCCCCCTTTCCTTCACTTCTCTCCCCCATTCCACTCACCTTCCCACAGCGAGGAACACATAATTCTCCTTCAAGAAGTCTTGAGCTAGCATCTGAATGTCATCCATTTCCTCTGGTCGTCATCCTCAGTCTTCCACTCCACATCAACTCACTTGGATTTCATTGGGGAAAGTGGCAGAGAACATGGCGGTAGTCCTTTTCGTTTTGTCAGGCATATTCAGTCACCTGCGAGACAATCAATTCACTCTCAGATGGAATAGAGTGAGTCCCACCTTCCTGATCTGGGGTTCGAAACCCATGTCGAGCATGCGATCGGCCTCGTCGAGAACAAGGTATCTGCAAGACAACTCCTCATCCTCCCTCCTCCTTCCTCCACTACCTGATTCCATCCAGTCCAATGTAGCCCTGCTCGATGATGTCAATGAGTCGTCCGGGAGTTGCGATCAGAATGTGGCAGCCAGCCTGCACTCACCCTCCTTCCCCTCTCCAATCCCCCCTCCACTCACCCTCAGTCTGTTGATCTGGTCTCTGTAGTTCTCGCGACCGCCGTACAGAATAGCAGTGATGATGTTGGTGCGGTACGAGAACTTATCCGCTTCCTGCAAATCCATACTCATCACATTCTTTGACAGGCAGTTTTATTCCAGAGATGATTCCCATAACTGTCTCCCTCTCCGTCTTCTATCCGTCCAACTGTCCTATGTGTTTATGTGAGCCTCTCTAATGGTATATGCTCTCCCACCATCTATTCACTTTCGTGGGTTAACACTCAACTTGGATACAAGGTGCCATTATGAGACTGAACAAATGAGTTTAGTTGTCTGATAGTACACGGCCATTAGCAGGGAGCGAACGTGTTGCACTTCTATGCGCCACTCCCTCTCTCCCTCCCTCACACACACTACGGAAACAATGCATGTGAATGTCTCGAAGACGACTATAGTAATTCTACACATCTCCTCCTCCTCACCTTGTGGATCTGCATCGCGAGTTCTCTGGTGGGGGAGAGGACGAGGGCAGAGGGGTAGAAACAACGACGACCTTGAGCATTCGTCTGCGGCTGCAATACATCCTCATTAACAAAAGTAAAAAAATAGAGAAACTTTGTACATTTTTGTAAAAAAACGGAAGGCCAAAACCAAAAATAATTCAAAAGAGTGAAAATTAGCAGCCCTGATAAGTCTCTTCATGATGCTGACCTGCATGATTCCCTGCGGTCCCTGGATGAGGATGTTGTTGATGATGGGGACCAGGAAGGCGGCAGTCTTGCCCGATCCTGTCTGGGCGCACGACATCAAATCACGGCCAGCGAGGAGAGTGGGGATTGAGTTCTTCTGAAATGGAATGCCATCTCTATCATCCCCATCCCCATTCCCTTCTCCATACCTGAACAGGCGTGGGCTTAGTGTACCCGGAACGGGCAATGTTCTCTTGGATCCACGTGTGCAAGTCCGCATCAGTGAACTGCAAATGTCATCTTAGTGGGGAAGGAGTAAGGACAAGTGGGATGTCATTAACTGACTCTCTCGATGGCAGTAGGAGTGTCCTCTCCGCTCATCTCAACGGGGATGTTCTCGTAGTTGTCGAAGTTGATGCCACTATTCGCTTGGTTGAACAGCATCCTCCAATTCAAATGGTTACTACCAGTCATCCTTGATTGGTGGTGCAACTGTACCTCTTGGCGCTCACGTTGGCCGTAATCGGGCATCGCGGCCACACGTGCGTCTCCCGCGTGATCGAAGCTGCAACCAATCATTTAGTCATCATCAACTCTTAGTCAGTGTGCTCCCATCAGAGTAATGCATTGGGCTTACAATCACAGCAAAATCCAGGCTAAAGTATTTCCCTCCCTCAAAAGAAATCGATAAATATAACAAATATTGCCACCAAGTCATGCCACGAATGTAGGAAGAATGAATGAGTCTAATAACACACTGTGAAAATCAACATATTTGATCATCGACTTGGCACAGGCCAAAAAGTTCAAAATTCATGTAACTTTACAAATCATCAGCAATTGTTCCGATCGAAAAATATGACTAGACTATTCCTAATTCTTACCCGTACTGTTGCTGTTGTTGATGGTTGTGGTGCATGAGTGGGGCGGCGATGTAGGGATGGTGATAAGCTTGCATGTTACGTTGAAGATGGTGATATCCGTTCTGCTGGGGATGATTCATTCCTCCATGGGGAGCACCACCATTCCAGTGTTCCATCAACATGGGAGGCCCTCCCGCCATGCCTGGGGGTGGCATGTGCATATTGGGAACGGTTTGTCCACCCATGGGAGAGCTGGAAGAAGTATAGTCTATATCACGTGTATCATGAGTCAGTGGATGAAATATTGACCACTCGGGAACATTTTTCAAAAACATATCTCCGTTCAGGCTTAGATCATGGTGGGAGAATACCTAGAAGAGAAGGTTTCGAAAAATATAGGACATTGGTACCATAGCCGGCTTTTAGAAATTTAACGGTTTTGCACCTAGCTATGCTGTATTTCAGCTTCCAGATGAGCTAGTGAGGTGGCAAGGTGCTCAAAATTTGCGGGAAAATATTTTAAATAACTTTTATGTCGGGAACTACTCCGTAGGACGAAGTAGGAAAATCGTACGGTCGAAAAAGCTGAATCTATTTCGAAAATTAATTGTTTTCACTGTAATGCCTGTGACTATCCCGGTTTTTCTTTTCAACAAATGAAAGTTCGAGTCAATATACGCTAGGGAAGATTATGAGCAAAAGGCAGAAAGTACGCTATCTTCCAATTAGCGAAATTTTCAATCTATTCGGGGCCAACTTGGACATAGCTTCTGAGTTGGATGACCAAGATTCTAAATTGTCGAATTTTGCCACTTCTCTAGTTTAGAGGGTAACTCCGTCCGCTTTCCCTAAGCGTCTCTGACACCCTGCCTCTTCCTTCCATTTGACCCCTTCGCCTGTAAACAACTACTCACCCTATAGTAAACAACTTTTACATGACGAGAGCATTGGCTTTACACTACGCATATATGCCTCCTTCCCTATAACGGCGACCCGCGAAGCGGGGAGCCCCGATCGTTGCTTACCGCTTAGGCCAAAAGCCGGCTTAGGCCGGCGATATGCACAGAAAGCTGCGTAGCTCTAGCCTGTTCTGTTCTCCCCTACCTGAGGGGTCTGAGTGGGAGGAATTGGCTTACCCCCTAAACTAGAGAAGTTCCCGAATTTTAAGCACCCAAATTTATGAAAATTCGATGCTGAAAAAAAATCGAAATTTCAAAATCTAGCACAATTCTAATTTCTAGAAATTTCTCAGCACCATATCACGCCTCTCACGAGAGAATAAGGACAACCGTGGTACAATCTGAAAAAGCAAATTTGGGTTTTTAAATGATCTAGGGGTATTCCGCGCTTCTGAATCCGATTCCGGGCAAAGCGGCTTCCCATCTAGATCAGCGGCTGCAGCACCTTGCTGCAGAGATTTCAGACTCTCACATTGGATGCTCTGATAATGGGTTGAAAATACTTCATTTGAGTTGAAATTTGGTCTGTAGGCATCAATTATGTTCTTCTATCAATCACCTGATCGATTTTTCGGTAGATCAAAAGTTGACCTCTGAGCAGTTTTCGCTCCATAACTTTAACAGTTCGGAGTGGACACAAACCAAACTTTTGCATCTTTTAGAGAATTAAATTCTGCGTCGACATGATTTTTTTCAGATTTTTCCCATCTGGTGAAAGTTGGTTTATAAGCGGAAAACTGTGAAAATGTGCAGGATTCCCTCGTTTACACTGCGTGCAAAGGCGGTATGCTGTTTCATTTCGAATCGCGTCGACCATGGTTCGACTCCCGGTCGGTGCAATAGTTTTTGCCTGACTTTAATCATCATTTAACAGTGTTGGTATGCTCACATATTCCTTCCAATGGTTGGGAAAAAACTCACTCATCAAACCACAAAACCACTCTCTCTGTCCTTGCTGCGTGAGCTTATATTCGACAAGAATGCATACAGAAATGCAAAATATCATGTAAAAGATGATTAAAGTCTGGCAAAAACTATTGCACCGACCGGGAGTCGAACCATGGTCGACGCGATTCGAAATGAAACAGCATACCGCCTTTGCACGCAGTGTAAACGAGGGAATCCTGCACATTTTCACAGTTTTCCGCTTATAAACCAACTTTCACCAGATGGGAAGAATCTGAAAAAAATAATGTCAACGCAGAATTTAATTCTCTAAAAGATGCAAAAGTTTGGTTTGTGTCCACTCCGAACTGTTAAAGCTATGGATCGAAAACTGCTCAGAGGTCAACTTTTGATCTACCGAAAAATCGATCAGGTGATTGATAGAAGAACATAATTGATGCCTACAGACCAAATTTCAACTCAAATGAAGTATTTTGAACCCATTATCAGAGCATCCAATGTGAGAGTCTGAAATCTCTGCAGCAAGGTGCTGCAGCCGCTGATCGAGATGGGAAGCCGCTTTGCCCGGAATCGGATTCAGAAGCGCGGAATACCCCTAGATAATTTAAAAATCCAAATTCGCTTTTTCAGATTGTACCGCGATATCAACGATTTGTCCTAAATCTCTCGTGAGATGCGTGATATTACTTCTAAAATCTTAAAACTTCCTATGCTGCCAATTATTATCATTCTGAGCATTACATAATCACAATTGGATTGATTTTATTCGCTTCGGTGTCACTATTCCACATATCACGCCTCTCACGAGAGAATCGAGCTGAGCCAGGGAATGGATGGAAAATCGCGAAATGAGTTCTAACCGGATTTGGGCATCCTGAGGCATGCCTAACAATCCCCCAAAGTCTCATTATGCAGACTTCATTTTGGAGGTCCCTGCACCGGGCCCGATCTCGGCACCTCCTTCTTTGAGGAGTGATTTCGAGCCTCTCATGAAAGATATGCGAAAATTGCCCTCTGAGTGACCCCCACTAATTTTTCGAGCTCTATCGATCTATATATTTCATTTTGTCTGAAAGTCGATTTTAACAGTTGTATACATTAGGCTAATTTTCTCAAAAGTGTAGGTAAAGAAGCGGCGAATTTTCCCATAGGTTGTGTGGCTTTTCCAGAGCTATCGAATAAGAGGTTTATTCCAAAAATACGGGTACTAGGGTTAGAGTTAAGGCCTTTTTGCGCTTTCAGATCATTTGAAGATATTTTTCTTCATCAGACAATGTGCTACAGACCGCTCTCACTGCTCGTTCAGCCAAGAATGATCGAGTCTCATTCATCTTCACTGTTGAAAACTAACTTCAAATGAACGGAAAAGGTAAAAAGGCCTTAACTCTAACCCTAGTACCCGTAATTTTCAAATAAACCATTCATTCAATAGAACTGGGAAAACTCTACAATATGCGAAAAAATCAGCTGCTTCTTTACCTACACTTTTGAGAAAATTGACATTATGTGTACCACTGTTAGAATCTACTTTCAGACAAAATGAACTATATAGATCGATAGAGCTCGAAAAATGAGTGGGGGTCACTCAGAGGTCACTTTTGCTCAATCCCCAAATATAAGCGCGACACGAGCTCTTAAAGTGAGTGATGCCGAGATAAGGCATGATGTAGGGAGCCGGAAAGTGAAGTATGCACAATGAGGCTTTGGGGGTCGTTTAGGCATGTCTCAGGATGACCAAACACGGGTAGAACACAGTTGACGATTTTAGTTCCATTCCCAAGAATGACGATTCTAGCTCGATTCTCTGGTGAGAGGCGTGATATAGCGCCACAATGTCAAAGTATATATACCCTAATAACATAAATGCAAATAAAGCATCTGACTCACTGATTATCGTAGTGGCTCATGGTCTGGTCTCGCTTCATCCGTGATTGGTGGTGGAACTCTCTTGGCGCGGTGTCGCGGTTGTTGCACTCCACGACCCGTGCTACCCGCTCCTGCAATAGGTTACTTGCATTCTTACCCAACACGGAACAAGTGACAACAAATGGGGATGACTACACAACTTATGCTCCCTCTTTACACCCTAGATCGTCTTTCCCACGGCGCTTTACAGGGGGTGGGCGAGAGGTGAGGGAGCGCAGAGAAGGAGAGTAATCTCACTAACCAGGTCGAGGAAAATCTGCGAATAAACAATTGACAATAGTTTCGGGAGAAGTCAGAGAAAAACAAGAGAGCGTTGTTTTCAAGAGAAGGAAACTGAAGCATGAGTTGTTTACTTACTTTTCCGTCTCTCGAAAGCAGCGCAATCTCACCTTTCTCTGGCTTCTCTCGCAACTATTTCGCAATTGTTTACTCACAGATCTTCCTCGACCCGGTTAGAGAAAAGAAAGAGTGCGCGGAAAAGAGAGAATCAGTATTCCCTCACATCAAAAGTTCCCGAACTTTTCTCGTAGATTTCTGACAGATTAGATAGGTCGATTATTGCTCAACGGAACACGCGTAATTGCCACAGTCACGAGTTCTCACTGCTGCCACAGACAGTATACACGAACGAAACAGCTAGAGCCCCCCGAAGGCACTAGAGAAGCTAAAGGACGAAACAGGAACAAGCGCGCCTACACATGGGTACTGAACGCCAAACTCGTGTATTAGTGGCCTATCCCCAACTCTAAGAGAAAGAAGTGATCACGCTCTATCGCCAGATATGAGCGAGCAACCGTCCAACACAGAGAAAAACAAGGAAGAACGATGGGAAGAGAGGGGGGGGGGAGCGAGAGAGGCGGAGGAGGCGGAGTCCTCGAGTTGTCAACAACTCTAGGAGAGCGGGAGGAGAGAGGCAACAAATAAACAATTAATAAACAAAAGATAACGTGCAGCTCGAAAGCGCGCAAACAAGGGGGCGGGGCGAAAACGATTCTCGAGTACTCGGCCTTGTTTACTCCTCTTTTCGAGTACTCGGGGAAGGAGTGTTTACGATGTTTACGACTCTTTTCCCGTTGAGGAGAGAACGTTTGAGCCGTTCTAAATATGCGCACAATCTACCCATCTACATCCGAAATCAATATGTGGACCGGTAGTTATTTATATTTAGCAAACCAGAACACAAAACACAACAATCACGAAAAATACGCAGGCTCTTCAAAGAACCTGAAGTAAATCAATACAACCGAAAACCGTATAGCTAAAATTGCCTGAAAGTTCGAAAACCACCGTTCAGGACTCGAATCTAGTCTTGATTTCCCAGTTACAGTAATCTTGATTGTTCGAACAAACTAACTTTATTTTTGTTATTTATTTTACTTAATTTAAAATATTATTAGGAGCATTTATAATGATAGTATATTCTCGAATATAATCTTATTTGATGAATTAGCTTGTTTCATGAAAGAAAACCAGCTGTAACATCATATATTCGCTGTGCTTAGATGCCAATCACCTTGAATGCTTTGTCGGAAGAGTTCCCCCGAAGATCATCATCTCGCACATAATATTATAATACATATGCATAATACATATGGCCATCTCGCACATAATACATATACTAATTGGATCTAGACAAAAAATAGGTTGACGGATAGCGTGAGTCTCGTCGAGTCGTTTGAGTAGTTGATAATTGGCTCTAAAGCTCCATGAAGATGGATGATCGAGGTAAGGACAATATACTCTTCTCCTGGAGAGTACTTCCGATGCTTGATATCTAACTTGACCCATGGATTCAATAGTATAGTCATTTTCGCAGAGAGTCCAATCGGTGACCATAATTATTCAGAAACACTTATTTGCGAGAGACATGGAGAGAGACAGCGAGTGCACTGGTGAGCACTGAAGACTGAAGGGTTGTAGTAAAGGCTAGAATGAAATTGTTCGGTTGGAAACTATCCGTAAGATTCAGATTGGTCATTGATTGGTTACAGTTGTTTTTTTTTACAGTAACGAGCTATGGCCTATTCTGTTCCAGGTCGACTTGCGGAGGAAGAGGGGAGACAGGCCAGGGACGAGGTAGGGAGAGATGGACTCGTTGAGACGAATCGAAGAAGGAGAGCAGAGCTCTCCTTTCTTGCTAATGGATAATCCACTATCCGAACCGCATTGCTCTCAATGGATACAATGGAACTCTACATATGGACTCGTAGTCATATTGCGAGATTAGTAGTTTATTGGAAAGGCAGATGAGGGATTAGAATTATTGATAGGTTCTCGTTGTTCTCCTCGGTAATCTCGTTACCCGGATATCAAGTGTTACCCAGCAGAAAATTCGAGTAGTTGATTCGATATCCTGAATGTAGTGATAAATACCCGATTAAAGTAGTGGAATAACGTTGTCCTCTATTTTTGATACTGTTTTTATGAACAAATATTCCATATATCCTCACATCTCGTTTCGTTCACGAATATAAACATTTCGTACATGAATTTACAAAAAACAAAAAATTATTAGTTTTACTTGTGGTGTATAATGTGAACGAGGGAACGAGCACGATACATTTATTACCCAGATATTTTCCTGATCATGTCCAAGGATAGCAACGACCTTGTCAAGCTGATCTCCCAAGCGATGACGCAGACTCTGAAGGAAATCGGATTCGTCGAGCAGGTAATATTTCGATGCTCATTCCCATTTGACCGATCCTATTGAACAATTCCACAGGGCCCGAAGGGACTGACCCCTTCCCGCGAGAGCTCTCCCCGACGAGAGAGAAGGAACGAGAAGATCGTCGCTCCCCGTGATCGCTCTCGTTCTCCACCGAGGGAAAGAGTCGAAGAAAGAGAGAGGAAGGGTCAGCAGGATAGCGAGAGGAGAAGAAGGAGGAAGAGAAGGAGAAGAGAGAAGGAGAAGAGAGAAGGAGAAGAGAGAAGGAGAAGAGAGAGAAGGAGAAGAGAGAAGGAGAAGAGAGAGAAGGAGAAGAGAGAGAAGGAGAAGAGAGAGAAGAAGGAGGAGGAAGAGAAGGAGGAGAGAGAGAAGAAGAAGGAGGAAGAGAAGGAGAAGATAGAGAAGAAGAAGGAGGAAGAGAAGGAGGAAGAGAAGGAGAAGAGAGAGAAGGAGAAGAGAGAGAAGAAGGAGGAGGAAGAGAAGGAGAAGAGAGACAAGAAGAAGGAGGAAGAGAAGAAGAAGAGAGAGAAGAAGAAGGAGGAAGAGAAGGAGGAAGAGAAGGAGGAAGAGAAGGAGAAGAGAGAGAAGAGAAAGAAGGAGAAGAGAGAGAAGGAGAAGAGAGAGAAGGAGAAGAGAGAGAAGGAGAAGAGAGAGAAGGAGAAGAGAGAGAAGGAGAAGAGAGAGAAGGAGAAGAGAGAAGAAGGAGGAGGAAGAGAAGGACAAGAGAGACAAGAAGAAGGAGGAAGAGAAGGAGGAAGAGAAGGAGGAAGAGAAGGAGAAGAGAGAGAAGGAGAAGAGAGAGAAGGAGAAGAGAGAGAAGGAGAAGAGAGAGAAGGAGAAGAGAGAGAAGGAGAAGAGAGAGAAGGAGAAGAGAGAGAAGGAGAAGAGAGAGAAGGAGAAGAGAGAGAAGGAGAAGAGAGAGAAGGAGAAGAGAGAGAAGGAGAAGAGAGAGAAGGAGAAGAGAGAGAAGGAGAAGAGAGAGAAGGAGAAGAGAGAGAGGGAGAAGAGAGAGAAGGAGAAGAGAGAGAGGGAGAAGAGAGAGAAGGAGAAGAGAGAGAAGGAGAAGAGAGAGAAGGAGAAGAGAGAGAAGGAGAAGAGAGAGAAGGAGAAGAGAGAGAAGGAGAAGAGAGAGAAGGAGAAGAGAGAGAAGGAGAAGAGAGAGAAGGAGAAGAGAGAGAAGGAGAAGAGAGAGAAGGAGAAGAGAGAGAAGGAGAAGAGAGAGAAGGAGAAGAGAGAGAAGGAGAAGAGAGAGAAGGAGAAGAGAGAGAGGGAGAAGAGAGAGAAGGAGAAGAGAGAGAGGGAGAAGAGAGAGAAGGAGAAGAGAGAGAAGGAGAAGAGAGAGAAGGAGAAGAGAGAGAAGGAGAAGAGAGAGAAGGAGAAGAGAGAGAAGGAGAAGAGAGAGAAGGAGAAGAAAGAGAAGGAGAAGAGAGAGAGGGAGAAGAGAGAGAAGGAGAAGAGAGAGAGGGAGAAGAGAGAGAGGGAGAAGAGAGAGAAGGAGAAGAGAGAGAAGGAGAAGAGAGAGAAGGAGAAGAGAGAGAAGGAGAAGAGAGAGAAGGAGAAGAGAGAGAAGGAGAAGAGAGAGAAGGCCACCCCCGCCCAGTCAGCCTGCCCCGATGCATCTCGCTGCCGACCTACTCACCACCCACCTCCTCTCCGTCCTCCGTCCTATCATCCGCGATGAGATCGTTGCTTTCCTCCGCAATGAAACGGATTGATTCCCTACCGTATTCCATACCGTACCCCTACCGTATCCTTACAGTATTCCTCTTCCTACCGTAGTTTGACTCCATTCTGTGTTTCCCCCACTTAACGTACTCTTCGTTATTTTGTTGACAATTAAAAATGCTTCATTCATTACAGTTCATCAATGGACAACAGCTTAGATGGACCGCCACAATTAAAGCTACAGAGGGTAGATGGGTCTCATACTGGTCCCTCACCTTCTTCCGGTGCTACACCGTCGTCGTCTTCAACGAGGTCATTTGAATGCGATGGAAGATAAGAAGGATGTGCGAACTTTTTTTGGAATGTCATTGTTCGCCCTCTCATTCTTGTGAAACTCATCCGAAATTGCTGGAAAGCCGTGCGAGCGCGAACGAACGACGAGCAATGAGAGGGCGAACAAAGAAAAATTACCCAGCGAAAAGTAAGTTCTAATTATCTCACAACGTTTTCAGCTATACCAATTAGTTACCCCCCGAGATATGGGTGCTCAAACCCCTTAAACGAAGCGCCTCGAAATCCAGCCATCCAAAAATCCAGTGGCTTTTCGAGCGGTTTTCAAGTTATGCTCAATTGAATGCAGCACTTTTAGGATTCAAAATATGGCCAAATGAATTAGATAGATCGATAGAGCACGTAAGTTGCCCCGGTAAACGAAAAATGACCACTTCATTTTTGTTTTGAATGAGGAAATAAATTTTCAAACGAAGGCACTCGCGAGCGAGATCGTCAGCTACGAGAGCTCCGTCATTGGACTACGCACGCGCGATAGGGAAGACTGGTGGAATTGTGATCCACGCGGCACAGGCCGTTGAAGATAGATCTTCTAACAAGTACCTATGTTGTAAGTATCTAAATAAGAAAGTTTACAAAGAAGTTTCACAAGTTGTTTGTTAGGTAGAATTTGTACAAACACAGTATTAAATACATGCTTCATAAGTGCTAATTTCGCTCATTGCAGTCCTCCTTTCCTCATTTCCACTCGAAGTTTGCGACCATTTAGGTAGACTCCGTTTAGCTCGCGAACAGCTTTTCTTGCCGAGAAGGAATCAGAGAATGTGCAGAATCCAAAACCCTTGAAGTGTCCCGTAGAGCGATCGGAAATCAATCTGTAGTACACAGCAAATTACGAATTCACATTTCATGCCATCGGAAGCAAATATATGTAAGTCGAAGTTTCTTATCTCTTCATGCTGATTGTAATTATACAACTATAAAAAAAAACATCTCACTTTAGGTTAGTCACATATCCAGCTCTGTTCATGAATCTTCGTAGTTCGAATTCGTCCGTCAGATGAGGCAGATTCCCGATGAATACACAACACTCGCTATGTGAACTTGCTTCAGCAGCGTCCACATATGGAGCAGGTGTCACATTGTATTCTACCTCTCCCTCTCTTCCTCCAGTTTCGCCTTTCATCCCAGTTCCAGTTACAACAGTCTGCACTTCTTCTTTGGCATCCTTGCTTTCCTCTTTCTTCTCGGTCGTATCTTCTTGTTTGTCCTCACGCAGTTGAATGTAAGAAGAGAGTTGGCGACAGTAGGGACACTGGACCTGGCCCGATTTCTGCAATTAATCTAATAATCAATATTCAATTTCAAACAAGACATTCGGTGATTGCTGCCATTGCTCAGTCATTACATTTGAATTTCGGAAGCTGTATTGTTTCTACCGTATACCTCCATCTCTAATGCGCACGCCATGCAGAGCGTATGTCCACAGCCGACGAGGACAGCGCGAGTACGCGGATAAGCGGTCAGGCAAATTTCACAGGCGCGTGAGTAAATGGGCGGAGTTGAATCACTGGAAGAAATATTTGAGTTATCGTTATGATGTACATATATTGTAATAACGAAATAGCGAACATCTGTCCATCGTTTTCGACCCTGAGCATCCTGATTTTTTCCTCCTTCTTCTTCTTAGTATCGTCATCCTCTGGATCAGTCGCCTTCAAATATCGATCAACAGCAGTTGCCACTTCTTTCTGAAGCAAATCGGAATCGTGAACGCTGAAACCTGCAACAACATATTTTATAATAAAACAGCTTATTCTGAATATACAATTAACCTCACTCATCAACAAGTCCTTTGGCTCAAACATATTATTAAATGTAGATTATTAAATGTCGATTTCGTACAGAGAGCGACGGAACTCATTGGCAGTCGGCATTTCTTCAGATACACTGAGAGAGCAAAGATACGAATGAGATTCGTATTCAAGAAGATCTGTGTGTATATGAATTGGAGACAAACGACGCGCCATAACGACACTAATGAAATATGAAGGATCTTTGCCAGGAGGGTCGATTCGATTAAAGGAGAGAAACAAAGTAGGTTAGTCTATTGTCTAGAATGGAACTAATATTAATGCAAGCGAAATAGAGCCCGGGAAAATAGTTTACGAAATCACGGGATTGTTGTATTCAAAAATTAATATTACTCTGAAAATGAACAAATAATGAAGAGCAGAATTTTTCCGAAGTTCACCAGTTGGCAATGCAATCAGCAGACACGTGCGAACTTCGCTCATCTCTATAAGAATATATATGATTTTTGGAGATCTGTCTTTAGTCATCAACTCTCTCTGCTCGTTTCTCTGCATTTTGTAAAGCGTTTCTATAAACATGAATGCCCTGCCATCATTATTTAAATTTCCTTCTTTCTGATGCTCATCTGATGAATTTTTGCTGCTTCAATCGTCCACCGGAGGGCGGAAAGAGGGTTTCTTCCATCATTGTCCTTGTCTCTGCTAGTCTGAAACCGGGAAAGAAGATAAGACAAACCAGAGAAGTCCAGGAGAGGGAGGGATTCTCCCTCTGCGATGAGAATAGGGCGTTGAGGACAGGGTATACGTCCACACTGTCGAATGCCTTAGACAACGAATATGATATAAGGGGGATGCATTCCATGTTTTAGCAAGTCTGAACTGGTTTATGAAAAAGAAAAAGTTTCAACCAGTTTTTTTTTGGAAATGGTTGAACTCGGTTCATCCAGTACATTTGTAACAGTAAATGTACTGAATGAACCGAGTTCAACCATTTCCACAAAAAAATAAACTGGTTGAAACTTTTTCTTTTTCATAAACCAGTTCAGACTTGCTAAAACATGGAATGCACACCCCTTATATCTAGAAGTTCTTCCTCCAGTTGTGTCAATTTTGGAATCTAATGCTCATATAATTTAAATAGTCATCAGTCACTTGAAAAAAGCTGGACTGCATTGAGAAAATATAAAGGAAATGCTATGACCGGTTACACATTTTTGAAGTTGATTAAGGATTTGATGACTTGCAATTTTCATGTAATCTGTAAGAACGATTCTAAGTACATGATTCCACAGCGGAGAAGGAGCTGAGCGGATCGGAAAAGTAGATATGAATCGACGAAGTGGACGGGTTTCTTTCAGAGAGGCGAAATGGTTTCTCCAAAACTCAAGCTGGCGAGGAGAATCGAGCATGAAACAACGTTGGACATCTTTGGCTAGCCACACTCCGTCAAGCTCATTGCTGGCAACAATTTGTTACTCGTTGCAGATGACAACGAATCCGTGACTCTTTCTTTTCTGCTTGATGCGTCTTCTAACGTTTATCATTGCGTATTTTCCCGCTAGTTAACAAAGAAGTTTTAAAAGTAATTTATTAGGATGAATTTGTACAAATATGAGATTTTTATTATGTATTCCATAAGTACTCATTTCGCTCATTCCAGTCTTCTTTTCCTCATCTCCACTCGAAGTTTGCGACCTCTGAAGTAGACTCCGTTTAGATCACGAACAGCTTTTCTTGCGGAGAAAGAATCGTAGAAGGTGCAGAATCCAAATCCCTTGAAGCGTCTCGTAGTGCGGTCGGAAATCAATCTGCAGTACACAACAAATTACGAATTCACATTTCATGCCATCGGAAGCAAGTATATGTCCAAGATTCTTATCTCGTCATATTCAATGCATATTCAATATTGTAAGATTCAAATGCGCAGCTTTTACAATTCTCTGTTTAGCATGCTCCGCCTCCAATAGGCCCAAATAGTTAATTATCGGAACGCTTTATCAATGGGTCGCACTTACAATTTCGACGAGCGCTTTTTTAATGGTTTATTTTCTTACAGTATAGATTTATAAGCAAAGCATCTCACTTTAGATTAGCGACGTATCCAGCTCTGTTCATCAATCTTCGTAGTTCGAATTCGTCCGTCAGATGAGGCAGATTTCCGATGAATACACAACGCTCGTTATGTGAACTTGCCTCAGCAGCGTCCACATATAGAGCAGGTGTCACATTGTTGTCTGCCTCTCCCTTTCTTCCTCTAGTTTCGCCTCTTGTCGCAGTTCCAGTTACAACAGTCTGCACTTCTTCTTTGGCATCCTTGCTTTCCTCTTTCTTCTCGGTCGTATCTTCTTGTTTGTCCTCCCGCAGTTGAATGTAAGTCGAGAGTTGGCGACAGTAGGGACACTGGATCTGGCCCGATTTCTGCAATTACTCGAATAATTCAAATTAAAAAAAATTAAATTTCAAACGGATATTTCGTCATCGCGTTCAGATTATTGACACTACCTCCATCTCTAACGCGCACGCCATGCAGAGCGTATGTCCACATCCGACGAGGACAGCGCGAGTACGCGGATGAGCGGTCAGGCAAATTTCACAGGCGCGTGAGTATACGGGCGGAGGAGAATCACTGGAAGAAATATTTGAGTTATCCTTATGACGTATAGTGTAATAACGAAATAGCGAACATCTGCCTATCGTTTTCGACTCTGAGCATTCTGATTTTTTCCTCTTTCTTCTTCTTAGTCTCGTCATCCTCTGGATATACCGCCTTCACGTATCGAGTAACTGCAGCATCCACTTCATTAAGTAGCGAATCGTGATCATTAACGCTGAACCCTGAAACAAGATATTTTTATAATAAAGCAGCCTATTCCGATTCTTCAATTAACCCCACACATCAAAAATCCTCTGGCTCAAATCTAGTATTAAATGCATAAACCTAATAATCGTCTTACCGATTACAGCGATGCCTACTACGTTTTCTCTCGGTTCGACCTCCCCATTGACGCGAACATTGACGTTGCCGGTGCATACGAAGGGAAGATTGTCAATGGAAGGTCCACCAAAGGGGTCGATTTCGTACGAAGCGCCACGGGGATAATTAGGGCTTGACATTTCTTCAGATAACACTGAAACAGTAAATATGTGAATGAGATTCGTATTTAAAAAGATCAGTGTGTGGATGAATTGGAGAGAAATGACGCGCGATAACGCCACTAGTGACATATGAAGGATCTTTGCCAGGAGGGTCGATTCAAGGAAAGGAGAGGAACAGCGCAATTATGAATGTGGTTAGTGTATTGTCTAGAATGGAATGACTATTTATACAAGCGAAATAGGAAAATAGTTTACGAAATCACGGGATTTTTGCATTCAAAAATGAGCATTGCTCTGAAAAGGAACAAATAATGGAGAGGAGAATTTTTCGGAAGTTCGCCAGTTGGCAATGCAATCAGCAGACATATATCATATCTGTTCTTATAGAGAAGAACTTCGCTCTTCTCTATAAGAACAGATATGATTTTCGAATATGTATCTTTAGACCTGTACTCTCTCTACTGATTTCCTGCATTTTGTAAAGTGATTCTATAAAAATAAAAACCGAGTCATCATTATTTAAATGCTTCTTCTGATTTCAAGTGATGATTGGTTGTAGCTTCAATCGTCCATCGGAGTACGGGAAGAGGTCTTCCTCCCACCATTTCCTCATTTGTCTGCAATCGAAGAAGAAGAGGGGACAGATGAGAGAAGTGGAGGAGAGGGAAGAGGAAGAGGAGAGGGAGGGAATCTGTGGCAAAAGTTTCCCAGCGGGATCCCAGTGAAATTCCAGTTGGGATCCTGCATGTATCTCACTGGGAAATCCACTTAGATCCCACTGGGAAATTCCACTGTCATCCCACTGGGATAGCGACTTGAACAGACTTTCCCAGTGGGAACACAGTGGATTACCCAGTGAGATACATGCAGGCTCCCAACTGGGATTTCACTGGGATCCCACTGGGAAACTTTTACCAGAGATCTCCCTCAGTCAGATCCAATGTTCCACAATGCGACACCTTCTGCTTCTTATGGAAACCAAGGCTCATAGAATTTAAAAAGTCACCAGTCACTGACCCGCAACTACATTATTAACACTTATTAGCACTGCTCGATGTCCAATCCTCGAATGGACAGGAATGACTGCGAAGGGAAAGTGGAGTGGAAGGGAAGGAATTGATTGCAGACGACGAGAGTCTGGCCATGAATGGACTGCATCTCAATGGACAAGACTCCCTCGTGCAGGCACTACTCACTGACTTCTACCAGGTTGGAGGGAATCACGACGAGTGATCAGCCTTCCATTGTAGATCACGATGTGCTACGCCCATTGGATGAACAAGAAGTCGGAGTCTCACGCAGTCTTCGATCTCTACTTCAGGAAGAATCCCTTCCAGGCGAGGAGACTCACCAGTCTTCCCTTGACTGCCCCTCTCTTTCTCAGGGCGAGTACACAATCTTCGCTGGTCTCGAAGACTGCCTTCGATTCGTCGAGAATTTCAGATTTTCCAGTTCAGGTGAGAGGAGGCATTCAACCGTGGAAGAGTGAGGGTAATCGAAGGAGGGAGAGGGGGGATCAGTCATCATGGGGGGTGAAGATGGGATGGATTGCAGACCTGGAGTACATCCGTCATGTTCTCCCCAATGCCGAGGAAGGATTCTTCGAGTATCTGGCTGCACTCGACTGCAAGAAAGTACGCATCGAGGCAATCCCTGAGGGAACCGTCGTCTTCCCCAAGGTCAGTCCAAGGGGATCCTTTCCGTTGCTCCGAAAGTAGTTGGTTGTGTGCATGTGCGTGTGCAGGTGTGCAGTGTGCAGGTTCCTCTGTTGATCGTCTCTGGTCCCATTGGAATCTGCCAACTTCTCGAGACAACTCTTCTCAATCTCGTCAACTACGCCAGTCTCGTAGCTACGAATGCGAGCAGATTCAAGCTGGTCAGTTGATCTCTGCTTCGACGTCATCGTGATCTTTGATCTTCTCAGGCTGCGGGAGGAGAGATGCAACTGCTCGAATTTGGTCTCCGTCGTGCACAGGGACCGAATGGAGGACTGAGTGCCAGCAAGTACTGCTATGTCGGAGGTGAGAAGGGAGTACGGTAGATCGACGAATACTCGCATGGTGCACCCATTGAAGACTCCATCTTCAGGCTTCGACGGGACTTCGAATGTTCTGGCTGGGAAGTTGTACGGAATCCCCGTGAAGGGCACTCAAGCCCATTCCTTCATCTGCTCCTTCAGCAGTGAGACAGACCTCAACGTCAGTTGCCAATTCATCCATTCCACGGTCTACCGTATTCTTGCAGATTCGTTCAATTCGTACTGTAGATGGGAAGGAGGTCGATCTATACGAACTGGCTAAGGAGAAACTATCGTGGTTGATGAATACTGTAAGTGCGATGAATACTGTAGGTTACTGTACCTAATCAATAATCGCAGATCAATTGGGGCGTCGCTCGATCTGAATTGTCACAGGGAGAACTCGCTTCATTCGTAGCTTACGCCATCGCCTTCCCCACCTCCTTCCTTGCCCTAATCGATACCTACGATGTGCTGAGGTACGGTAGATTGAGCAATCGATAGATATGTGCTACCGTATTCTCTCTCCAGATCAGGAGTGATAAATTTCCTCTCTGTGGCTCTTGCCCTCCACGATTGTGGTTATCGATCGCTGGGAGTGAGAATCGACTCAGGAGATCTCTCTTATCTCTCCAAGGAGATCAGAATCAGATTCAAGAAGGTCGCTCAAGCGTGAGTTGCTCTGGAAGATCTGCTGAATAATTAGAGTAGATGGGTGATTGATGTGTTTGAGTGATTGTTCTCTCTCCTTCGTCGCTTCTCTCACGATCGTCGCATCGAATGACATCAATGAAGAGACGATCATCTCCCTCAACGAACAGAAGTAAGCACATTCCCTCCCTCTCAATCTCTCCCTCTCTCTCAGACACGAGATCAATGCGTACGGAGTGGGAACTCATCTGGTCACCTGCCAGAAACAGCCCGTCCTCGGATGTGTGTACAAGGTGAGAAGCGATCTCTGATCTTTGATCTCCACTCTCCCCCTCTCAGCTTGTCTCGTGCGACGGAGAACCGAAGATCAAACTGAGTCAAGACGTGTCGAAGATCACGATTCCGTGCAAGAAACTCTGCTTCCGAGTGTATGGAAAGAGTGGAAATCCCATTCTCGATCTGATGACAATTCGGTGAGGGAGAGAGAAGAGGAGAGGAGGGGAGGGGAAGGAGTGGTATTCCATCTGCAGAGGAGACGAGGACTTCACTCACTTCGAGACGGATGCCGATGGGAACAAAGTGGAATTCCAGGTGAGTTGAATCATGGGGATAGAATAGAAGGAAGGCATTGATCCCCCTATCACCAAGATTCAATCAAATGACACAGTGATCATAGAGTAGGCTGAATAAAAAACAAATCTTATATTTTAAGACAAATTTATCCCGAAACATTTTTTAAAAATTTCAGTCGAGCAGAACAGAGAAATACGAGGGGAGCATCCTATGCAGACATCCCTTCGAGGTGAGTCTTCCCTGATCTTTGATCTCTCCCTTTCAAATCTTGATTCTCAGGAGGGGAAACGATGTTTGGTGTGGAGAGGGAAACAAGTTGGACTCATTTATATATTTTGATTATTGTGATGTAATCGATGGTGGCTAACCCTTCACATCTCAGTGACTAGTCTACCCACAGCTCACATCCTCTCCTTCCCTTATTCCCTTCTCTTCCACCCTCTTCTCCCTCCTTCTCCATTCCTTCTCTCTCTTCAGGAAGGTCGTCGTTGTCTCGTCTCTTCCGAATGCCAGATCCATCGTCTCCATCGAGTGTATTGGGACGGGGAATTGAAGGAGAAACTGCCGACTCTCCCCGAGATTAGAGTGAGTCCCATTCAGCATCAGAGGAGTTCCAATTGCATCTTTGAGTCGCACGTGATTTCCGAGCTGTCGAAGCTTCGTTCTGATCACAAGAGATATCTCAATCCCACTCCGTACAAGGTGAGCAGGAGAAGGAGACAAGGGAGGGACTGCCTGCACACTTAATCGAGTGTCTGTTCGGAGAAATTTCATTATAGATGAAGAGAATGGTTGTGCATCTCTAAATGAGACATCTCCTTTCTTCTTCTAGGAATGCCCAGTCACCACTATTCCCTCTCTCCTTCCAGGTATCTGTATCATCGATCCTCTTCGATTTCCTCCACGATCAATGGCTGAAGAATGCGCCCATCTGCCAATTGGAGTGATGCCTCCCCTCCTTCCTGTTTCCAGTATTCCTGTGAATAGTAGCAATGTAGACAATCTGTTAGAGAAAGTCCTATGCATAGAGTTCTCATTTTCCATGTTGACACATCCGCCTCTCCTCTCCTATTCCGGACATAATGTAATGCAGTGTAAAAGATCCACTTTCTTGTCCTTTTCTCGCTTACTCAATAAATATTTATTTTCTATGGTAATCTTTATTAGGCTATGCGTAATGTTCATATATCTACTATGAAAACAACAACTAAATATCTATAAACATAATAACGCCCACTCTGTCTGTTAGTTGGTCTGCCGCGCTCGTTTTTCGCATAGGCTAAGGAGAGACATCGAATCAAGTAGATGCTGGCACAGATATCGCAGGATAGGATAGAATAGACAGGAGACGGAATGATGTGCAACAATGCCTCCCCCCCTTGGGTAGTGAACATCTCTCCTCACATTCAGATCTCCCCTCTTCCCTGATTTCTTCTGCTCTCTCGATCATCCCTTCCTCCTCTCCTCTTGGTTCCGCCTCCACAGAGATCAGAAGTAAAACTACATCGACGAAGAAGAATGAGGAATAGAGAAGAGAAGAAAAAGAGAGTTGTCCCAGTTTGTTGTTTCTTGTTCAGCTATCGTTTAAATGCCCCCTTCCCAATTTCTTCTGCATACACATTGCAAGTATTGCACCGATTTCGTTTATCTATTACTTGAGAATCGGATATTCTACTATGTTCGTTTCTTCTTCAATTGAGGTCTTCTGGCTTGCCACAGATCTTCGTGTACTGGTCGTTGTACTTCTCAGTGTTTGTCCTCTGCAATCAGCAGGTCAATACAGCACTATTACAGTGTCCTAGATACAGTATATGGAGTTGATTGGAAACTGACATAGAGGTATTCGAAGATGGTCTTGATGACAGCCAGGTAGTCATCCTCATTCTTAATCGCTCCGTTTCTGCATCGACGAGCCATGACGAGATCAGGCAACTGAATGGAAGAGGGAAGGGATAGGGAAAGGGAAGGTGGAGGGGGGAGGGAGTGGGTACCTTCACTTTGTCCTTGTCTCCCTTGTAGATGAGTGCTGCCATTACATCTACCACGGTGATCACCGAGGCACGAGAAATGCCCGAGTACTCGTCCATGACTACGACTGGTCCCGTCGAGATTGCCTCCAGCTGCAGGGATACGGTATAGGGGGATTGTAGTATGGTAGTCGTCTATCGACCTTATTAAATACCGTACCCGAGAGATGACGCGGATGATCTTGAGCAGATTTCGAGCACTCGACTGAGTGAATGTGGCCTCCCAAGCTTTGAATTGGATGATGCTCGTTATCTGAATACGGTAGGATAGAGTACGGTAGTGGAGGTACGCTCTCACGTGAGAGTTTGAGCATCCTTCGGGCAGAACTTCCAGTGTGGTCACTTGCTCCTTTTGTACTTGCTCAGTCTGAAAGATCAAAGATCAGAGGAAGTGATCCACTATTCCTCACCTTCTTATTGCTCACTGCCATCTGTCCGTAGTTGTGGAAATCTCCGTTGTTCGTCGGCCAGAAGTCCGCCATGATTTCCTGTGTACGGTAGGTGTACGGTACATTATCGATTGGTTTCTGTACCTGTCCATTCTCCGTCTTATCACATAGCACGACTACACAAATCACTTTGTGCTCGAAGATCATCTTCCAGAAGTCTTCGACTGTTGATTCGAGAGGAGTCTCAAAGGGAAGATTAGAGGGAATACGGTAGGCATACGGTACCTGGGTCAGGATGTACTGTCTTGCTATCTTCTGTAGGTCGTACATCCACGAGGCGTTGATGTACGCCTTTTCGTCGGGTAGAGCAACTCGTGTCTCATCGAGACAAGTGGGCGGATCCTGACGAGTACGGTAGGGTACTGTAGATGGCTGATACCGTACCTTGTGGCGATTCTTGCCTGGGTTGGCTCTGAATGCAGCGTGTCCGAATTGCGGCGATTGGTATGCCTCAACTTCCTTCTTGAATTCGGCTTTGATACCATCGACTCCTGGGAAGTTACGGTATTTGGAGGGTACGGTGCACTAATGTAACTCACCTAGGTCTGCATACTTCTTCATAAATTCCTCTGCTTGCTTCTTCCCTTCCGCAGTCCAGTTAGCGTCCTTCTTCTTCTCTTCCTCCTCAAAAGACAACGTAGATGGAGGGGGGGGGGGGGAGGGGTACGGTACCTCTACTGTAGCTCTCCTCTTCTTCTTTTGCGGGGTTGCCTTAGCGGCGGTTGCAGTCTTCGTTCCCTTATCTTTCTCCTCGACCGTCGACCTCCTTCGTGCCTGTAATGGGAAATGAAGAGAGTGGGGAGAAGAAGAAATGAGTACTCACCTTGGTCATATCGGCCCTCTCTCGCCAGATACAAAGATGAGAAGGGACGAGTTGGCCACTCGATGAGGATGAGAGTACGCAAATGATGGGATGAGAAGATAGATGAGGAGGAGAGAGAGAGAGAGATGGGGAGAGAGAGATAGTAGAGGTTATTGGAAGGAGATTACGTATTTGCATCATGTCCTCTATTCACTGGCAATCAATCGCTGCTCTCTCACGTTTTATTTTAAATTAACAATGCAATTATTAAGCTTAGCTTATGCAAACTTCAATAATTCTTGTAAACTTCATCTAGAAACCATTCTGCCCTTCCCAAAGCTGAAGAGTCTCGACATCTGATTGGTTGTGTTGTAAAGAAAAGCATTTCTGCCAAGTATCTACGAGAAAATGGAGATGAAGTGTGTGATCATAGGCCGGGCAGTGCGGGTCAAATGTCTATTTACTGCGAGCATACTGATTTTGATTAGATTAGAAAAAACGGTTTGAAGAAGTCTTCTATTGCATTACCATCGAGTTTATTCAAAGGAGGAATAATGACAATTGATGAGGGGAATATACGAAAATCACCACTAGTAGAATCACAATTCTGACAGTCTTCTCTCACGCGAAGTCCAATGTCGATAGGGGGCTCTCATACCGACGATCAGCTGACGATCTCGTGTATTACCCGGTAGCGTAGGCCATCTTAGCATACTCCTCGATTGAGTATCTCCATCGTCCAGGTGGACGAATGAGATCGGGGGAGGGAGACCACTGAGTGGCCCTCGTTGACCATCAATCGTCGTCTCGTCTAAGAACATGGCCAGTGCTTCTTTCTCCTGATGAAGTCGACTGGGTCGGTGAGGAGAGATTGTCGTCGTACATCTGACAATGAAACCTCTGCTGGTTAAAAACGGAGTTTAGAAATACGTCGTGAGTGTGCAATGATTGTTCATTCCATCATGTTTCATCTCTCCAGAGACCCCTCAACCAACTCACTTCAATGGTCAAAAAGGAAGGAAAGATGCAGACTCCATTCGGTGATTTCTGAACTACTCTCTACATCATGGGTCTATGCTTCAACTCGGCAGAGTGTCTGAGAAGGAATCTCGAGAGGGAGCCCCTATTACTCCCCCTGCAGAACTCTCGTGTTATTCCCTGAATACGTGTGAACCTCCCTCTATTTATAAGCAATCCTTCTGAAACGACCTGATTCTCCTTTCTCTAAACAACGAGAAGATTCAAACTCTTGCCCGATTCAACTTACGAAACTATGCATTGACTGAGATGTTTTCCGCGGTCCTTTTCTCTGAATGAACAAGTCCACTGAGAGTGTGTTGCCTGACTCATCAACTGTTTCTCCTCGTCCTCTCTCCAGACTCTCCTCCTCCTCTGTTCCATTCCACTCATTCATTCATATTCGATGCATTCATTGTCTATTCATATCGTATCTACCAGAGATGACTCCCCCCTCTCCCCCCTCCTCCTCTCCCTCCTCATCTTCAAAGAATCCCCTTGCTCCTCGATGGCATTCCCTCTTCTTGTTCTACTCTCCTTCATCCTCCATCTCACACTAATCTCTTCCTCTTGCAGAAGTACAACTCAGGCCAAGTTCAGTCCAATCTATTCAACTTCGAAATCTCTGTTTGCTTTCGGAGTGATCTCAGGATAGTTTATGCATCACTCATACGTAAGTACCACTTTTTTGTATTTTTAATTATTGGGAACCAATTCAGAAGGTCCTGTTCTAGTTGCTTCATCAACCACTTCCAAAACATGGAAGAGGTGAGAGTCAGAGAACAAAATTTATGTTCTTGAAATCTTTCCGAATGCCTCCTTTTCTTGCTTTCTTCTTCGATGTTTTTTCAATGCGAATCAGTATCTTGCATGGCAGCAGAGATTTATGAGAGGGATAAGTTTTTGAGCAGTTTTCCCTCTAGACTCATTCAATTTATCATGTTTTTGGATGTGTTCTGTGATTTTCCCTCGATGCCACGGGGAGAATTCCTCCCTCGGGTATCACCTATTCTTTTCCTTCTCGTGCTCACTCCTTTTTCGCTGAATTAATTCGACTCCTCCTCTGTCTCTTCTCCATCTTCTTATGATTCCTCCTCGATCGCTATACTCTTCTTTTCATCTTCTCATCATTCTCCGTTCGTTCTGCAGACATTCTCCTCTCTGATTAGTACCCAATTCCACATTATTGGGATACATCGTATCTGATGAGAACCCACCGGATGAGAAACAAAAATACTACCCTTCCGTAGCATGTTTGCAATAGAAGTTTTTACAGTGTGGGAACCTAATATAAACATACTGGAGAAGGGTATTTTTTGGTTCTCATCCGGTGGGTTCTAATCCGACGGTTCTCATCCGAGCTAGTATCATATTATTGCCCTCTGATATACCCATCGTCCGTTTCTTGACCTACCGAGAAACGAATTTCACCGGGGGCGGAATGAATTTCTTCTCGTGGGAAGAAGATGGAGATCTTGTCCACTGAAGGGAACTTCCTCATTCACTTGCAACTTTTGACTGACTTTCTCAGAACTTCTGACGCGTTCGTCAAGTCTTTGAATGATGTGAGAAACAATCGCGAAACCTAAGAGTTCTAAATAAAGTTCGAAAGAATTTAGAATGTCCATGGCAAAGGTCGCAACCCCTTTAAAAAGAAGAATAATAGAAGGTGTTGCCTTCCTTCTCTGTGTCCAAACAAACAAAACTTACAGTCCATTATTTTCCTCCCCAGGTTTCCTTTCTTCTCGTCTTCCTCACGCCTTCCGTTCTATCTCCGTCAATCTCTCCTAATTGAAACTTGGTCTCCCATCTCAGGGTTCCGCTCCCCTTCACACATAGAGTGAAGTGGAGTAGACAGAGAGTGGGGGGGGGGGGGGGGTAGGGAGAGGGACACCCCTAGGGAAAGACAACAGAACTATGTCATATTGGAATGAAACAAGAGGGAAGCATCTCATATCAATCTCTTCCATACACGAGAGGAGGTTCCGTATTGAGTCCTCTCCTCTCTTCCCATCTTCATCCTTCCACACCTCATGCATCACTCCTCTGATCTTTGATCTTTCCTCTCTTCACTTCTTCTCTTCAGCTCCATCGTTCTTCTTCTCTCTCAGTGGATCGTCGTCGTTCTTTTGCAGAGAAGGTATTCATTCCTCTCTTCTCTCTTCATTCCAGAATGGAGCTAGGGATGATTCAATCCAATTTCGTCGTCTACTCAAATGGGAAATGGGTAGAGGGTAGGGTGGCCTCTCCTGCCTCTGCTCCCTTCTCTTCCCTTCTCTCTCGAAGCATGATCCACGTGAATGACTCCGTTACTCCCTCTCCCACTCATTCCTGACTAGTCGATCCCCCCCCCCTCCACTCCCTCTTCCACCATGTCTCGGATCTCATCGATGGCATCCAAGAAAGTGGATGGGATGACGATCGATGATCGACGGAGATCTGCATCCAATTCAAGACTCTACAATAGACTGCACTCCCTCCATTCCAGTAGATCATCCAGTGCTAGTTCCCCTTTCAACCCTAAGGTATCTAGGGAATACGGTAGTGCTTTGATCTATCGATGATTGATTCTCTTCAGGCTTTCCAACACACTTTCTCGTACGACGACTCGATCACAGGATATCTGAGTAAGGAATTGAGGGAAGATGCTCAATATCTGGCACTCAAATATGGTAATTCTTTCCACTTCAATCTCTTATTTTCTCTTCGTTTCCTTCTTCTCTCTAATCTCAAATCCTAGAGTGACTTCTTCCTCACTCTACGACTTCTCCCTTTTATTCTCCTTCACTCTACCATATATCTACTTAGACAATCCCCTCTCCCTTCCACTCTCAATCCTTTCTCTTCTCCTCTTCCGTAACCTTCCGAGATTCACTCCAATTCAATCTTCACTTCTCGATCCCCTCCTTCTCCCTCTCTTCTTCCTCTTTCTTCTCCACTGTTTCTTCCCTTCTAATCTAATCTCTCAGGGATGACTTCTCACCAGGCTGGCAGTCTCCAATCAGTTCAGGAGGAGATGCCAGTCAAAGGTTTGCCCTCCTGCACCTCCTCCCTACCGTACTCCTCTCAGTTCTCAATGGTTCTCCTGGCTACATCAATATCCTGGATGCTCTCAATGGCTGGCAGATGGTCAAGGAATTGAGGGAAGCGACGGGAATTCCCTCCGCTGCCTCATTCAAGCATGTCACTCCTGCAGGTAAAATACAGTACCCTCGAAGGGAGATCTACCGTATCCTTTCAGGGGCTGCAATCGGTATTCCTCTTTCTGAGGCCGAGGCAGCTGCTTGTATGGTAGCTGATCTTTCTCTCGACACGAAGAAACCTTCACTCGCAGCAGCTTATGCGAGGGCAAGAGGTACGGTACGGGGTACGGTAGAGTGTACTGTAGTCTCGATAGTGGACGGAATTACGGTACTTCCTGTCCGGAAGCAACGTAAGTGACGCGAGAGAAAGAGAGGGGAGAAGTTTCAGTTTGACGATGGGAGAGTCGTAAAGGGAAGAGAAGGGTTGCGAACCACGAGGAAGTTTAATTCGTTTTGAGAGAAGGGAAGATACAGAAGGGAAGGGAAGGGAAAGGAAGGGAAGTAGACTGAGACATTCCTCCTTGAAGAACAAGAGTGGATGGTTTACTCTGAAAATGGGCTGAGAATGGAGAGATTGATCGGTGAGTTTGACTAGCGAAGCCTCTCGTCCAGTTCTGTGATCGTAAGGGGTTCTCCCCCGAGGGGAGTCTCCCTGTCCCCCTGTGCAGCTTCGCTGTCTCCTAGAGACTAATGCGCTTATTCCTAACATGGCCCGAAGTGAGACCAATCGAGGGAAAGTATTCATCCTCTCCTTTCAGGGGCTGATCGAATGTCTTCCTTCGGGGATATGATTGCTCTCAGTGATAAATGCGACGAGGCTACGGCTAAGATCATCAGCCGAGAGGTAGATCAAGACCATCGAGGAAAGATTATCGATTGATGATCAGGTATCGGAAGGAGTCGTCGCTCCTGACTACGAACCAGCTGCGTTGTCCATTCTGGTGAAGAAGAAGGGAGGAAACTACACCGTCTTCAAGGTACGACGACGACTGAGTAGATGAAGATTCGATTAAGTTCAGATCGATCCCCAGTATCTGCCATCGGAGACCGAAGAGAGGTCGATATTCGGGTTGAAGCTGAGACAGAAAAGGAACAACACGACGGTGAATGCAGACACTTTCACGAACATCGTCAGTGAGAATAAGGAGGTTAGATATCACGTAGCAGCTACTCCAAGGGGAAACGATTGGCTATGAAAATGGAGATCGATTAGCAATGAGTGAGTTTGTTGTTCTCGTTCAACCCCCCCCCCCCCCTTCAGTCTAACTTATCCTTACATAATATGCCTCAACATAATATAATATGCATCAACTGATGTGCCCTGCCACAACAAGGCACCAAGATCGGGGATATTATACGGTAAGATGATCTCGTGAATAGATTATCTCTCTCAGGTATAGAATGAATGAATGAATATGAACACAGATACCTTTAGATCGGAGATCTCGTAGGGCTCTTATGTATTCCGCGTTACTTCCCGCTAGTTTACAAGGAAATTTCAAAAACTATTTATTAGGTTTAATTTGTACAAACATGGCATTTAAATACATATTCCATAAGTGCTCATTTCGCTCATTCCAGTCTTCCTCTCCTCATCTCCACTCGAAGTTTGCAACCACTGAAGTAGACTCCGTTTAGCTCGCAAACAGCTTTTCTTACGGAGAAAGAATCGTAGAAGGTGCAGAATCCAAATCCCTTGAAGCGTCCCGTAGAGCGATCGGAAATCAATCTGCAGTACACAGCAAATTACGAATTCAGATTTCATGCTATCTGAAGCAAGTATATGTCCACGATCCTTATCTGTTCATGTTGATGGTAATTATATAAGCAATGCATCTCACTTTAGATTGGTGACGTATCCAGCTCTGTTCATAAATCTTCGTAGTTCGAATTCGTCCCTCAGATGAGGCAGATTTCCGATGAAGACACAACACTCGTTATGTGAACTTGCCTCAGCAGCGTCCACATATGGAGCAGGTGTCACATTGTATTCTACCTCTCCCCCTCTTCCTCCAGTTTCGCCTTTCATCCCAGTTCCAGTTACAACAGTCTGCACTTCTTCTTTGGCATCCTTGCTTTCCTCTTTCTTCTCGGTCGTATCTTCTTGTTTGTCCTCCCGCAGTTGAATGTAAGTCGAGAGTTGGCGACAGTAGGGACACTGGACCTGTCCAGATTTCTGCAATTAATCTAATAATTCATATTTCATTCGGTCATTGCTCAGACATAGTTTTCAAATTTCGGAAGCTGTATTGTTTCTACCGTATACCTCCATCTCTAATGCGCACGCCATGCAGAGCGTATGTCCACAGCCGACGAGGACAGCTCGAGTACGCGGATGAGCGGTCAGGCAAATTTCACAGGCGCGTGAGTAAATGGGCGGAGTTGAATCACTGGAAGAAATATTTGAGTTATCGTTATGATGTACATATATTGTAATAACGAAATAGCGAACATCTGTCCATCGTTTTCGACCCTGAACATCCTGATCTTTTCCTCCTTCTTATTCTTAGTATCGTCATCCTCTGGATCAGTCGCCTTCAAGTATCGTTCAACTGCAGCAGCCACTTCATCCTGTAGCAATTCGGGATCGTAAACGCTGAAACCTGCAACAGCACATTTTTTAACATAAAGCAGCCTATTCCGATTCTTCAATTAACCTCACACATCAAAAATTCTTTGGCTCAAATATATTATTAAATGCATAAACCTAATAATTCTCTCACCGATCACAGCCATGCCAACTGTGTTTGCTCTCTGTTCGAGCTCCCCGTTGACGCGAACATTGACGTAGCCGGTGTATATGAAGGGAGGATTGTCAAGGAAAGATCCACGGAAGGGGTCGATTTCGTACAAAGTGCGACGGAACTCATTAGTAGTCGGCATTTCTTCAGATACACTGAGAGAGCAAAGCTACGAATGAGATTCGTATTTAAAAAGATCTGTGTGTGGATGAATTGAAAACAAACGACGCGCCGCTAACGCCACTAGTAACATATGATGGATCTTTGCCAGGAGGGTCGATTCGATTAAAGGAGAGAAAAAGTAGGTTAGTCTATTGTCTAGAATGGAACTAATATTAATGCAAGCGAAATAGAGCCCTGGGAAATAGCTTACGAAATTGCGGGATGGTTGTCGTCAAAAATTGGAATTAATTGACAGCAGTTTTTCAAGTATGAATAGATCTATCACTTGAAAAAAGCTTAATATTCAAAATCTATATTGACGATACCCCTAGCAGTCCTTTCATTGTGAGTTATCTGCAGCACTGCCCATTAGAAATCGTAGTGCTGAAAAACAAGCACAAATATTGCACAGCAGTGAGACAATTAACAAAATTTCTTTATTAATTGTATATATACATTATTAACACTGCTTGAGTTGGAAATTTTGTAAATGTGCTCGGTGCCCTTATCGAGGTTTCCTGCAATGAGTGGTTCTCCTTCATAGATAGGGGGGGGGGGGCGTACACTTCACAGGTGGTATTCACTACTAATTTGTTCGTGAATAGATAGACGTCGTCGATGAGAGTGAGCAGGTATTTCTGAATCGACTCCTACCCCTTCACTCCTCCCTTCTCCCCCCCCCCCCCCCCTCCTCCCTTCTCCCCCCTCCTCCCTTCTCCCCCTTCACCCCTTAGTGCATACCTGAGCATCGGGAGTGAAGGGGCTGTTGAGTGGATTGGAAAAGTAGAGAACCACGAAGTGTGTTTTATAAGATGCCATTTTGTTTTATGAGATGCCGATTGCAACTGTTTAATACAATACTTATGCTAGCCCGGATTATCCAGCATGAAACAACGTTGGACATCTTTGGCGAGCTCATTGCTGGCAACAATTTCTTAGCAGATGACAACGAGCCCGTTCATTTTTCTTTTCAGTTCGATAAGTCTTCTAACGTTTATCGTGACGTATTTTAACGCTAGTTATCAAATAATTTTCTAAAGTTATTTATTAGGACAAATTTGTACAAATATTATATTTTTATTATGTATTCCATCAGTGCTCATTTCGGTTATTGCAGTTTTCCTTTCTTCATTTTCACTCGAAGTTTGCGACCACTTAAGCAGACTCCGTTTAGCTCGCAAACAGCTTTTCTTACGGAGAAAGAATCGTAGAAGGTGCAGAATCCAAATCCCTTGAAGCGTCTCGTAGTGCGGTCGGAAATCAATCTGCAGTACACAGCAAATTACGAATTCAGATTTCATGCTATCAGAAGCAAGTATATGTCCACGATTCTTATCTCTTCATGTTGATTGTAATCATATAAGAAATGCATCTCACTTTAGATTGGTGACGTATCCAGCTCTGTTCATAAATCTTCGTAGTTCGAATTCGTCCCTCAGATGAGGCAGATTTCCGATGAAGACACAACACTCGTTATGTGAACTTGCCTCAGCAGCGTCCACATATAGAGCAGGTGTCACATTGTTTTCTGCCTCTCCCTCTCTTCCTCCAGTTTCGCCTCTCGTCGCAGTTCCAGTTACAAATGTCTGCACTTCTTCTTTGGTATCCTTGCTTTCCTCTTTCTTCTCGGTCGTATCTTCTTGTTTGTCCTCCCGCAGTTGAATGTAAGTCGAGAGATGGCGACAGTAGGGACACTGGACCTGTCCAGATTTCTGCAATTAATCTAATAATTCATATTTCATTCGGTCATTGCTCAGACATAGTTTTCAAATTTCGGAAGCTGTATTGTTTCTACCGTATACCTACATCTCTAATGCGCACGCCATGCAGAGCGTATGTCCACAGCCGACGAGGACAGCTCGAGTACGCGGATGAGCGGTCAGGCAAATTTCACACGCGCGTGAGTATACGGGCGGAGGAGAATCACTGGAAGAAATATTTGAGTTATCCTTATGATGTGTATGGTAATAGTGAAAAAGCGAACATCTGTCTATCGTTATCGATCCTGAGCATCCTGATCTTTTCCTCCTTCTTCTTCTTTGAGTCGTCATTTTCTGGATCTATCGCCTTCAAATAACGAATAACTGCGGCTGCCACTTCGTTATGTAGCAATTCGGGATCGGGAACGCTGAAACCTGCAACAGCACATTTTTTAACATAAAGCAGCCTATTCCGATTCTTCAATTAACCTCACACATCAAAAATTCTTTGGCTCAAATATATTATTAAATGCATAAACCTAATAATTCTCTCACCGATCACAGCCATGCCAACTGTGTTTGCTCTCTGTTCGAGCTCCCCGTTGACGCGAACATTGACGTAGCCGGTGTATATGAAGGGAGGATTGTCAAGGAAAGATCCACGGAAGGGGTCGATTTCGTACAAAGTGCGACGGAACTCATTAGTAGTCGGCATTTCTTCAGATACACTGAGAGAGCAAAGCTACGAATGAGATTCGTATTTAAAAAGATCTGTGTGTGGATGAATTGAAAACAAACGACGCGCCGCTAACGCCACTAGTAACATATGATGGATCTTTGCCAGGAGGGTCGATTCGATTAAAGGAGAGAAAAAGTAGGTTAGTCTATTGTCTAGAATGGAACTAATATTAATGCAAGCGAAATAGAGCCCTGGGAAATAGCTTACGAAATTGCGGGATGGTTGTCGTCAAAAATTGGAATTAATTGACAGCAGTTTTTCAAGTATGAATAGTCATCTATAACTTGAAAAAAGCTTAATATTCAAAATGTATATTGACGATACCCCTAGCAGTCCTTTCATTGTGAGTTATCTGCAGCACTGCCCATTAGAAATCGTAGTGCTGAAAAACAAGCACAAATATTGCACAGCAGTGAGACAATTAACAAAATTTCTTTATTAATTGTATATATACATTATTAACACTGCTTGAGATGGAAATTTTGTAAATCTGATCGGTGCCCTTATCGAGGTTTCCTGCAATGAGTGGTTCTCCTTCATAGAGAGGGGGGGCCTACACTGCACAGGTTGCATTCACTACGAATTGAGCTGCCTCGTCGACGTCGTTCGTGAAGAGATAGACAGAGTCGATGAGAGTGAGCAGGTATTTCTGAATCGGCTCCTCCCCCTTCACCCCCCCCCCCTCCTTAGTGCATACCTGAGCATCGGGAGTGAAGGCAATTCCCACGAAGGAGTAGTCCGCCTCCTTCAACTCAAGAAGAGCAGGAGATGCATCGTCCATCGATCTCAAAGGAGTAAATAGAAGAATAAAGAATGATGCAAACTGACGGGACTCCAGAGAAGATGACTGCGAAAGGTTTCGATGCTTCGAAGGCCGTCATATTTTCCTTCTTGAAGGTGCTCAGAGCGCTGCGAGGTCACAATTATAAAGTGAAACTATCGAAGAACGAACTTTCCTAGAGAAAAAGTGGAGGTGACATTGGAACTCTCGATAGCATCGAGTGCTTCACTGATTTCGGGAACTGTCGACTGAATCCCAGTATTGAAATACTCCTGCAGAAGGGAAGTTGATGGGACAGTGGAGAGAGATGGTTGACCGTATTCACTCCATTCATCATGAATTCAGTTTTGCTCCTATCTGGATTCTCCCCCAGTCTATAAGTAGCTGCCATCCCCAAAATGACTGATGTTGCCTGCAATATTCTATTTCCCTTCGAGCATAAAATGCGCAAAACACTCACCAACTCAGGGGTGTTGTATGAGAATTTGGTGTTCTCGATGAACATCGCAATGTTGTACGTCGTGGCGTCGGGATAGCAGATGGGGATGGTCTTGGCTGGAATGGAGGAGGGGGAGGGGAAGGCAGGGGATGGGGCACGAACTGGTGGTGGGAGCAGTCGTCGTGGTCGTCGTCGACGGAACTGCCGTCGGAGAGGCAGTGGAGACTACAATGGTCTACTCCTGATCATTCCATCCATCCCAGTATCTCACCCGTCACAGTCGTAGTCTTCGTCGTGGTGGTGGGGTTGAGCGAGGAGACTGAAATGGATGGTTTAGTTGGGTACTGGGAGTAGATGACTCGCTCTCTTCGCAGTGTGGTCCAGTGTATCCACTAGTGCAGATGCAGATACTGCCAGAGGAAGATCCTCCATTGGAACAGAGAGCAGTGTCACACGAGTCACCTGGAGAGGGGGTGAGGGGGAGAGAGAGAGAGAGAGAGAGAAGGGGGAGGGGGGGGGGAGATCTCACCAGTGAATCCATCGGGACAGATGCACTCTCCCGTCGGTTTGAATTGACCTCCGTTGCATTCTCAATTCCCTCTTATTCGTCACGTAACATTTTTCTCCTTACCCTGTGCTTGATTGGAAACAATGAATGTTCTCTGGAGATTCTCAGAGTTGTATCGATCGAATCCCTCGACGACGATGGAAGTGTACATGGAGGGAATCTGAAGGGGGAGGAGATGAACAATCATGGAAGAAGGGAACTCACTGTGAAGGGATCGGAGATGTACTGGTAGGCACAACCAGGATTCACGCGAGAAACTCCACCGTAGTCACGAAGACCAATCGATACTTGACCCTGATGGAGGGATTGAAATGGAGGAATAGATTGGTTAGTACCTTCTTCGTCCTCTTTCCAGTAGTGAAATCGAATTCATAGAGAACGGCAGAGGTAAAAATGACATGTTGAGCATCGGAGGAGGGGACAGTCAGGGCGAATCGAGTCTCCTTGTGGTCAGTATCGGCTGAAGAGAAGAGACTACCCCCTCCTCTCTCTTCCTCTCTCTATCTCACCATTTCCAGTGAAGGGAAGATCAACGACATAGTCATTGTGAGGATCACTCACGAATCCCATCTCAGTCCGAAGTTTGGCTTGTAGACGAGCCTGCGATGAGAGATGAATGGAAGAGTGGATCAATGAGAGTACCTGGACTGCACATCTTCCACTCGTCGTCGTTGCAGTGACCTTCCATGAGCCAGTCCCGTACGAAGGGAGATTACCTCGAAGGGATGACATCCACTCAATACTAGAGGATGACTCACTGATCTCGAAGGAGTATGCAGCAGAATCGAAGAAGAGATCACGACGGATCTTGTACTCCATTACATTTCCCTGATGCTCGACGACAACCTTGGATGGATCGACTCCACTTCCCACTGCAACGAGCGAATACTTGGTCCATCAGTGATCTTCATCCATTCACTTACTGATCTGGACAACTAGTCTGGTGGCAGTCGATTCGACCTCGAAGATGGCTGAGTATCCCCCAGTGCAGTCTGATGATCCCTCTGCTGTGAGGAGGACGTCTTCTGTCGCCATCGACTTGATGACGTCAGGCAACTGAAGAGAAGGAATGAGCACAACTCAGGGAGAGAGGGACTGACGAAGAAAGTGTTGAGTTGGGAAGAGGGAATCACTCTTCCTCCTGACATGTATGCAGCTGCCTCGTAGAGATAGTAGGGAGAACTCTGCATTCATCCATTCAACCCAGTCTCATTCCCTTTTCTCACCGTGGGAAGCATCGGATCGCCCCCGGATGGAGTGTAGATGATGTTGACCTGAGAGGAAGAAGAGACTCTCGAGAGAGGATGGAATGGACTCACTTGCACTCCTGGATGCTGGTTTCTCATTCGACTGAACTCATCGAGATCGAAAGTAGAGGAAGAGGAAATGAAGGCAATGATGAGATTGGGCTGAGCCACGTTGAGACGCATCGCCTGAGGAAATATTTAGTGGATCACTTTCTACTGTATGATCGAGGAATGAGATGCAATGAGTACCTGATCAACAGCAGAGAATGCCTTCGTCGTCTTGAGAGTCGTCGGCTTGTGATTGGCAGAAGTGATGATTCGATTGAACTCGGAGATGAAGAAGGAAGCGATGGAGGAAGAAGCGGGGAAGGAGACAACTACAACGGAGAATATGGGGAGATGGCAAGAAGAAAAAGAAAGTGTGCTGTGAATGAAAAGCTAAATTGTGCAGTATCTTGCGAAGGTAGTTGCCCTACCCTCATCATCGTAAGTGATCAGATTGAATTGCTTGGCTCCGTCCGAGACAGCATCGATACCGTTGACGATATCGGCCAATTTGGGCTGCAAATACTCCTCTTCTCCCTCCCTCTCCCTCTCTTCCTCACTTGGAACATGAGATTGGCAGTGATGGTATTGTTCGTGAGTTCCATGATGAAAGTGACCGATCGGAAGTCTCTTCCTCTCTCGTCGCCAGCAGTCCAGAAGTCAAGAGCATCGCACATTCCTCAAGAGAACCTCATTTTTAATCCATATTTTATATTTGGAATGTTTTCATTGTGTCAATGATCCTGTATCATCCTAAAATGGTCTCTGATCTCCCTCTCCTCTCCCTTCTTCTCACCATACTCGCAGAATTGTCCTACGTAGTTCTTGTCGCACTTGCACACTCCATTATCTGCCTTTCCATTGACACACTGGGGGATCTCGCATAGATCTCCCTCGTAGTTCGAGTAGCATCCGCATCCTCCCTGTCCTGAGCATCACTTGTTCTCACTTCTCTCCATCGTATCTCACCATCGGAACTGCCGTGCACGCATGGGTAAGATAAGACAGCACAGTAAGCAAACCAAGTACGCTGCACCAGATAATCGAAGTGAGAGACCGACGCCTGATGATGGACAACATCAACTGAGGCTTGAGGAAGTTCAAACCTGGACGATGTACGCTCCTCCACTGGTGGGACAAGCCATCTCGTTGGGATAGAGAAGCTCATAGGAACAATTGCCACGGAGTTCACCTAGAGGAAGAGAATGGAAGGAGAAGAGGAAGAGAGAGACAGACCAGCACCCGAGTAGTACGACTGATTCCCAGCCAGATCGAATACATAGAAGTCAGCGGGCCAGGGCCGCAGATTAGACTGCTCCTCTCCTTGGATGTGCAGACGAGGAAACGTCGCCCAACCTGGAACCACCCAGTGTCAAGAAAAAAGAATGATTCAGGCTTGTTATAACAAACATTTCTGAATGAATCTATTTTCTAGAAATATTCATAATCAAAATTCGACACTGGGTAGGTCATTGCAGGTCTGGACTGTTCCATCATGAGCACATCCCAAGGAGCGGAACTCATCAATCTGAGATCCTTACCCACATACACTTCAATTTGTACGATCTGATGATCAACGTACACCTCGGGTACTGGTCAGGTTCTTCATGGTGGAGTCTAACTGACCGGCCCCAGACCCGTACGTCTGATTGCCTAGCAGATCATAGACGTAGAAATCAGCGCCAGGGGAGAGATTCGATTGCTCCGCCCCTTGGATATGTACCCGAGGAAAAGTAGCCCAGCCTGGAATGACCTCTCCTCTCTCAATGACGATCCCTCGGTACGAATCAAAACTTGTTAGTATAAACTACCGAAGTAAGCGGTTCTGTCGTCGGAGTCGTTGTCCATCTCTCCGTATGAATACCAGAGGGAATCATTCGAATGGGCGAATTGGAAGACGGCGCAAGCTCCGCCCGAATTCACAGTGAGATTGGCGACGAATCTGAATCCCCTCGTCCCTCGACTCCTCTCTTCCTTCCTACCGATCGACCCCATCATCTCCGAGTTCAATGGGTAGACTCCATTCATGGACTGTGTTGAGGGAGAGCGTCTGCTTAGTCTCTAGATCCACCTTCCCAAGCACTCGCATCGCTGTCACTTCAGTGTCCAACGTCGACTCTACAACGGATTATATTACCTTTACTAATTAATGCAAATCTTAATAATGCAATTCTCCAGACACCGATCTAAACGAGAAAAAAAACCCAATTTCTCGTTACTAACCGGATACAATTCTGAGGAATGCCCCGCCTGCTTCATCTGCCCTGTAGGGAAGAGTGAAAGTGACTCCAGTGCAATCCTGGTAGAACTGGGGATTGACATCCACCAGTTGAGTGGTCGTCGGATGGGAAGCGAGGGCGATGATCGTCTGCAAGGGAGAACATGGGGAGGGAGAGGGGGGAGGGGGGAGGGGAAGGGGGACTCACCTGGGCGACCTCGTCATTACTCGATCCCTCCGCACAAGTGTCCACGTAGACTCCTCCTGTCTCACGAGCGAAGCTAACGATATTCTGAGGAAGAAATTGTTCATATTTCACTTGACAGTTCATCATCTGCGTACCTTGTCATTGAATGGCGGGCAAGTGTCTCCGAATTGCTGAGATCGAATGAGATGGAGAGGAGCTCCCGCCTCAGTCGCAGACTTCCTCAAGGGAATCAGGATGTTGAGGAAGAGAGAGGGAGACTCACTTCATGTCGATCACATCAGAGGGAACTGCCGTGTCATCAGTGTCTGTCAGGACGAAGACGATTGCGTCTTGACGATTCGTCTTCTGAAGAATGAGAAGCATTTCCTTCAGTACCCAGTTACCACCCCCCCCCCCCCTACTAGAAGTCCACTCACATTTCCTAATGCAGTGTTGATGGCTCTAGCGATGGGTTGAGTGTCGGAGGCAGCGTAAGTGTACTTCACTTTGTCCAACTGGTCGATGATTCCCTGGACACAGGAGAACTCGAATCGATCGATGCTGTCGATGGGAGCTGAAGGGAGGAGAGAGAGAGGAGGAGAGAGGAGGGACTCACATCCATTCATGAGCACTCGATTGTAAGTGACGAGGATGTAGGAACCATAGTCACTCTTGATGTTTTGAAGGGCGTAGATGATATTGTCGTAGATGTAATTCTGAACGAATCATTGAAACCACTCGAAAAATGTAAAAAAATGTGAGGGATAAAAGGCTAGAAAAAATCGAAAAGAGGGCGGAAGTGTAAAGTTCGCGAACCTGAGAGAAGGAGACTTGGATGACTAGGATGAATTGCCTGTCGGGAATCGAGAAATCGGCATCCACTGGAGCAGGACAATCGGCCACTGCAAGGAATGTAATCAGTGCCTTCTATGATTCGAAGACTGCGATGGAGGAGACTCACGAGTCTCGCAGTGTCTTCCTGCCCATCCCACTTGACACCAGCACAGAGGTTCCCCATCCACAGGGAACTGATTGCGAGAGGCACCGTTGTGACATTGGGGAATCTGAAAAAAATGTCAAGAGATACATATTTTTAAAATGTTGCATTAAAGTTCATCAATTATGAAAAGACCGATACCTCGCAATGAGCTCCATCGAATAGTCGTGCACAAAGACATGCTTCTCCTCCCTCGGAAGTGGCTACTACTGATCCCCCATTGAGGCAAACCCATGGGTCGGGTTGACGCTCCGCTGAAGATGCAGTCTACATGAGAAGGAGAGGATGATACTCACCCGGTTTCTCGCACATCGCAGGAACGACTCGAGTGAACGTACGTTGACCTGCTGCTGCTGTCGCTGACGTCACCTGAGGAGAGGATTCTTCGTAATGGTATGCGTAGGTTTTTTAGTATAATAGTGAATATGGTAGTAATTTTCTCGCCTTCATCTGGATGGGACCAGCCATGCAGGTAGCATCGGAGAGCGTCTGCATGGTGAATGCGCAAGAGTCCTTCCTCGTAGAGAGATCCTTCGTCGTGCCCAATCCATTCCCACTCATGTCACGCATCTGAAAAGAAAAATAAAAGGGAGAGGGGAACTGGTCTAACCTGGATCTTATGCGAGTTGAGAGGCTGCGAGGAGTAGAGGGAAAGGTACTGATTTGCCCCTGTAATGAATGGATTAAACGAATTCTGTTCCTCAATTTCATGTATTCGTCTTCTTCACATCTTCAAAGTAAGGCTCATCTGACCCTGAGTGGCTGTGGCTGATCCCACATCGATGTTCTCGTCGTGAGAGAAGGAGACGAGGACGGCATCTGGAGACTGGACGAAGACTCGGAAGGAGCAGAAGGGGGCGGTGTCTGTGGGAGTGACCACACGGATGGAAGAGAGGGAAGAGGACACTTTGAATACCTGTCAATTCAGATGAGAGAGAGTGAATCAATTGTCAACAACGAAATGAACTCACGACAAAGTTCTGTACACTAATGAGTGACTTCACTTCGCTCTCCGTACCAGTTCCCTTGGCGTAGAGTTGCACCTCTGCATAGGAGAAATCAAAGATGATTGGAGATGGAGACTAACTGTTCGTTCCCGCGAATGAGACGTAGTAATCAGTTACTCCCTGGTCGATCTCCACGTCTGTGTCTGTCTCTTGACCACAAGTGAAGCGAGACTGAAATATGCGAGATATCTTGGGTTTGCAAACATTAGGCCTTGCATTTTTTAATCAGGAAAGCATTGTTGGGATTATTGTATACTAATTATTTGAGTGGTAGAGACTGAACATACCTTGATGAAGACATTCTCGCTCTGATGGAGGAGAAGAGTGTAGTCCTGCGTCGTCTAGAAAAATAACTTTCTTCACTCTCGATCAGCATTATCTTCCTACCTTGGGAATATCATTCTTGGCGGTGTGAATGAGATCTCCATGCACAGTACTCGCCACTCTATCTAGTGATTCGAAGTCTGCATTTTCAGGGTCGAGAGGAGCATCAGGCTGGTCAGTGAGAGTGATCACCAATCGATGACCGTATGCCAGAATCTGCTCTATCAATTGAACCTCTTCCGTCTGATCTACCTCTGTGGGAGACCTACAAGAACAATTGAATGTCATTAAATAGCTCTGATAATTCTCACCAATTGGATGAGTCTGAAGGAACGGAGTCAGCGAAGAGCATCACGATGGATCGAGGATGGATTAGGGGAGAACTGGAGAGAAAATGAGGAATAGAAGGAGGAGAATGGAATCAACTCACGCATTGATGGCCTTCCTGAGAGCTCCGAGGGTCGGCTGACGATCGTCGCCCTTAGAGATTGCCACCTGAAGAGAACAAACGAACTTATCCTCCTCATAAATCAGATCACGACAAGGTACTCAATATAATGAAATGTAATCATTCGACAGACCTCCTGGAGTGCTTGGTTGAATTTGGCAGTGTCGTCAGTCTCGAAGACGTCGTCGATGCTCGAATTCCCTGAAACGAAGAAGGAACTCGATCGATTCCCCTCTCCTGCCTACCGAATGCGAGATAAGTGTAGAGTACGAAGTGGTCGTAAGTTCCCTTGTTGTTCTTCGCCAGATCGGAAATGGTCGATCCGAGATCGGGAATGATCTGAACGAACGTTTGAGATCTCTTCCCTCCCCCCTCACGTACATATTGCAGATCTCTGGCCATGGTGTTCCTCAGATTGAGAGCGAGTACTATCGATCTCTTCTTCAGAGACAGATTGTCATTCATCGGAGGCATACACGTCTCTGCAATGTCACTCATCAAGTTTCGACAACTTCGAATTCATAATCAATCACTCACGAGGCTGGCAGTGCTCTGCGAATCTTCCAGGGGGGCATGCGCATCTCCCGTCCTGAGCAACTCCTCCGAAGCACAACAACTTAATAATTATTCATTAATTTGTTTAATTACTGAAATGTGCCACTGTAGGAAGTGTTCATTAATTTACAGAGGCGTTGACATCATTGATATGATGTCGTTCGAGTAGTGATTAAGAATGTAATGGTTTTCACCTCATCGCACTGCTCTCCGACCCAGAAGTTATCACAGACACAAGTGGCGTTGGGCAGTTTGACTCCATGGCCAGAGCAAGGAGCGGGATAACTGGAGGAATCGAGGATGGAGGGAGAAGAAGAAGAGGAGGAGATCGATCGAGCAGGAGGAGGAGAAGAGTGAGCTGAAGAGAAAGTGATGCTGATATTTGACTTTCTTAGCCTTCGTGCGTTCAGTTCTCTTTGTTAATCCAGAAGTAATGCGGATGTCTGATTCACTAGGCGTGGCTATTAAGATAAGGAGCCTCCATTTTCAGCACCTACCAACTTTTTGGTGCAGATAAGATCTCTCCCCTGGATCTCTCTATAGTCTGCTTTGGTTTCATACTCAAGCACATAGCTAATTACATCATCATTAGATAGTCTAGATGTACTCACCCTGAGAGAGTCGGAGAAGTGTAAGTGGTGTCTCGTCGAGGGATTTGAGGATGGAGTCACGGCTTATTTCCGATTCGAAACTGATGAGGATGTCAAGCAGCACAGATGAACCATCCAGAGAAGAGATTCTGAGGAAGAAGAGAATTATGGAGGGATTGAGGATGTAGAAGACGGATTGATTTAGTATTTGTCACCTTGAGTGCGTTATTTGAACATTTTGAATGGATGAGAAGAGTGATTGAAACTGAAATTTTCCATTGCCAATGAATAAATGCATTAGCGACATACCTCTCTTAGCAGTAATTCGTGGGCGACTTCCGTCCTCACTCCAATGGAGATTTCTTCGTGATGGGCAGTGGCACTGAAGAAGACTGCACCACTCGCAATTCCTTAAATATCATTCGTCTTTATTGCTGGTCTTTAAGGTTGTACTAAAATACAACTAATGATTGGAGCGAATAAAAAGAGGAAGCTTCTTGCACAAGTTCCTTTACTCAAATTCACCTGTAAAACAAAAAACAGTCCCTGAATTTATCAACAAACAAAATGAAAAAAAAACAGAATAAGGGAAGGTGCGGAAGGAGCGTCCCTTGGTGGTTCCTCATTACCTGCGAGTGCCAGCAGTAGTGGGAGCATCCGCATGGCCCTCTTCTCACTGCACAATGAGACTCCCTTATCAGCATCCCTCTCCCCTTTACGGCTTCCACCCCCTCCTTCCTCCCCTCTCCCACCCTCTCTCCTAATCAGTCGATCTGCCTAGAATTTCTTTTCCGAGGGAACGTCAAAGTGAACCGTTTCCGAGTAATCAAACATTAGGAATCATGAGATCCCAGGAACTATCACCAAATCGGAGTTTGAAAACGTTGAATATTGTCATAATATTATCTTATCCTGTTCATTTATCTCACAATTGAGAGAGTAAGATTCATGGCTGATGAGTGAGATTCTCCACTCTGCGAGTCAGGTGTTCGCAAGTCTCTGAGAGGTGAGAAGAGACAAAGGGGAGTGATTGACCCCTCTCTACTCATCATTCACTCCACTTCTTCCACTCCTTTCTTCATCTTCTCTTCTTTCTTCATCGATGGCCGATTCTCCTCGTGGGGGTTCATTGCCCCCATTGAATGGATCAGATGACGTCTCCACTCTAATCAATCCTGCTTATTCGGGAAGTATCGGAGGAAGTGAAAGTGTGAGGGTTATGGACGTTATCTGAAACCATATTGAAGTGATTGATGAAAGCTTTTCTCAGTTTTCTTCGTCTCATCAAGGGGTCGTAGAAATGGAAATCGAGTCGAACAAACCCGTGGAAACTCCCTCTATGAAGAGAATTAAGTAAGTTGTAATTAATTAATTCATTTTCGATATGTGCTTGGAGGTACTGTGTAATTGCTCTATTTCTTCTCATTGGAATTCTCGCTGCAATTAACATCGCTCAGTTCGCAATTTGGATATCCGAGCGAGAATCGGATCCTGGAGGGGAAGATTCGTTCGTGACGTGAGAATTCCTCACTTGGTCCTCTCAAAGGTTTATTGATTGCAGCGATTTGGAAGTTATCCTGGATATTGCCACTCTTTCTGCTCCTGGAAATACCACGGAGGAAGATAGTGAAGTACAGTGAACATATATTTAAGAGTGTCTACATCTTCTTTGGCTTGGAAGAATGAAGAACATTTCGTATTTCCTCTATTTGTAGTTTTCCATGACTTCCACGACTGATTTTCCCTCGACGACAACGAGTACAACTGATGAGACGACCACTTCGACGGAGCCTCCCTCTACAACTACTCTTCCACTCAGAGAACTGATGAGAGATGCATACCTCAATTTTACTGAGCGGTTAGTTTTATGATTCAAAGAGTAGGCCATAGAATTGTACTAGGTTCAATCGTGAGTACTCTGAGGATGGATTGGACAATTATGTGGAGAATTCTGAGGTGTTCTTGAAGAATGCAGAGCAACTTGGAGAGACGCAGTTCGCTGATCTTTCTACTCAACAACTGAGCAGGGTACAGATAATAATAATAACCAATAAAGATATTTTCATAAATTGACTGATTCGCCTCTTCAGTTGGTGGCACGATCAAGAGATCCGAGGAGAGAAGCGACGAATCAAAGATGCAAGATACACACTTACTCTGATGTCGATGGGGTGCGTAGTTGATTGTCATTCACCATCCTCGGATATTCTCAGTCATCCTTTAGAAAGTGCACATCGAAGGGTCGAAATTGTATGGGGCGAACGAGAGAATTCCATCGAGAGTCGATCTGAGAAGAAGAGGAGTCATCGGAGCTGTCAGGAATCAAGGTCTTTTTACTGTATGATCGTTTTACTATCCGATCGAACAGGTACCTCATGCAATGCTGGCTATGCATTCGCCGTCACGAGTCTACTGGAATCGAAGCTGGACACGAATGGATCGAGATTATCAGTGCAGATGCTGTTGAGTGATGATTACAATCACCACTGCGAGGGAGGAGAGACATTCAGGGCAATGGAGTACGTCCAGATGCTCACAATCTCCAGAAATGATCCATCGAAATGTTCAGATCTGTCGAGCACAGTGGAGTTGTGACGGAAGAGGAATTCCCCTTCGACGTAACTCAGCAATGGCACGATGTGAACGAGAATGCCACTGTACGTTCTTTTGATATGAATTGGTCTAAAGTTAAACACAGCGGTACGACTACGCTCAAGCCTGTCTTATAACTCGTTCCCACAGACCTTCCTATGACTATCGGAATCCGAGTAATCATTGGTCGTGGCTTAGAAAGGAAGCGGCAAGTCATTCTAATTTTCGTTATCCACAATTAGTCACTTCTAGTCTCACGTCTCTGCCTCAACGTACATCAAGCACTTCCTTGCCAAAGTGGGCACTGTCGTAGTGGGTAAGATCGAATGGACACGAGATGGAGAAGTATGATCGCCATTCAGAAGTTCCCGTCGATCCCTCCTTCTTCTTCTACAAAAGGAGTCCGTACATCCCCAAGTGCGATTCAGTAGTGGGGTATCAACCGGCTCTCGTGATTGGATATGGAATGAGGAGTGGAGAGTGAGCACTTGGTCAAGAGTGTAAATAGATTCTCGATTCAGTAATATCTGGATTCTGCGTAATTCATTCGGTAAGGAATGGGGAATGGAAGGCGACTTCGAGATGGCGAGAGATTCCAATTGCGGGGCTTTCGATTATGCATTCTCATTCTACAATAAAGCATGAAGTGATCGATTGTCTTCTGTATCTCACTTAGTAAATATATATGATAGTAACTGAATTTTATTAGTAATATAAAATATTTTCTTCAGGAGTTGCTCTGAATGCAAATGAGCGTATTATAGTGTATCTTTCGATTGATATCGAGAAATTTTTACTAATTATCCTAGTCAGATGTTCTAGAATCGCACACATCTGCGAATAAATGAGAAATGAGACTGGTAGGAGATCGCTCTTGATTATAATCTTCATTCACCTTCTCGTTTCTCGCTTCTCTCAGTTCTTCAGGAATGGATGATTCTTCCCGAGATCTCTCCTTCCTTCCATGGTTGTTGAAAATCCTGCCTATTCTCACAATGAAAATGTACAACTGATTTCTTTCTGCGATGTCAATTGATAGAAATAATTCAGTTTATGCAGTGGGGCAATCGAGTTGCAAAGAGGGAAGGATGGAAGGGACGAAGGGGAGAGATCTCAACCAGTGAAGAAGAAGTTATGGAGATCTTGAAATCCCGAATCTGCAAGTATAATGTCGTGAGCCCTTTCTTCCTTTCTGTTCTTCTAATCATTCGATTTGTGGTTATTCTAGTAGTTCTCTTCACTAAACATTCATCACCCACCGACCGGAACTCCGCTAATCTTCAGCATCGATCAGTTGTAATTTGTCATAATCTTCAGCTGGTGGTGAACAAAAGTGCAGGAAAAGAGGCAGCTAAATTTTTTACAGCGTATAGAGCTCTTCAAGAGCTTTCGAATGAGTACATGGCGACAAAAATACGAACACCTGGGTGTGACTAAGGCCCTTTCTACGTTTCCTAATCATTTGAACTTTATCTTCAACGTAAAACCTCGAAGAGAAACTATCATTAATGATTAATCCGAACGGAGCGGTGAGAGATAGAATTGACTGCTGAAAATAAAGTTCAAATGATTAGGAAACGTAGACAGGACCGTAGTCACACCCAGGTGTGCGTTTTTCTGTCGCCAGATACTCATTCGAAAGCTCTTGAAGAGCTGTGTGCGCTGTAAAAATTTTAGCTGCCCCTTTTCCTACACTTTTGAGAAAATTAGCCATGAATGTAACATGGTTAAAATTGAGGTTCAGGAGAAGCGGTTTTCACAAATCGATAGAGCTCGAAAAATGAGTGGGGGTCACTCCTAAGACATTTTTTTCTCCATATTTCACCATAATTGAGATAAACCCTCCCAAAGTAAAGCTGCAGGCAGTTGACCCGGTGTAGGCACCTTCAGAATGAAGTGTGCATTGCGATATTCTGGGGATCTGTCAGGTATGCTTTAGGGTGCCCAATCCGGTTAGAATTCATTTCAACTTTTTCCCTCTATTCCCAGGAATGGCGATTTTAGCTCGATTCTCTCGTGTATGGCGTGATATTCAAATATTATTTGTTGCTCGGCTTCCACTCTGATAAATTCTGCTGCTTCCTCCCCATCATCAGTGAAGATCTTCTTCCGTTATCACCCTTCGCTCTTCAACTTCTCATCCTCCAGCAACCACAGAGCGTTGACTGAAATGGCATAGGTATCCCTTCTAAATTGAAGAACTCGAACTGAATGATGATCGATCCATTCATGAATTGACCGAAAGTTCGTATCTCATACAAATCATGCATTCGATTGATAGCTTTTCTTCTTACTCAGAGATGATTTCATCGCACATCCGCAGTCCTTATCATTTTATCAGCGACGTCCAGTTCATTCTTTCGTCTTTTTTTCTGAGTCATCTGGTGCTTTTATTACTGTAATGGTTGGAAATATTTGTGTGATGTGCACAAAAAGAGACCAGCTTGAGGCTCATTTAGCCACGCTAACATCCCACTTCTCCCCCTTTCCCCTTTGATCCATCTGTCGACTAATCCCTCTCACAATCCACGAGACAATCAAACAAACGGGAAGGGGGATCATAATCTGTATCTCTCTCTCTCTCTCCCTTCCTACTCCGATAGATCTATGGATGTTGTCTCCCCGTTACTCGGTAACCCTTCCTCCCTATGACTCACTCTCTTCTCTCTTCGATACCCAATAAATCTCGTGGTCATACAAGCTGTTTCGCTGCTTTCTCTACTAATTCCTCCATGTTCTCTTGGTCTTTGATTAGAGCGAGAAGTGTAGTAGCACACTGGAATTGGGCTGGCGAAATGAGCTCTCACTTGAATAATTCCCTGACTATCACCTCATCACTCAAAGTGCAGTCAGGGGGATTATTGCAGAGAGTTGAGCAATACTCTTCTGTATTAGTGGGAACTGGTCGATCTTCCCTTCGTTTCTTCACTATTCATTCTTGTTCCGATCAATTTCCTGAACTAATGGAGTAGTGTTCCCCTTTGCGTGTAACTGTCCACTGGGAACCTCTCTATTCCTTCCATCAATCCATCCACACTACGCTTCGTAATAGCCCGTGTGTCGCTTTTAATCACATAGTCCCGCCTATGCCATGAGTATAAAAGAAGCAATGGAACCCGATGTGCCCAACATCTCTTCCCCGTGTATCTCCTGAACTATTGAATTCACCGAGAGTCGTAACAATCTATGAATCAGTGGGGAATAGTCATATTTCAGTTCGTTGTTAGTCGAGAGAGGTAAACCTCGATTCCCTTTGCTCCACAAGTGTTTTCCATGAGACAATGATCTGTTTGAGAGATTATGACCAAGGAATGATCTTCGAAAGTCGTCTCTATTCTTAGAGTGAAGTGTGCACGTGTCTCTTGATTGCATTGCTAATTGGCGAACTTCGGAAAACTTCTCCTCTCTAATATTTGTTTCTCTTCTCAGTCAACTTCCCTTCGTCCCCTTCTCACTCCTGTTCCACACTCTTCCCTACTTACAAACCCAAGATCTATCGTGGCTTCTTTTCGAAATTAACCCCTTTATCGAAATTCTCCCGTGTTCCTTCCCTCGATTGATCTTCTCCTCTCATCAGAATGCGATTCTTCGTTCTTCTCTTCGCTCTCGTCTTCATCATCTCTACTGCTGTCAACTACGCCGTGAGTGATCTTTGATCTTTCATTCCTTCTCTTTCTTTTCAGGAAGCATTCAATGTCCCACCAACTGGAGGAATGTGCATGACCACCGATGGAGGAGACTGTCGCAGGTATTGTATTGTACACCCCCTATCATTTTATACCGTTTCGAACCCGGGCCTCTCCGATCAGCTATCGATCGTCTCTCACTGACTTTCATTTAACTCTCTAACTTGGTAGATCATGGTTTATAAATGAGCGAATTGAGATGCGAATGCCCGAAGGGACGCACGTGTCGCAAGGGGAAGTGCGTGTAGACGAGTCTCCCCCCCCCTCTCCCTTCCCTTCTTCCCTCTCTGAACATGACTTGTACACGATCAATCACACCGGTGAATAAAGTATTACTGCACTGATATGGGCAGAGAAGAGACGTACAGATTGCTCCTCTAGAGCTGAATCATAGGACAGCATCGACATCCTGCCAAAGTGATCACTATTTTGTTAGAATCCATTTTGAGTAGTACAATAGTGGTGGAATATGATTTCATGATGTACTACTTGATTCTTCTTGAAAGATCATCTATCAATTCACGAGAAAACGAGTTTTCGTCTCCACATCACATTGCGTAATGTGCACATTATGAGATGGTAGTTGAAATCTGAAGAAAATAATCGTCACGAATAGTGCGTAGTATCGGTTTAGATGCTCATCTGACAAGTGCTTTTGAATTGACGTCTTCAAGTTTTATAAAGAAAATATTTCGATAACGAAGTATATCCCATCAATGATCATCATTATGAGCAGTCAATTACGTCCGTCAAAATCTGAAGGTGTACAGGAACGGAAAAGTCATTTATCTTCAAAGGCAAAGAAAATTCAACGTTTGAACTTTGATATTTGTATTGTTTGAGAAAGTAGAAGTGGATAATTTACCCTGGGACGAGGAAATTCGTGCGAATATCACACATCACATCATGGATCATGAATTGTAAGTGAGCGTCTCTCTCTTCTCCCTCAGGTAGACTGCTCTTCCCAGGGGACTCAACTGCAGATCCTTCCTGACTATACTGAAGTAGATGAACTGCTCCCTCCTCCTCTCATTCAGTCTGTACATCGTCTGGATCATCGACTGAAGCCCCACCATCTTCATCGGTGCATCCGAACCATGCTGAAGAGAGAGAGACAGCTGAGAATGCCGAAAAGAGTGGATCTCACCTCTCTGAACAATCTCCTCGTGAGTAGATCAGTTAGTCGTTCTCTCTCAACAGAGATCATTCCTCGTCCCTCGGGCGAAAGTTCGTCGTCCACTCAAATTTATTTATCATTAGATGCCAAGAATCTACAATGAAGCGAAACTTCCTCTACGGAGCAACATGAATGATTCAGCATCTTTTTCGCAAACAAACTTTGCCATTCTATCTATGACATTGCACAACTGAAGATAAGATTCAACTGTTCTCAGGAAACCTTTCTTGGATCGATTACATCGATTATCGTTATCACTAACCAGGGGAGAATAGAGCAACAGCCCTCAAGAGAGCGTATGAAGCATCACTCAGTCTGAGGTCCTGGAGGAGTTGGACTGGCTGGGAGAATAATTGGGCCACCCAGGGAGTATTCACTGTGCGAAGGACTGAACTGCATCTGTAACTGAAGAAGATGATTAGAGGGGGAGCACACTGCTAGTAGAGGAATATAAACTAGGAAAGCACACCTTGTAGTCATATTCACACGACTCAATGAATCCAATAAAACTGGAATAATCTCACCTATTGCTGTCAATCTCCTGTATGGCGATCTTTCCATCGGGGAACGCATTCGTACCTGATAAAGAGGGGATTAGAAGGGACAAGACAATCTTCTGCTCACCATGTCCATTCTTTGCCGAGTAGTAGGATTGAGTGAGCATCAGTTGAAGTCCTCCCATATGGGAGAGCAGAGCCATCTCAAGAATACTCAGTTATGATTTTAGTCGATTTCGAAGGGCATTCTCATTGCATTCTCATCTCTGGTCACCTTGTCCATCTGTGAGAGTTGGTTGAAGACGGGGAAAGTCTTGCAGTATTCAATGACGAGATGGAGATCAGAGATCATCCAATACTTGATCGGATTGATGGAATAGAGTCGAGTGAGGTAGTCACTCCTCTTCTGCAATGGAAGAGAATTGAGAGTAGACTGGTAGCAATCAATCCCAATGACAATGATACCGGCAGGAACTGATACTACCTAATGAGTGGACTTACATATTATATAATGACTATGACTTAGTATTATTGTCGTTCTGCAATTTTTTCGACTAGCCCTTGAAAACACTCGCATCCCTAAAGATTCCTACAATGCCCATTCTCTTTGGTTTCGTCTCTCTTCTCAATTGCAGGACTGATCTATGAATGGATGAAACCAGCTCTCTCTAAGGGGAGTATCCTACCAGTAGTCGATGGGAGGGATCAGTAGATCCGATTATCACTGGCATCTCAAGGATTTCTTCCATTTTGTATGATGTGAAGAGGGAGAATTTGTGACGGATCCATGAGATTCGATCTTCCTTAGCCAGCTGAAAAGAGAATTAGCGTAGAGAGACTGACTCATGGTTTCTAGTCCATGAGAATATTCTTATAGTCATCATCGATCGATTGGCACATATATTTTCAATATACTGAATTTCATAAGTGGGATGCATATCTCGTACCAAGTTGGAAATTTCGCCGCAATAATTCATTTCGGAGATGTTCACTATCGCTCGAGGAAAATTATTCACTGTCTGCGACTGAAATAGTATTCAGGGTTGATCTTGGACAATCTATGATTTCATACAATCGGTGGAGAGTCGCTCATATCGGTACCGTAATCCAATTCGGAGATGGAAGAGACAGACTCTCGTTTGACTGTCGGCCATTGGATTCCTGCAGGGAATCGCTGATATTTGAAGGACTAAAACCAGTGGAATCATAATGTTGCTTGATTATTTGATTAAATATTTAAAAATCAAATTGAAATAAATTTCGTAGCTAGTGAAACCTTTCGAATTCATTCCTACTCGAATGCATGCCTGGAAACGACACGCTCTGCAAGCACAGCGAAAGTCTGCAAACCATCGAGTCGAGCACGGATTTCGTTGTGTCGATCACCTTTATCGAATACGCATTGGCCTCCTTTCGAGCAACTGAACGATCGTCCTGAGACTAACGTCCGCCTGGAAAGAAATCGTTGAGAAGGAGTGGGGTCATTATGATACCGGAAGAAGGTCTTGCAGCCATTGCAAGAGAGGACGTCGTAGTGATAGCCAGTGGGCTGGAAGGAAATAAATCGAGGAGAGAAATAATGGAAATATCTGTTCGAGGTAGAAGGATAGGTAAATGAATCGCTGATTCAATCGATTGGAAATAAATAAATAATTAATGTGACAAATAAATCTCACTTTGTCTCCACACACACAGCACTTGAACCCTTCCGATTTCCGGACATTCTTGAATTTCTTCACAGTTGTTCCCTTTGTTCTTATTTGCTGGAATGCTCGATTCTTCGACGATTTCTAAATTGACGAACCGAGAGAGGAAGGGAGTGGATCGAGTGAGGTGCAAATGAAGTCGATGGACAACAACTCATCTAAATTCATGGAGTAATGGTGCGAATGGGAAGGAATTCTCACAGCTGAGTTCTCTTCTCCGCCAAATTTCAACTCTTCTTTTGGATTCATGAATATTCGCATCTCAATTTCCATATTTAAATTAAATGGAATAACATGCACAAGCACGGTAATTACGCACAAATTCCCAGAGCTGAGTTAAGTATGGATCATACCGGACTTTGAAATATGTATGAAGGATATAAAAAGAAGGGAAAATGAATAGGGAGAGAGTAGAAGGTGCAGATAGGAATGGAATTAATGGCAATATTGAAGCCTCTTCCACTTTCTACTGCGATTGAATTTGACTATGAGATCCTTTTAATCCATTCCGTTACGGATTAACAAAAGATAAATATTTCAGAGTGAGCATACATTTGAATGCAATAGATGGTTGCATGACAGTGTGAGTGAGCGATAGATGAGGATACTGTGGGCAACGCATAAGATTGTGCGATGATTTTGGAATAGAATCATCGAAACTGATGAAACGAAGGAAGTGCTCAGTATAAATAGGGATGTGTCATACAAGGAATTGGTCGTTGTTGGGGGATCAGTGATCTTCCCTCGGTCTCGCACTTGATCTCTACCAGTGCTTCACTGATCTGTCTACGTAACTGCCTTTGAAGAGCACGTGAATGGAAGAAGAGGAAGAAGGAGTCAAATGGAGTGAGGGGGAGGGTATGGATAGAGCAATGAAACAAGGAGAAATAGAGCGAATGAGTGAGTGATCCACCAGAGATCATCCGATCAGAGGACGACGAGAAAGAAACAATGAAGGTGAAACTACGATGAACTCAGAATGTGAAGGAGTGATGTTTCATTATGATTCATACGTCGTAACTGTAGATTATTCCCTGATTAGGCAGATCATTGAGGGAAAGAAAAGAAATCAGCTGAGCAGTCGAAGGGAGAGAGTACTCAATGGGAGAGAGGGACGAGAAGAGATAGATGCACTGAATGGGAGAATAACCCCGAGGGGAGAAAGAGAGATCAACCTGGACAAGATTGGAGAAGAAGAGAGAGAATATGGAAGTGCTCCAAAGATCAATTGTAATCTGCACGATGAGATTACGCTGATAATTAATAGATAAATGCGCAATCAATTAATTCTGCTAAAGAGAAGAATGTAGGAGGAGGAAGTTCATTCGAAAGAGAAGGATGGACGATCAGAGAGGAAACATCGCTGGAAGTGTCTGCACATCCTGATAAGACAGGAGGAAGAGGATCGATCAGAGCCCATCCTTATCTGCCAATGTGACCGATTTGTCTACGCTGCAAATATGTGTAGACACAAAAGGAGAACACATGGGATGGAAAACTACATACATTTATGCATATTTTATGCCTTTACAAAAATAAGAATCGATTCAAAATATTTTTTTAATAAAAAAAGAATAAATTCAAAAAATATATTTTTGTATTTTATGAATATGACCCAAAAACCTTTCGAACTTTAAATAAATACAGTAAGAATTTTGCAGTAAAACTTTCGTTTGAAATTTCAAACACCTTTTCCTCGTAATTTAGCTTGTATTTCGCGTGTGCCGATGTTCCTCTCTCGAGACAGTTCACAAAATAGTCCCTCTATCCGTCTCTATCCTCTTCTTCTTTCCCATTCCCTCTACTCTTGAGTCAACACTTTCTACTACTCTTTGTCGTTACATGTTGAGCTGATTCATCTCGTTATCTGGCGTTTTGTATTTTCTTATTTTTGCTCACTATACTTGTTTGATTATAGTTAAATTAGACGCGGAACGGTTCACATTATATATCTTTTTTCATTGGTTGAATACTAGCGAAGAACCGAATCACCCAACCACGTAGGAGTGTACTCCCCTATCAATCCCCTAGATATCAATGTACCGATGCAGTTCCCTCTAAACGTACGCTCATTTGTTGCCAAGTTTCTTGCATAGTTTTCTTTTTGTTTTCAAAACCGTGCACTTATTCTGATAGATTTTACTCTACGTCTTCTTCCCTCCCAGATGCACATGTTGCTTTAGGACTGAAGCTCTACTGTGCGCGTTGTGTAGTAAACCCCTATTTCGGGATCTTTCGTGTCTTCCATTGAGTCAGTCCTTCCCCTTAGTTTATTCTTTCTCTTTCAGGTCCCTTCCCTTTCTTTAGCCGGGATGCCCGGTGTCAACACTTTCAATGGAGGGAGCGTCGTCCTCCAAGGGGTGGCTGACCTCATCGGAGTCACTGTAGATCGAGTGAGTGCATTTGCACCTAATTCAAGGTCAATGTCTGATATCTGTACAAAGCGTGTCTTGATCTCGATCTCACGTTGGCAGATGATTTCCCTTGTAACTCCTCTCGATTGCAGATCAACTTTGTAACATGCATGTTCCTCTCCATTCCTCTTGCAATGGTCTATCATCGTCATCTGGGCGAGGCATCAGTTCTCACGAGGAAGATCTACCCTCTCATGATCGGACTCGCCTATTGCTTCTTCTGCTTCGGATGGTAAGATATCCAGATGGATCAATAGAAAGTATGGACTGAGTATCATCCGAGTTTTCACTGAATTACGGTGATAATCAGATGATTAAGGGCGACTAAGCACCTCCTTGCGAACGCCCTCACTTGCTACGTCCTCATGCATGTCTCCCCCACTCAATACATCCACAAGTGAGTTCACTGAAGAGGGAATACAACAACTGGAAACACCGACGACTCGTCCCTGCCTGGATCATTGATAAGGAATGGTGTTGCAGGATTATCTTCATCTTCTCGATGTCATATCTCACATGGGTACACTTCTACCGATGGATTTACCTCGACTTCTTCTGCATTGACCTCACTGGTATCGTTCATTTCTTGATACATTATAATCAGATATTGATCCTGTAATTCAAATAAATAATTGAGTTGTTTACCCATGAAGAGCTGAGATGAAAATAATAAGTACTATCTCGTGCAGGCCCCTTCATGATCTTGGTGCAACGAGTGACTACTCTGGCCTTCTCTCTCCATGATGGAAGAGTGAAGAAGGAAGAAGAATTGACTCCCAGTCAGAAGAGAGAAGCTATCAGGTACACTCACATTACTTGTTTTAATTGGTTCACTTTTTGTAAACTAACTTCAAAATGTAGACTGCACACGACTGCACCACTAACTAACTAGTCCCGTGCGTAACTACTGTAGTGGTAGAGAGGTAGTGCATTGCAGTGAGGTGCCCGAGGTTCTCTCCTATCTGTCCTATCTCTTCCACTTCCAAGCAGTCCTCACTGGACCTCTCACCTCCTACACCGATTACATGCATCTAGTCGAGAAGACTCATGTAGCCATCGATGCCAAGGGAAAGGTCAGCCACCACCCGTCCTACCTGCACTCTTTCTACACCTTTTATATCGTTTGAAACGTTATTTATGAGTAGAAAACGTATGGCAATGTTATTCAGAAGCCAGACCCTTCAAGTGAGGCGTGGACTAAGATCAGGACTTCTCTCTTCTTCATGGCCATCGTCGCCCTCGTCGAACCCCATTTCCCCATCGCGGATTTGGAGAGGACCGATCTGAGTGTGCTCAATTGGTTAGTATCATTACTGCACGGAGATGAATTCATTGGATAGGGTTGAGTACGTCATTCGACGTTAGTTCTCGGGTATTGGATCAATTGAGATCTTCAAAATGGAGTATGAATCTTTCTTGTTTCTCAGGGTGCTTCTCTTCCAGTGGACGATCGCTCTGCAACGACCTCAGTACTACTTTGCCTGGTATCTCGGTGAGTGTCCTTCCTTCATCGCATTCTTCTTGATCAATTTTTATTATCAAAAAATTGTGGAATGCATTGATATCTGTTTTAATTGCTAGCTGACGGAATCTACAATCTCTCTGGCTTCGGCTTCAACGGATTCGACGAGAAGGGAGAGGCGAAGTGGGATCTCGCCACGAATGTCTACGTATACAAGTTTGAGGTATACAATAACTACTGCTCTCTTTAATCGTAGTATGAGTGAGATGATGACCATGGAGTGAATTGTTGATTGCAGATGGCGCAATCCTTCAAGGAGGCCCTCGATGCGTGGAATGTAGGCACGATGCAATGGTTCAGAAGAGTCGCCTTCGATCGAGCACCCAAGAAGTTAGATAGATGATGATGATGATTCATAGGTTGTCGTGGATGTGATGGAGAGAAGGAGTGCTATTGGCTGGAGTAGTCTAAGGGATCGATAATGACTCCTCTGCAGATACCGTACTGTCTCTACGTATCTTCTGTCTGCATGGTGGCACGGTATCTACATGGGATACTACCTCACCTTCCTCACTGGAGCAGTCCTCACTCTCGGAGGAAAAGGGGCACGCTATTACACTTATAAACCTACCTAATGAGAGCGATAATCTTTAAAATTTTATTGATTGATTGACTACAGTACTATCACTGGAAATATAAGAGTGTATTCTCAGTTCCGTCGTTGTCTTCGTTGGCGATTCCTCTCCTCGCCGTCCCTCAAGGCCTTCTACGACGTCGTCACCTTCATCGGTTAGTGGAAAACAAGGAAGATTAGACAATTGATAGCATTATGCTGTCCGATTACAATATGCGATGATCGTTGTTTGCAGGGACTAAGTTCTGTTTCTGCTACATGACGTATCCCTTCGCCAGAATGCATTGGGGACCAGGCATCGCATTCTACAAGTGAGAAGAGAGACTGTACATCTATTAGTCATTGATCAATCTATGAAGAGCAGTTAACTTGTGAAAATAATATCACTCATGTAAAATAGTCGACTCATATCTATCGTACTTTCTTGTTAGTTGTTTTGCTAGTTATAGTTAACAGTATTGAGTATATGCTTGATGGTATCTCCTTCTTGCAGACGAATGTACTTCTCCGGCCACATCATCGCCATCTTCTGTGCTGCAGTCCTCCCCGTTATCCTCCCCCCTCCCAAGGAAGAGAAGAAGAAGGAAGTGAAGGAGGAGTGAGTAGTCGCATCTCTACCCCCACATAACCATAACACCCTAACAATTGTGTATTCATTTGTACAGTCAACCCTACCTCTTTCGGGTCTCATTCACAATAACCAGCCAAATGTTTCAGTTTATACGGCAATTGTTCTCACTCGGAGTTTGTTAATGTTGATATACATATGTGAAATCCTCTCTTAAAGAGGTATAGTTTTAGATGATCCATGATATGGATATGCGTACTACTGTAAATATGTTGCAAGTACTCATCGAGATTGTGGTTATCTAGGGGCGCAGTCTCATTCAGCCAATTCATCCCTTTCCATCCAATGGTCGGGCTCGAATCAGACTGACGCTCCTTTGATAGGCTCCCTATTTACTTCCCTTTCATATCCCAGTACACTGTTGACTTTCCCCTTTCCGGTTTTCACACTCAAGTGTATTCACACCAGTATATGTGTTCGGTGGGATAAAATGATGAATATGAAGGAGTTGAAATGGAAGCAATCAAGAGTATGATGCGTACCCACTAAACTCTTCCCACACGTGTCCCATACATGTTCAATCTCCATTTCGAAGAGGAGATCTCTCCTTCTTCTACTGTTCCTCATTCTCTCATATCGGAGACACTTCGTGGAAGGGAGAGCCTCTTCTCGATTCCGCATTGGATTTGAGTAATCCGTCTATCTCGATCGGGGATGATCTCTCCTCCCTTCGTAATTGGTTGTCTCTTCATCATTCCATTCCCCATATCAGGGGTGTCGAGGAAGCGACCCCTTCCCACTTCCATCTACTCATTCTCCTCCATTCCTCCTCTTTAGGTATGGTAACTCACTGGTTGGGAGTTCTCCTTCTCTCCACTCTCGTCTCTTCCCGACTCTTCTATCAACCTTCAGTCAGAGTCGCCAGACAGACTCGTCAGTTGCACTTTACATCTCCTATCCACTCCAAAACTTAGATATGAATGTCAAAATTTGCAGTGGTTTCCTCGAATGGAAACGCGGATGGCAAAGCAGACAACGTGACAGTGGATGCTAGTGCGCACCATTTCAAGGCGAGCAGATGACATCATCATTAGTCAATCGAGAGGGGATTCAGAATGGAGATGGAACGATCGGAATGAATGTGACTTCTACTGGAAATGCGACGAGTGGGAATGGAAATGCAGCAGGGATTGGGAATACTGCAGAGGGACAAGTGGGCAACAATCGTGAGTCGAGGGGAGGAATCACTGTAGGTCGAGGCATTTGCAGATATCGGATCCACTGGAAACATCACCGCGACTGGAGGAAACTCGGAGGCAAGTTTGAAATGATTCACTTACGATTTTGACGAAATGAAGATGAACTTAAATGCGATGTGAAAGAGGCTTTTGAGGTGTTCTCAAACATCTTCGGAGATATCTACGGAGAGACGATGGCTGTGAACAGCATGCAGCAGGTGGGCACACCACATCGTCATTATTTTATACGACGTGAAGCGATTGGTGCATGTGTTATGATGAAGGTGGATCTAGATGGCCAATGACTATTTCTTGAGGGTAAATCCTTCGGGACGGGCGACACAGCAGTGCAGGCATCGGGCAATGCCAATTTCACCAAGAATGGAGAGATCAGTCCAAGTGGTATGCAGACTGTCATTTCTCCTGCTGGATCCTCACTCGTTTGAGTTCATTTGACGGCAAGAGCAGTTTGATCGAATAGAAATGGAAGAATGATCTTTCAATAGTCGGCATTGTTCAGCTTCTGAGAACAACATCGCAAACGCGGGAGCGACAGGAAGTGACAACTCGGAGGCTGAAGTTTCCTCCAATCAGGTGAGCATTCCTATATCAAGGAACGGATTAATTACTATTTAGAAATATTATGCAGATCCGTATTAACAATCCTCAATCAGATTCTTACATGGGACCAGCTGATCGCTCAACTGTACGGCCACGCAGCGGGATCGGGAAAGACTAATGCACAGGCGAATATCGACCTAGGAGCAGGCAGTCAGAACAACGGTGACCTACTCGATTATTGATTGAGGAAGAGAATATGACAATGTTCTGTGAAATTCCTTTTCTCTATCATTGCATTCGTTCAGGAATCGAAGTGAATGGGCTCGTCTCTGGCGCTAATCAGAACGGAGGACAAGTGAATGCAGAGGTGGGGACGGTGATCCCTTCGTAGTCTCACTCAATTTCTCAGGTGGAAGGGAAGGGGTCAATCGATGGATCTGGCCATTCCCTCACAGGAGGAATGAATGGAGCAGTCAATGGAACGGGCAATTCCCAGCTGGTCGGAGCCAATAATCTGCAGAGCAATCGAACGGGAACCAACACGAGTCAGCCAATGATCAAGCGAAGTGAAACTCCCCTTCATTTCAGCCATTTCGGCATTCGGAGATGGGAAGTCGAGTGGAGATGGAGACTCGTCGATCACTCTCAACTCCAACTCATCCGCCAATTCGAACAGTGGAGTATCGGGACAGATCGACATGCAGAAGTAAGGAAATATAATGAGAATGAGCTGACCCTTTCATTCTTCAGCGCTGCTAACGGAGCGAACAAGAACATGACAGTGCAGAATGGACTGCAAGTGAATGACAACAAGGGAGGAACTCGTGAGTCGAGAGGAAAGGGGTTGGAGACGCATTGAGGGATCATTCACTGATCAGTTTGATTAGAAAAAAATGATACAGAATTCTAAGCAATGATAGTGGGAAAATAAGTTGTCTGCAGTGGCGATTGGCTACGGAGAGATCAAGGGAAACGGAACTGAGAACTCGAATGCGAATATTGGAGTGAACAGTCAATACGATCAGAATGGACACGCCCAGGTACCCTTCCCCCTCTGATCTTTGATCTCCAATACCACAGGTGAACACAACGGGCACTGGAAGTGCCGTCTCGAACAACCAGAACTCGTCCCTCACCATGGAAGGAAATGCACAGATCAGTGGCCCTGATGGAACCAAATGTGAGAATGGGTCTAGTTCATACAATGGAGGGGACTAAATGGGGATGAATTCGAGCGGGAACAGCGACTGCTAGTGGAAATGTCATGGGCGCCTACAACAATCTCACGGGCACTAATCAGGTCTCTTCCCTCCCCTCGAACTCGAACATAATACTTCTTCAGGTCGTCGTAGGAAACAATGGTGCCAATGGAAACGCCCACATGGAAGCGAATGGAGGAGGTGATCTTTGATCTCTCAGATCGTAAGTCTCTCCATTCATTTCAGGACCTGGCAATTCTGCCGCCGAGACGAAGACTGATCTGATCCTCAAGAATGGAAACGAGACTAGAAGTGAGTCATCCCTCCTCCATCAAATGAATCATATCCTTGCCAGCATCATCCGTCTCTGGCTCCGTCCAAGCAACCGGAGATTCCACCATTGTCAAATCCGTCTCTGATGTATCCGATAACAATGGTATCGATCTTCGTCTCCTACCGTAACCAGAGTGTCGTTGCAGGAGTGCAGACTATGTCCAACTTTCAGCACGCGGTTTCCTCCTCTAAGGGATCTTCCTCTGCTTCGGCCTCTAACTCTGGCTGGCTGAAGAGGAGAAAGAGAGCTTCCCTCGGAGTTCTCTTCGATAGAATAGTCTGAGAACACAAGGGACGGGGCTCATACAGTGTAACACTAATAATAAACAGTGCATCGCAGTTCTCAGTAATAAAGCTCCTCGTTAGCTCTTCAATTATGTCACTATTGGAGTTTCCTCTCTGTATCCCGCAAGGACCCTCTTCAGGAGTAAATTAATCCCGGTGGCACAAACGTCGTTGAATGTCTAATATCTGATCTGTGTAGACCTTTGATGATGAGTAACTCATTACCAACATCTGAACTCTCCTAATTTGCAATCAGTGGTACTTCAATGAATATTCACTTCTTGTCACTCCCATTCCTACCCCATTTCATCCTTACTTCTCACGTCCTTTTCGAAACATCTTCATACAGGTTCCTCACATTACTCTATTTCTATTCCTGGAAGTCTTCTCAGCTTTGACCTTGTACGGTATAAGTTATACCTTCGAATCACGCTACTTCTCCTGTTCATTCATAACAGTGAAATACAATTATTTCCCGGGTGCAGCTACAATTTGGAGAGGGGCGAAATCTTAGCATCTCCTATCCTATTTGCTTCGCCAGTTTTATGTAGTCACCACTCAGAGTAGCCATTTAAAATAGTCGTCCAAAATACTGGGTTCGTCTAATTCATATGTTGCATTTCTGTTTCCACTCCGTCGTTATATGCGCCATTCAGTCTGATCTTTTCCACTGGAACTTCCTCCTTCAGTTATCTCCTTCATCGATGGGCCATGCAGAATGGGTGAGCGTGATGGAGTCACTCGAAGTGTCCCTCTCTCTTCCCTCCATCCTCCTTCTTCTCTACCTCATCTTCTCCAGCTCCAGATTCCACCTCAACTTTAGGTATCCCAATTCCATATCAGGAGGGATACTCAATTTCAGGATTCTCCTGTCCATTCTTTGTCTTGCGTTTCTCGTCTATGACTCAGCGCGACTCACTCTCCTCATCTTCACTTTCATATCTGGTCAGTATCCACCTTCTAAATCAATCGATATTCTCTCTGGTAGATCACGAGGTTCCTCCCCGAGTGTACGTAGCCACTTCCTCCACTTTCGGAGCTGCTTCAGTCGCATATTCTGCATCTTTCTCGATTCTCGGAGCTGAGAGATGCTATGCCACTTATCTGTGCGATTTCCCACCTTAGAGTTATAGTTCTCTCCCATCTTCCTATTCACAAGATAGCTTCAATGCATCCTTCAGAGTGCACGACTACGAGAGTAAGAATGGGAAGGTGTCTCGATTGGTGACTGTCGTCCTTGCCGTGAGTCCCCCCCCCCCCACCTCCCCTCCTCCCCATTCTTCTTCAGATTTGCAACATCTCAGTGCCCATCCTCATCGTCTCTTCCTTCAGGGGATCGATGATGGCAGGCACGATAGCTGTTCTGATTGAGTCTCTCCTCCTCCTCTTCGTCAGTTCCTTCCCCTCCCTCCTTCACCCTCTCCCTTTCAGCTCTCCTTCAGTGTCTACAGACTAAACTACCGACTGCGAGACATTCTCAGTAGACTCACCAAAAAATTCCAAGTGGCAGAGAATATTGAGGTATGCGATGGAAAGATCCACTTCGTAGTGTCGAATGTCTCGATGATCAAACCAATTCTATTTGAGGCCTCGTCAACTCTTCTTCTCATCTCTCTAGTGTGGCTCTCGTTAGAGGTATCCCCTGTCTGCCCCTTCGATTCATAAGTGATCTCTTAGAACTCAAGTGTTAAAATGAACAACGTTAATAAGGATGTTTGCACGAAGGATGATGGATGATCATCCTCTTCTTCATTTTAATCCGAATTTCTCTCAATTGCTCATCAGATTCCTTCGCTTGTCTGTCTCATTCTCATCCTCTCCTTCGACTTCCAACCACGAACTCCTCCCTACTCCCTCCTCACGAACATCTACTTCCTGGTCAGTAATTGATGGGTGATAGAAAGAGAAGGTGAACCTCAGTGCAATGCAACGTACACTCTGCTCTTCCCATGGATATTTATCATTAGAGTACCCAACTACAGGCGAGTTTAGTCTTCGAATAAATGAAGAATTGGGATATCCAGGAAGATCCTCCGTGGATGGATCAATTGGAGAGAGAAGGAGAGAAGTGACGAGGAGAAGAGGGAGAAGAAGAAGAATGAGGATGAAGCGTACTTCCATCGAATGAATCAGCAATGGGGATCAGTGATGAGAAGAAGCAGATCGCTCTCACTCCCGAAGAGACAATGAATCCGACATCGGCTGCCTCGATATTTAGTTGTGATTAGGATGCATAATACCTACGCATAAACTAATTTATATGTGTATTTATGCAAGGATATCCACTCAGAGTACCTAGCCCAGTGCAGCAGGAGAAGGAAAGACAGCCACTGCCCAGTCTTATTGTTGCCCTTTGGCCAGAGTACCGTAATGAACTGTATTCTTCCAGATATTCAGAGGAAGCATATTGACTGAATAAAAAATATTTTTAATATCTCACAAGGAATTCGATCAACGTCTCGGCTCATGGCAGTTTAGTGCAGAGAAATCATATTTGGCGGATATAGGAGTGATGCAGAATGACTAGACGAAGGATTGTGATGGAGAGAGGGAAACACGGATCAGATCACCGGAATAGAGAGGATGTCAAGGAAAGAGGAAAGAATAAGAAGAAGCTCTGAGTGATGAGTGGAGGAAGGGAGGAGGAACTCCCTCACCGGGCAAGAATAAAGAATGAATGTACACGAGATCAGCTCATTTTGTCCACTAATTTGGGTGTGGAAGCAGAGGAAGAAGAGGAGGAAGGGAGGAGTCTATGGAGGAGTTCGATCGGGAATGGGAAGATTATCGTCGAGTTCTTCTCCGCACTGTAATTAGAATTACTGGTTGATGAGAAGTCTTCTGGATATTAACCTGATGCTGTTGAGTGTCTGGAGGTATCTCAATTGGATGGCGCATGGACTCTCTGCGATGACTTCTGCTGCTTCTCGCAGAGCTCGCGAAGCCTTCTGCTCTCCCTCCGCTGCTATGACCTGAGAGGAGGAGATAGAAGGAGATCCCATCACTCTAATGATGACTACTTGGAAGGACCGATTATTTCAACTTTGAGTGCTCGCAATCCTTCCCTCACCCCGAGTATTGAGTTGGTATTTGACCAGTTTTAGTAGTTTTTTGAGGATAGATCCTCTTCATTTGCCCCTCCCTTCCCTCACCTTCGCTCCAGCTTCCCTGGTCGCTTCTGCCTCTGCAGCCATCGCCCTCTGCAGTTGCACTGGCAGTCGCACGTCTTTCACCTGAGAAACGAGCACGAATTACAATGCAATAAAAGTTTTGTGAGGGAAGTGCATGGAAGCGAAAAGGCAAACCTCGACCCTCTCTACTTTGACTCCCCACGGATCAGTTGCCTCGTCGAGAGTGGACTGGAATAGTGATTGGATGAGAACTGAATACTCAATAGAAATATAACGGCCCTTGTTTAGATTAGTTCCTCAACAGTCTTTCAATTATCGTTCTTTTTTATCTTTCTCACCTGCATTTGATGGGAGATATTCTCTCGATCTGAGAGCATCTCAGCGAGAGTTCGTGTTCCTGAATCAGGTATTACTCATTGATAGCACTTCCCATCTCTTGTTACAATTCTCAGCCCGACGACTCTCTTTCATCGAATGAACATCATACCGAGGATGTTTCTGAGTGTCGTCTGCGCGAGTAGCTTAGTCGACCGACTCGCGTCCTCCACGTTCGTCACTACAATTATGCATTTCATCAGCTGTTTTCATCCTCCCATCTAGATATTTCCCAGCTGACTTGCCTGATACGGTAGCATTGGATATCCTGAAGTAGACTACTGCATCCACTGCCACTGTCACTGAGTCTTTAGAGAGAATCTGAAAGCAGATCATTCGATTCCCGAATCTTCATCGCAAGGAAGATTGATTCTACCTCTTGTGGAGGGACGTCGAATGAGACTACTCGCAAGTCCACTTTCTTGTACGAATCAATGCATGGAATGATGAAGAAGATACCTGAGAAGGGAGTGGTCAATGAATGGGGGGAGGAGGGAGATCACTTACCCGGTCCCCTCGCTCCTCCCGGTAACAATCGACCCAATCGAAAGATGACTGCTCGTTCGTACTCTTGCACTACCTGAAAGGAAAGAATGGATGAAGAAGTGAATGGAGAGAGGAATGGGCAGCTCACTTTGATGCATAGACAGGCAGAGAGAGGAAGAGTGAAGAACACGAGGATGTAGGAGAGGATGGTGAGGATCCACGAGCAGATGGAGTACTCCCCCAGGGTACTCGCTCAATGGAACTATCACTTTGCTTCTCCTTTCTTCTTAGTCCCCACTCGCTCTCACTGGAATAACTTGTTCCACTCTTCTCGATTGCTCGTTGTTATTCATCCCATCCGAATGAAGTTCCAACCATTTCCTCTCACGTTCATTCGCCTCGTTTATTAGTTTGTTTGCCTCTTCTCGACTCATTCTCATTCCTATCAACTTCTCCCCATCTCCGCACTTCTTCCGAAGGCCCGTCCATTCATCTACCATCGCCCTCCCCTCCCCTGCTCCCCCTCTCCCCCCCCCCCCCTCCCCCCTCCCCCACTTCCTCTCTCCCTCATTCAATCTAGAGCGCGAAAAGTTGCAGCAGAAGTATGCAACAAAGGGAGTATGGAATGGATTATAGGAGTATCATAGAGGGGGGAGGGAAAGGGGGAGAGGGAGAGGGAGGGCTCTCTTCCATGACCCTTCTGGATTACTCGCCTATTCCCCTAACGAGTTTTCAGAATTGGATGTCTCTTTCTCCCTTTGTTTCAGGAGTTGAAATTCGAGAGTCGAGAGAGGAAGATGGAGAAGGGAATGAAATGAAGAGGGGGATCGGGATGGAGCAGCAACTTACGCTCTTTATCTCTATCCTCTGTTTTGGACAGAATTATGCGGCCAGCCGGGCCTTCGTCCATTGGAGAAATGAATCGAGGAATGGGACTAGAATAGGAGGAGTGATTGGGAGAAGAGAGAAGATCATTGAGGAAGGAGTTAATGGGATGAGACAATTGTCAGAGAGACGAAGGTATTCAAGCAATGGATTGGGGAGGTCTGAAAGTGACGGGAGAGGAGAGGAAAGACATCCAGGGATGGATGGATGAACAGAAGAGGGAATGAAGAGTAGAACGACGAGTTATGGGCAATCGAGAGAAGCTTCTAATCAAGGGTTCATCGGAGGAGAGAAGGGAGGGGAGAAGAGAGGAGGAGGAGGAGGGAGATGGGTCGTAATCGAAAGAGAATGAGAGTTCCACACGCCATACTGTAAGTGATCAGTGAGAGGGGAGAGGCCTAATATTCATTTTTTCTTCCTCTCTCTCTCTCTCTCTCTCTCTCTCTCTCTCTCTATCCATTGAACATGGCCAAACACAGCGCAAAACGAAGCGAAAAGTGAGACGGTAATAGGAATTTAGGTGAGAATAAGTGGGGAACAGTGAGGAGAAGGGAGGAGAGACTAATCAAAGGAGAAGGGAGAGATGAGGGAAGGAGGGACTATCACCGCACGAATCAACACCCTCTCATTTCCTTCTCTAGTCAACGAAGATGCTCAGTAATCATGAAGAGTAAATGATGCTGGAATGGGGAGGGGAGACCTCTCATTTTTGCTGCCCCTCCCCTCCTATACTCCCTCCTCTCTCTCTCTCTCCTGCATCAAACGCGCTCATTTTCATGACTGCAACCAATTAGAGATGAATATCGACAGATATGTGAGAGAGAGGAAGGCATCAGTTTCAGATGCACTCGGGAGAAGACGAAGAGGAGAGAAGAAGGGGCTACAATTGGAATGGAGAGGGAGAGCAGCTGATTAGAAGCCTGATTCTCGACTTCGCGTTCCCCTCTCTTCCCCCTCTCTCCTCTCTCTCAACAGGTGTTTCCCCTTCGATCTCTTCAGTACATCATTTCTCATATCAGAAGAACAATGCGAATTGGTTTGAAGTGAGAGAAGTCCCCTTTCCCTTCAAGATGCTGATAAATATATGCAAGGAGTAATATACAATTGGCAGGTGAATTGTGGAAAAGGAGAAACATGTGAGTAGAGGAGTGAGGTGGAGAAGGGTTCTGCCTATTTACAGCTATCTCGGAGTGGCCTCGATTCGAGAGAGGAGAGAAGACGTATTATGAGAGGGACGAACTGTGACAGAACGAGAGAGGAGGAGGGAGTAATCCGGGGAAGAAGCTACAAGCTGTCGAGAATAACACGAATCAGAGGGAATGAGGAGTTGATCCAGAGGGAACGGCAGAGAAGAAGAGAGAAAGGAAGGAGAGAAGAGGAAGGAATGATGAGGAAGGAGTGATGAAGAAATGTGAATGAAGGAGATGAAGGAGATGAAGAAGAACCACGAAAGGACACTACAATGAATGTTCTGCATTAGACAGATAGAGATTATGGGGAAAGAAGGAATGCGTGAAAGGAGAATCTAGCCGGAATCTCCTTCTGTTTCTTCTCCTCCTTCTTCTCTGTTTCTTCTTCTGTACTTCTTCTTCTAATGGAATCTGAGGATGGAGTGAAGAAAGAGAGAAACGAAGAAGAAGAAGAAGAAGAAGGAGGAGGAGGAGGAGGAAGAGGAGGAAGGGAAGGAACGGGGATTGAGAGTGGAGAGAGTGATTCCATCACTCGGGAGTCATTGGATGGATGCATCCCCCACTAGATTGAATGAGATCACTCCAGATTCACTCTCTGTCCTGGAAGGAAGAAGAGAACGGAGAACGAAATATTAGAGGGACTCTTTCAAATGATAATTCCTCCAATATTGGAGCAATGCAGGAGGATCAACCACATGATGACATATATTGGATTATTCTTTAAGATATTATGACAGTGAAAGGTTATGGAGAAGCGACATTTACAGTTTGTCACTACTCTTCTATCTGAGATGATGTAGAAGAAAGAGTAGTTAGGTAATCTTGCATCGATGGTATACCCACCTTTCTCCCTTTCCTTCGCCCTTCCCACACTGAGAACGAAGTGGACCATTGAAGAGGAAGGAAGGAGTCACAGAATTGGCTGGAGTCGAGAATAGAAGGGACCTGACCTCCAGGAGAGGAGACACCTATTGGAGAATGGAGGGAGGGATTGGAGTATCCATTGAATCGACGAGTAGAGGAAGAGAGAACAAAGAGGACTCGAAGGAAGAATCGGAGAGTGGACAGGAGAAACAATATGGAGGAGGGAGGAATGAAGAAGGAAAGGTATGGAAGAAGTACTCACAGAGGTCCAATAATAACCTCCTAAGGTATTGACTTCCAATGCAATAGAGTCTATTGAATAGTATTTCATATATTTCATATTTATCCTGACGTCAGGCACAATGGTCCTGCAGGAGGGTGACTTCGGTGTGGATGGAATTGGGATCTTCGGTATCAGAGCGTCGTTAGGTCAATGGATAGGATCTTCTTTGGCTTCTCTGGTCAACTGTAGGGACGATCGTGACGGATCTCCGTTGAGCATCGAAGTAGATCATCCTGCCGCCGAACACCTGACTTGCGCCGGTTAGGAACTCACAACGCAGACTTGAGCGAGGCTTTCTTGACGGTAGATCATTCGAGACGATGGGAATCCGTCCGTGCTCCTCCTCTTGAAGTGTACCAAGTAGGCGATACTCTCCGGGTTGCCCAAGCTGACGGGAGAGGATTCCCCAAACTAGGTCGGAAAAGAGCGGGGTCAGGGACGACCGCCCATCACGAGCGCTAGAATAGAGAATCTCTATTCTTCTCTATTCTCTATTGAATAGACGCGGTGGAAAGTGAAATATGGAGCGGGAGATCATACTTCATCCAAACGTGAATCTGCCCCTTTCTCGATAGAGAAAAGCGAAGTTACGCATGCGAAAACCCGTGATGAATTATGAAGGAGAGCCACTCACTCGATTTGAATGGTCAACGGCAGAGAGAGGCCTCTCTTTTGATGGTTCTCAAAAGCCTTTTTGGAGCCTCGAAAGGAGAAGTCTACATAAATGCACGCTAGTAGATAAAGAGTATATTATTTTTCTGGAATATTCTTCTTCCCACCCCTACTTTTGGAAAATATGCAATCATTTTCAGAGATGATATATTTGTACATCTTTATATATCTTCTAAATATTTAAATAGATATCCTTCCCGTGCAATACAAATATAATCAGTAACTAAACATACTGTCGACGATCATGGGCCGCACCCTCTGTCTGCCTGCGGTGAATTTCCTCGGCGGACCCATCTCTTCCATCCTATCGTCGCTAACCGAAGGAACTCTGCAATAGATTCGTAATCATCATCGTAGAGAGAAATGTCGTAGAGAAGAGAGGGAGAGAAAGAATAAAAGAAGAAATGGGACAGGAAGCAGAAATGGTATTGTGGAATGATGATACGGTCGCGAGGATGGAATAATTGTGTTTAGAAGGAAGGAGAAAATGAGTGGAGTCGAGAAGGAGAAAGAAGAGGAAAGAGAAGGGAGACCCGAACGATCTACAGGAGAGATTTCTACTAATAATTCACGAGTATTCGATAATGGAGAGGAGAGAAAAAGCCTGTGTCGAATGAGGGAAAAGCAATCGGAATGGGGGGGAGGACTTCGTGCGAAAGTCTGCCGTTCCCATCCAAGATAAGGAAAGAGACAAATGGGGTAAAGTTGAAGTTGAATGTAGTTGGAATCCCTTGGTTCCCTCGTGAGATTCGATGGATCTCGTCCATGTTACATAGAAGGAAGGGATAATGGACTCGGAATGAAGATGGATCGGAGAGGAGAAGAGAAGAAGAGAGAGGGAGGAAGACTGTGGCCTTCTCAATGGAACTACTGATTGAGTGAGTCTGTGATGGAGGAAGAAGAGATGGAGGAAAACATTGAGATTGTTGAGTGATCGACTGACCACTCGCTGCACTCTCACCCTCACTTCCTTCCCTTCATGGATTGAGGGAAGGGACGGTGGAGAGGAAGAAGTAGAAGGAGTGACCAGACACGGGGAAGGAAACGGAACTTCCAATGGAGGAGAAGAGACGAGAATGAGTTCAGAAGAAGGGAAGGAATACATGGGAGAAGGGAGATGAAATGGAGAGTGCAAGGGGGATACCGTGGGAGAACGAATGAGGACAGGTGAATGAAGTAGAGTAGATTGGAGAGAAGAGGATGAGGAATGGCGTTGCCATGATAGAGGATGGAGAAAATATCACCGTTCGCCATTTCGAGACTTATGAGCGATTATCACAGACGAGCTTTCAGAAATGATGAGAATTAGGAAAGGAAATGGAAATCCTTCAAATCTAGATGAGCTTTCCACAGAAAAATGCAGTGCGCAATTAGCGAAAATGGATGTGTTGTATTCAATTTCAATTTCAAGCTGCGTTCTCACAAGTGAATTACACTATTTCAGCACGGAAGAAACGAGATTCCAACTGGAGATCCGATCGATGGAAATGAAGATTAGAATTGGAGATGAAGTGATGAGAATACAAGAGGAGCTTTCTACAGGAACGACGACAGACCTCATTAGCTATCCCAAAATGAGCTTCTCCTCAAGAGCTTTCCCTAGCCATTCTCTCCTGTCTTGCATCGTTGACTTCAAGAAAGGAACGGAGTCTCGATGGAAGAGTCGAAGAGGGAAGAGGAATACTGATGGTGACGGCTTCTTCCCCTCCATCGAGAAACTTCTTCCCCCCAATAGAAGACTCAGAGATGAATCCCGATTCGTAAAGAATCTTCATAATGGGATGAAGACCGTGGCAGAATGAGTCACTCGGGAGTGGGAAAGGGAAGGAGATGAATGGAAGGAGAGAAACATCTCACCCACTTCAGTCCATTCTCACTCACCTTCTTTAGACTCTTTCACTAACCCTTTTCAGAACGGAGAAGATTGATGGAAGTCTCAATGGGAAGAAGGAAATGAGATGGATGATAAGAACCGAAGATGCTCAGAGAATGGAATCATCCTTCCCAATTTCTCATTTCCCTTCTCTATTCCACACTGCCAATTATTATGGATAGGAATGAGATACAGGGAGGAAGAGGATGAGTTCGAAGGAAGAAGAAAAGAGGAAAGTGTTCAGAATAGGATTCACTTCTACGCAGCTCCAAATTCAGTTATGAGCAGTCGATTGGATGCAGAACAAACAAGAACAGAAGAAGAAGAAGAGAGGAAGGAGAGGAAGGAGACCTACATGATGGAAGGGCCAATTACTACGACGAGAGCAAATAGAGTGAAACTAGTGAAGAGGAAGAGGAAAGAAGGAGGACGACGGGATTATCCCTCCTCCCTCATACAGTATTGATACAGTCTCGTCGAGAAGGCTAATATGGGTTGAGAGGAGCAGCGAAGTCTCATTAATCCCTTCTTCTCATCTTCTCTCTCCTCCTCAATTCATACCCCCACCCTTGCTTCCTAATAATAATAAACAGAAGAGGGTAAGAAAATGGCTTATTGGCACTCCTCGGATCTCATTCTCTCTCGTCACCAGGGAAGAGAACGAGGAATTGAGAATGTCTGGATGACCAGAAGAAAGAGAAAATGATTCCATGCTGAAGAAAGGGAAGAATGGAGGAAGAAGCACTCTAATTCCTGAGCAGAATCGCCATTCGAAGACAAAGGAATGAATTATTGAAGATGGACTCACATTTTACGGAGTAACTGAATGATTAGAAGAAGAGTAGAATTAGTCTACGTACAATTGATGTGGATTGATCACTCGAAGGTATTCTTCGCCACTATACTAGGAAATGGTAGAAAGAAGAGGAATGAAAGAGTGAATGAATGAGTCGAAGTGTGAATCGAATTGAGACAATTGGTAATGGATATCTGCCTATCTGGTAACTATCTCATATCGTGCATTCATGGGATGAACTGGTGACTTCTTCTCTCTTTCTCTCTCAGCATCTAAGTATTTCTCCCCTCTCTTCGTTCCTCTTCTCTTCCATCAAAAGAATGACCATCGTCCGCCCTTTTCCCTTCTGGAAGACAAATTAGATGGCTATCGAAGAGAAACGAGGGGAAAGCCGAAGGGAAGATAAATTACGAGAACTGATTTGTGATCGAAGGAAGGAATAAACACTGAAGAACACGAAGAAGTAACCCATCATCGGCAGCGAAATGAGAGGAAAGAAGGAGAGAAGAGAGGGTAGATCATAAAGGGGGAGGGACAGAGGGGACAAGTGGAGAGGGTGACGGAACTGAGTCGCCAGTTTCATGAGAGTCATCGAGGGAAAAGAACAATCCTCGGACTGGGAAATTCCCTCGATTGTCAGAAGAATGAAGACTACGCTGTCACCAAAGAGATGAAAGAGAGAAGGAGAGAGAAGTCAGAGAAGGAGAGAGTAGACAGAACGGAGAGAGACCAGAGAAGTCAGAGAGACGAGAGATCGAGTGAAATCGATAGAGAGCAGAGAAAGAAGAGGGAGAGAGAGAGGGGGGAGAGGGGGGGGGAGGGAGAACCATCGTGTCAATCAGATGGTAGATCATGTGTGGAACGGAGAAGAGACTGGGAGATGAGAGAGAGGAAGACTGTAGTCCCTTCCCTTCTACAGGAAGAGTGAAGAGAGACCACTTAGAGCACCGTTACGCCTTGTGAGGGGAGAAAGAAGAGGAAGAATTCAACCGAATCGGAGAGACCAGACAATAACAAATAATTGTAGGATTCGAGTTAATATACGACACCACCACAATTATTCTAATTGGAGATATAGTTTCATTCCTTTTCATTTTCAATCCAATTAGTGTAATCACTGTAAATGGGAGGAGTTGTATCCAGGGAGGAAGAAGGGGAGAAACTCCCTTCTCCTCTTTCAAATATATGCATGAGAAGCAGGAGAATTCGGAGCGGAGGAATGAGGGGAGAGCAACTAAATGGAGGAGAACTCATCAGGAGACAGGAGATGAGCAGTCTCTGCACGAGAGAAGATTCAGAAGGAGAAACACCCCCCCCCCCTCAATGTTACCCTCTGCGAGTACTTCCCCACTATTCCATCTCAAAGTTCAGCAACTTGCAGGAGACAAGAATAACACAAGAGAGGCGTCGAGTTTGAAAAATGAGAGTGTCAGTCGAGGCAGCCTCCTCTATGTTCCCCATGCAACATCTGTCGCCTCGGAAAGATTGTTTCCATTACAACCAACGAATTGAAGAGACTCGAAGATTGAGAGCGAATTAGGACAAGAACATTCGGGGAAAGAAACAGATGTAGGAAGGGAACGAAAGAGAAGAGGAGATACGTGAATGGGGGAAACAAAGAGAAGGAGAAGGAGGATCCTCTAGTGTCCTCACTCTTCTCCCTCTGAGGACCTCAGTGGACACGAGAAGCACCGAAATAAGTAACTAAATTTGTCGGGCTTTCGTGGACCAGTCGAAGATGAATGTGTTGTCGCCTCTGCCTCTCTCACTCTGCCACACTCTCTCGCTCTCTCTGGAGAGAGAGAGAGAGACTAATTAGTAGATGATGATTAGTGTGATGGGAGAGGATGTTCATCAATCAGTGGGAAGAGAACTGATTCGAAGGATGATAAGAAGGATTAAGAGGAAGGGGAGAAGGGGAAGAGGAGAGAGGTGACACTCGAAACCTTTTCTCTTCACTCAGGCAGCAATGAAAACAAAGGACCTCGCGAGAGTGTCGACCCATCGGGTACTAGACCCTGATCAATCACCCCTCCAAGGAACCAGTCATGACCTCCCCTGGCCACCCACTTGGTATTCCAGTAGTTGTCGCCTCTTCCTCAATTAAATTCCATTCTCTTCCCTCTCCCTTCCGTCCCATCAGTCACATTCAACAATCACTGCACTGAAACTCACTCCGATTCCCTCGATTCAACTACATTCTTTTCCAGTGATTAATACCTAGAAATGGGAGTTATGATGTGTTCGCACAAATTCGATATCTCAATTTTATCTGGCTCGTAGATGTAATAATTTAGACAGCGCACACAAATGATACAAACTCGTAAGTACATAACTAATGATAACCACAGAAAGATGGCGGCCATTTGGGGATGGGCGTCGATCGAAGATCTTCTATCTAATCAATACTTGTAGAATCCCTCGCCAGTCTTTCTGCCGAGTTTTCCCTCCTGCAATATTCGAGCATTAATATTGGTGTGATCATTGTCTTGGAGATAGGACATGAACAATCTAAAAAATAAACTAGCCTTGACGAGTTTCTCGAGAGTGGGAGAGGGCTTGAAGGAAGGCTCGTTGGGGTAGTTCTTAGCCCAGCCTAAAGCAAACGGCTGACCTTGCAAAGCTTGATAAATTTGTTTCGTAAATATAATTGAATTTCTCAAGAGTCAGATGAAATAGAAAATCTGTACTGACCTTGTCCGATGAAGAGAGTGGTATCGAGGCCAACGTAGTCACACAACTCGAAGGGACCCATCGGGTAGCCTGCTCCCAACTTCATCGCAGTGTCGATGTCCTGAGGGGGGAGAATACTCACTCCCATACAACCCCCCTCCCCCTCCCCTCCCTCTCCCTCGTACCTTGAAAGAGGCATCTCCTCTATCGGCCATCCGCAGTGCCTCGTACATGTAGGGAATGAGAAGACGATTCACGATGAAGCCAGGAGTGTCCTCCAATACCACTATTGCAAACAATCGAATATGTTAAATGTAAAGACACTTCGTAAATCAATATTCCCTTTCTACCGTACCTTGCACGAAACCGTGACCTTTCCGATCGACTTTCCATACTCCATGAGGCTGTTGTAGGTTGCATCCGAAGTGTCGTCATGACGAACCACCTGGATTACGATATCCATTTATTGATTATGACACTTTACAGCTCTCAGTGGAAGGGGCAGACAGTGCTCACCTCGAGCAGCTTCATCATGGGGACGGGATTGAAGAAGTGGAGACCACCGAATTGAGATCTGCAAGGAAGAAGGGGATGGGAATGCCAGATTATATTGCGGGTCAACTATCGGGAGATCGTTTTCCAACACAGTACACTTCTAACACAACGATAAAGGCATGGACTCACTTGTTCTTGAGGTTGGCGGCGATGTCACTCAGTCGGAGGGAGGAAGTGTTCGTAGTGATGATCGCCGAGCTGCAAGAACAGCATTCTCCCCCCCCCATCCATTAGCCATTCTCCACTGTCATCCCTTCAACTTCTCTCCTCTCACCTCTTGACGGCAGCTTCGACCTCCGCGAACAATTTCCTCTTGATGTCGATGTTCTCTACGATGGCCTCGATCACCAGATCAGCTTGAGAGACCTCAGGAGAAGAGGTGTGATTACAATATGGATAAAGCGATTTCATCTTTAAAAATGTATAGTGTAAACTTCAAATGGATATTAGAACGATCGTAGTAGTGGGGTTGCTATCAGAAGGGGTCAAACCAACTGACAGCCTCTGAAGTGTTGGTGGAGACCTTGAGGTGCTTCATCGTGTCTGCCACGAACGACTTCTGCTGCTGAAAGAGGAACCAGGCACTCTTCCATTCAACACATTGCAAAGTGAAACAGTTCACAGATCAAAGTTCTCACATCGGCGCTATCGGGGAATTTCTTCTTGGCGACGCGTGCGAGAGACTTGTCGATGCTGGCACGAGACTGAATACATCGAAATTCGAATCACACTAAATGGGTGCCAGCACGCCATATTCGAGTCAGTATTCTCACCTTCTCCAGCACTTTGTCGTTCTGGTCAACGAGCACGACGTTCAGCTTGGCGTTGGCTGACACCTGAATGGGGCAAGCATGAAGAAGGAAGGGACTGTGCGGCAACTTCTAATAATTCTATCAATTGAATGTTCACCTGAGCGATTCCAGCTCCCATGAGTCCTGCTCCGATGATGGTGACATTCTTGATGGGGGCGAGGGAGGAAGAAGAGGTGGAGAGGGCACGAGCCAGAGGAGTCGACACTGACGAGAGCATCTGCAACTGTGATATTGGAGAGATCAAGGGATAATTAGTTATGAGATGAGACGAGCCGACGAATGAGTCTAACAAGGATCGGGTGTAAATGGTATCAAACTCAGTGGTGAGAATTGCTGTCTTCACATGTTGCGAGAGAATAGAGAATTTTAATAGAACGATGACTGGGAATTCCAATTAAAAGTGTGAAAAAAGAAAGTGACGATATTAACACAATAGTGGCAATTCGATCGAATCTACTGGCGTGAAAAGGAGAATGGAAGAGTTATTGTCAATCTTGGGAAGAATCAAGTAAACAACACAATGCCACCCCCCCCCCCCCCCCCCCACTTGATTTGATTGATAAAGAGATCGATGGAGAGTTGATTCCAAAATGAAGGAACCGGTAAGTCCTAACTAAGAGAATAATATAAAAAACGAAGCAGAAGAAACATAACAACGAAGTGAAACTCTCGTTTGAATGAACCCTCGCCAAAACATCCGTACTTTGTAGTCTCGGCAACCTCTCTCGCTCCTCTGTGCTCTATTACAATCTCTTCCTCTCTCGCACCTTCTCCCTTTCTTTCTCTCCCTCGGACAGCTTGCGGAGAGGTCAAGGTATCATTCAAGAAAGGACTATGACCTTTATCCAAGATCCACGAGCATTCATTATGAATAAATAATTTATAGTCAATTTTAGAGACCCGAAATATCTCGAAATACAACGGAACAGAGGAAATACTCGAGCAAACTTGGAAATAGTCGAATAACCGAAGAACATACAAATAATGCGCAATGAACAGATATGGATAAAAGAATTGGATACAAGTACAGTAGATATATCATCGATCGACGACCAAAATGGATCAGTAGAATCGATCGAGTAGTCGCTTGCGCTGTTCCGAATTGGAGAAGAGTGCCTTGACGAGATGGCGGATCTGAAGGGAGACATGAGGGAGTGTCTCTCGTGGAAGAGGACTACTGACCTCCTTGACACTGAGACACTCCGCCAGTGGACCCACTCCATCGCACCATCGATCGTCGATGTCCTCAAAGGGAGAAGGTCTGTCCCATCCCTCTCGAATGGAGTCCACTCACCTGGAGGGATGCATTCAGCATGAAGATGATCTCCTTAAAGTGGAAGTACGGCTTCGTGCACTCCTTGTGAAGCATCGGAGAACCACGGATCTACAACGAGCAAGGTAAGAGAAAGATTTCCGTTCCTTCAGCCAACTAAGCCCCTCCTCACCACAGTGAGCTTCTCGATCTGTCGCAGTGTCGTGCTCAGAGCAGCAGTGATGAACGTCGCGTCCTAAAAGAACGAAAACGGTAAGATATTTAGTCAAGTGTTGATCGTCGCTTCATTCCATAGATGTGCAGTGATTGTATCGGGGGTGCCCATCCGGATGGGCACCCCCCCCCCCTCGACGTATAGGGGGTCATGGTCAAAAATCGATCGGTAGGTCAAGACTAAGTACCATAACCAATCGATAGTACAGTACACCCTGATACCGTATATGGATACCGTAACCCGCGAATCTCGCAAACTAACTTTATTTTTAAAAAGTCCTAGCACCGTGCCCAATCGATTGTACAGTACCCAAGTCACTACCGTAACCCAGTTCCATGGGTGAGATCCAATTCCGTGGGTCAAACATTTTTCAAAAATTTTAAAATCGATAGTAAAATTATTTTTAATTGTCTTACCGTATCTCTCGTTACTGTAGAATAATTTTATAATCGACTTAGGATTTTTAGAAAAATGTTTGACAATTTTAGAAAAATGTTTGACCCAAGGAACTGGATCTGACCCATGGAACTGGGTTACGGTAGTGACTTGGGTACTGTACAATCGATTGGGCACGGTGCCAGGACTTTTTAAAAATAAAGTTTGCGATATTCGCGGGTTACAGTATCCATATACGGTATCAGGGTGTACTGTACTATCGATTGGTTATGGTACTTAGTCTTGACCTACCGATCGATTTTTGACCATGACCCCCTATACGTACGTCGAGGGGGGGAGCCCATCCGGATGGGCACCCCCCCCCCCCCCCCCGATTGTATCGTGCACAACTATGCTTCATTCCCTACAGTAGTACACTCACATTGGCAGTGATATCCTCTGCAGTAAGCATGAGATTACTCAGTTGGTCGAAGAAGAATCCGATGACATTGGACATGGCCCCGCAGTAGACAAGCTCAGGCAGAACCTGAGAGAGGGAGGATGGAGGAGAGAGAAGAGAGAACGAACCTCCTTCCAGACGTTGGAGATACTCGCCAGTTGCATCGTGCACGCATTAGCACCCTTCTCGATTGATGAGACTGAGGACACTGCAGAGAGAGAGAGAGAGAGAGAGGGAGAACTCGTAGACCAGAAAGAGGAAAGGACAGAAAAGCATACTCGAAGATTCGGAGAGGAGTTGCGAGATGTTGCGACGGATCTGGAATACGGGGGATGGCAATCAGTCTGACCTAATGGTCTACCCACGGAGGAGATACCATACCTGGAGGAGCTGGTTGCTCATCACTTGCTGAGCAGAAGCTCGCAATTGGACGAGGAATGGAGCGAAGAAGGACTGGAAGGACGACAACTGCAAGGAGGAGGGGATTAAATCATGGGGACAACATAATCATTACTAATTCTACAATCACCATGAATTGAATGAATATATGTCTCACAATTATGGCGTGTTTCTCATTGACGACGTCGAATACCATAAGCATGAGTCGATGGCCGATGTAGTGGCAGTTGTTGTGGTACACCGCTGACCATTCATAGAATCAATATTTCACTCACAATTAATTTCATTTCGTTTAATTCATTTCGGTTCCCTTGTATGATTCCTTGATACTACGCCTTTCGAATGACCTCCATCTCTCCCTCTCCCTTCTTCCACTCACCTGCCATCTGGGGCACACTGGAGAAGGAAGTGGCGTGTGATTTAGTGAGGAGGAGGAACATCTCCACCATGTTGCGAGCAGTGAGCATCAGACGACCAGCCATCTCCTGAGAGGAGGAGTTAGGGGGGGGGGGGGGTTGGGTGTGGGAGGCACACCTCATTCTCTGCCTTGGCTGCCTCGTTGACAGTCTCTCGCACGAGATCGACCAGCTCTTTCGTCGTCGAACTACAATTGATGAGAATGTGAAGAGTGGTACACCAACAACCCCAATCTTCCTTCGTTCCTCTTTCCAATCCTTCTCTTGACCACTCCCTCACCTAATCTGGCACTTGAGCAGTCGGAAGAAGAATGGATAGGAGGAGTCCTTGTCTTCCAATGCCTGCAACCATCGTCATACTCTCATTCCCCCTTTTCCTCTACTCCTCTCCTATACCTCCTCTGCCTTGATGTCCAGGAATTTGAGGGAATCCTCTTCGAATTTGTTCTCGTCAGTCTCTTCCTCTCCGTATCCGACCTGTATTCAATTTATTTCCTCCTCTCCCTACCGTACTCCCTCTCTTCCTCACCGTCGTCAGTTCAACATAGGGGGCGAGTACGAGTTCCCTCGCTCGTGCTAGTCTGGTGATGCACTTCCTATCGGTGAACACCTTCTCGTGATTCTCTGCGAAACTCTTGAAGGAGGGAGTTGCATCATTGATCAGGCCAATCTCCTGCAGAGACATCCAATTACTATCACAACCAAAAGAAACCAAGTTCAGCAATTTTCATTATTAATAAAGAAGAACCATAACATCTTTTGTCATCCACGGAACATTTCTGAAGATCCGCGCACAATGGATAGCTCCAATGAAATGATGTACTAAGTGAACGGGAGTAGATGTCGACTGACCACTAGTTGTTCCCTCAACTGCTCTGCCTTCTCCATCGTCTCTTCTATCTCCGACTCATTCGTCGATCGGGGAGAGATCACATTCTGCAACCAATCACTTATTTCATTCATCTATGCATTGAATTTAGATTAAAATAGATGTTTTAAAAAATATCTAAATAGCTATTTCCAGATCTAATGGATGTTAAAATATGCGAGAAAATATTGAATGGTCACCTTGAGAATAGCCATCTGCAATTGGGGGAAGATGATCTTCATGAGAGAGGAAACAAGCGAATTCGTGTTGTCCTCCACCCCGATGAGAGAGGCATTCAGATGGGTGAAGATGGCCAGTAATTGACTGGAGAAAGGAGGGATTGAGGGGGATGGGGGATGGAAGGGAGATACTCACGCGAAGATGGCATCCACGTTCACCTCTCCCTTCTTCTTACTCGTCTTCACTCGGAAGATGAATAGAGAAGACTGAAAGGAGATTAATTGGTAAGAGAACATTCATTGGTGAACTCAGTAATATCTACTTTCAGGTATTTCCACATTGCTGTGCTGGAGGCATACCTTGACGGGGTCATGAGTGGTGGCGACAGTCGATGATCCGCCCCCATTGATGACTGGATGAATGATGTTCTTCATTATGTTGTCTCCCAACTACAATCGAGTATTCCCTCCTTCTCCCTCTTTTCATCTCCTACCTTAATCATCCAGTCATCGAGTACCTTCATAATCGACATGGCCGAGATGTTCTACAAAATAGTCATCAACCGACTACCGTATGCTCCTCCATCTCTCTCCCTCACCACTGCACTCACCATGCTCGCTTCCGCAGTGTCTCCCACACACACATTCATCTGAGTGATGGCAGGAACTCGCGAGTGAGGGAAGGAAACCACCTTGAGGAATACACTATTAAACAATGGACTTCTAAATAAATGAGAAATAACAACGAGTTGGATAGATCGAGACCTGTCTCAGCCATCCGTTCAGTTTGCCCAGTAGGAGATTTCTGTAGTGGGAGACGCTCGTGTACAGAATCTTAGTGATCGCCATCGTCGATTCTTCCGTTATCTCCGACTTCATACTCGTCATCTTAGAGAATTAGTCCTTAGATCACCATCAAATCTCCGATATTGTGATAAGTCCGTCAAAAATGACTTCTTGTAAGAGTAGGGAAATAAAGCTCTATATTAATCTTCAGAACTTTTGATATTGAGGAATAAATAACGAGATTGCACATAAACGTGGTAGATATTATTTTTTTCGAGGAAAAATGCCACCACTGGCAAGATAGAAGCTTTGCTCACCTCATCGAGAGCAGGGAGGATTCCAACGGCGAAAAGAAGGGTCTCCGCGCATCTGCCAACACATATTCCCACCATGAGTAACTAGAGTACTGACTTGAGTGTATTCTGATCGAGTAGCATCCTCATCTCCTCCATCGCTGCTTCCACCGTCGAGAACTTATCGAGCAGTTCCCTGCAGTCACGAAGACACCCACATCGGGCACGGAGGCGTTCGATCTAAAGAATCATGCGCTCAGTATGATATGGTAACTAGAGCGATAGAATCTCACCTCGTTGATGGTGATTCTGGCCTGCTCCTCGTCTAGATTCCCGTCGATCACATCTAGTTGAGAACCCAACGAGTCCTTCATTTCATTCAATGTGGAGGTTATCTGAAAAATCCACGTTATTGTAATTGGTACAAGAAGCAAGAAAAACTGCATCAAAATGTAGTGAATCTAGCCTTGTGCCTCTCCGTCTTGAGCACGGGAATGAACTCGATGTGCTTTCTCCTTAAACTGTCCTGCACAGCAGCGAGTTCTGGAGAATACATGTCCATACTAATAATGAAGAGACCAGTAAAGTTCAATCCACACCTTTGGTAACATCGCCAAGAAGGTCGTTCAGTTCGCTTGCAGCCATTTTTCAGATGAAACAGACACGCTCTGAACGAATTCACGATAAGCATATGACCATAACAATGAAAACTAGCATTAAAACAGTAAGAAACGCTTGTAAAAGTGCTGGAGGAATCACATTGAAAATTCGGATCGCGCGCGAAAGTACTGTACCTGGGCAATATTACGAATTGATTGTTTAAAGAATAAAACTTTAAAGCGATATTATTTTTGTTGTAAACATTTAAAAATGTATACAATTCAAAACAATGCCAATTGTCTCAGATTAAATACAATGGGAAGAATTGTAACGTATGTAAATTGAGTCAATGGTAATTCAAAACGTGTCGGGTCTCAGAAAACATCGATTCTCCGTTCATTCTGTACGAATATCGTCTTCGGGAATGGTGGCCCCGACGTCCAAATCGAAAGAGGGTAAGAAGAAGAAGAAGGACGGAGGAGGAGGAGGAGGAGGTATCGAGTACTGTAGACTTCTTCTCAAGACCCGTGTATCGATCAGAGCACAAGGACCACAAGGACGACGCCCGTCCACCTACTATCGATTGTCCCAAGAGTGCGGTGCACGAAGGGAAGGGAGAGGGAGACAAGGGACTCCCCAATTGCGTCACCTTCTTCCCCGATGTAGTCAGTTCTCGTCTCTGCCAATTCAGAGATCAAAGATCAACTCGGTTGTAGATCACTTTCCAACCAGAGAACAAGAAACAAGTCCGCAATCTGGAGGTGAAAAACAAAGGAGATCAATCGATAATGTACAAGGTATTCGTAGTCTTACGGTAATCAGCTGATCACGGTCATTTTAGATGAAATCGACTTCTCCGGGAGTCTACCGTATGCGCCCCATCCATTTCCTTCTCCGTCCTGGAGAGAGCAAGATCATCAAACTCTCGTACAAGGGTTGCCCGGATGGAAAAGCTCCTAACCTCAAGGTACCGTAACCTCCCTTCCCTCCAGTACCGTCCATTTCGCAGGATCGATTCACCGTTGTAATGGCATATCCACCTGGCTCCGAGGCCAACATCAAGCTCATGTGGACTCAGAAGGCCTATGTCGAGGTATACGGTAATCCACTCCTCAATCGATTAACTGGCCATACATCAGAAACTGGCTGATTGCACACATCGGAAGTACATCAAGGTGCACTTCGATGGTTACGACATTCCCGATAAGAAGGTACCGTATCATCCCACATTCCATCTCCACTTACCGTGTTCCAGGCTGCGACCCCCTCCAAGATGGCCGACCCCCTGCAGCTGTGCCCCCCCCCAGCTGCTGCCCCTGCAGCACCTGCTGCACCTTCTCCTCAGCCACAACCGGGAATGCCCGGATGGCCTGGAATGCCAGGGATGCCTGGAGGGGGAGGAGTCGTGTATGTGATCTACCAAGGAGATCAACAGGGACAAGGAGGGAAAGCAGCTCAGCCATCGGAGGGACAGGATGATGATAAGGTACGGTAGATGAGGGATACGGTAATGAGATGGTATTGACAGGACGACAAGGAAGGAGAGGAGGAAGAAGAGGAGGAGGACGAGAAAGAGGACAAGGACAAGAAAAAGAAGTAGACAAGAAGCAGCACTCGCATGGATCCTTCTCTGTGCATAAATATTGTGCTGATTCGACCACTTGAGATGTTTATATCTGCATTGCATGGAGATTGACACCGGGACTTACTTATCAGAAAATTCCACTTATTAGAGAATCAAAATTTATTACTTTGGAAGAGTTCTTTTCACTCTGAGCTCTCGCATGTCTGCTGTTGTCGTTCTGTTTTTCCGACTAATTTATTGATTCCTCTTTATAGTGGAAAAACACGTAGCACATCATCTGAGAATAGACTACAACATCGGGAATACTACCTTTATCTATCGATACAGTACTCAACATCGAAAGAATCTATTGATCTGTTCCGATAGTAACTTGTAGCACAAATATGAAAAGATACCGAAAAAGGAACAAATCAAGAGAATCGGTCGATATCATCTCAGAAACCGATCGATTTCTCTATTTGGGAGGAGCGAGGGCGTCCTTCGTCACTTTCTTCACTTCAGACGGATTAGGAGCTGCAAATTAGCAATTATCAATTTATAAATTTTTTTTTCGGAATTTATTCGCTTAGCCCTCGGATCATCGTAATTTCATTCAAAAATAAATTTATAATAAAATATTTTTTTACTCTACTTATGTTACATGTTTCGAGTGTACCTATATTAGCCCATAATTAAGCAAAAAACATTAGCAGTTGCCACTTCCCCTCCAGGTAGAGGGGGGAGGGGGGGGGGGGGTACGTACACTCCTGGAAGTTGTTCCATGCCTGCTCCGAGTGGGCGATGCCCGTCCTCACTACATCCACTGCCTCATGGGGGTAGCAGAAGGCGGCCATCGTGGCCAATCCAAGAGAGGAAGAGATCACTCGACCGAAGGAACCACTACAACCATTGGATGAAGCATCTCTCACTCTATTCCCACTTGAATGGGCTACTCTTCATACATGGGAATGCAACTGAAAGTGATAGAATGTTCACCGTTTGAGTCCGAGAACGAATCCCGCCATTCCTCCGACAGTGATGGCTGCGGCCTTCGGAAGGACAGTCCACTCTTCGTTCACGTATCGATTCACTTCTGACAATCAACCAATCACTTATATCTTAGATGACATTGCCTCCAAGTGATGGAAGCGGCGATAATCAGTACATCAAAGATCAACCACTGACTCATGGCGGCATCCGTCGTCTTGTTGACTGCAGAATCGATGACTGAGAAGCGAGAGGCGACACGTTCGTACTCCTGGAAATGACATCATCAATAGTCCATTCGCAGAAGCATCCAACAACTTCATAGTTAGATGGCACATGAAAAATGACAAATCGCTAAAACTATGCATTTTGGGCGTTTTGTGAATATATTTGTTACGTTAGACAGATATTTTTTTATTAAAAAATATCTATTGATGTCGGACTCAGGGATGGGCGGACGGCGGGCCCATCCCTGATAATGAAGTAACGATGTCCGACCGACGTCAATTGAGACGTTTGCAGATTTAACGGATATAATGTTATTTTAACGGATATCATCAGTTAAATTATTTTTAACGGAATCCGTTATATTTTATCCATTAATTTTTTTGTAGAATTTTAAGTGAAATGAATGTACAGTGGTGGCCAAAATTATATAGCCTCCGATTTTTCGATCATAATTACCCTCAAACTTATCCGATCTTCATGAACTTTGGGATACACTCACATTTTATGATTACCCAAAAATATTTTCCAAATAAGAATTAGCTGGTTGGAAAGAGCATCTACTGAGCTTTCAAATTCGCTTCTTGGATGAGTCGTTAATCGATGTTTAGGTTGCGGTAGGTCATGTCAAACTACAGTACTTTTTCGTACATTTACGGTTGTAACATCAATTCTAATGGAGCAATCGGGCTGTAATTCACAGGGCATCATACACTGGTGGACCCCAAACAAATTTGTAAGTTTGGGATCGACTGGCTTCGATATCGCCGAAATAGTCATTTTTGATATGCTCTTTGGTGGTGTGCGGTCACTTCTGTCTAGAATTTTTCTGGCACTCGTAAAGTGAGTAGGAGATTTATCTATGATCATTGAGTATGTCCTGAAAATTTGATGGCATTTGGACTCATTTGATGAAAAATTTGATGCTTTAAATCTCGAAGATTTTGTCAAAAATAGGCCATTTTCGACGAAAATGCGCAAAAATCGTCGTTTTTTCGAGAAATCTGAAAATTCATTGTATCATATTTTTACTAAAATGAGTTCAAATACAGCCAAATTTTCAGGGCATACTCAATAATCATAGACAAACCTCCCATTAACTTTACGAGTGCCAGAAAAAATCTAGACAGAAGCGACCGCACACCACCAAAGAGTATACCAAAAATGAGTATTTCGGCGATATCGAAGATCCCAAACTTGCAAATTTGTTTGGTGTCCACCAGTGTATGTTACCCTGTGATTTACATCCCGATTGATCCATTAGAATTGATGTTACAACCGTAAATGTACGAAAAAGTACTGTAGTTTGACATGACCTTCCGCAACCTAAACATCGATTAACGACTCATCCAAGACGTGAATTTGAAAGCTCAGTAGATGCTCTTTCGAATAAGCAAATTTCTGTTTGGAAAAATTTGTTCCTAGATTTTTGACCTCAATTTTCATGAAAATGCTGATTTGTTGTGAAATATCGATTTCCCTGTGACCTACCTCAAACTGTGAAGATACATCCAATAGAAGGGTGATTACGTGGGTAATCATAAAATGTGAGTGTATCCCAAATTTCATGAAGATCGGTTAAGTTTGAGGGTACTTATGATCGAAAAACCGGAGGCTATATAATTTTGGCCACCACTGTATACAGTAGCGCCTGAAAGTATCCGTACGATTTGATTTTTTCACATAACTTTTTCTACAGTTGACTTAGCAAGTTAAATGCTGCAGCGCTATATATCAAAACCATAGAAGAATACGATGTGAGTATTGCGTCATCACGTGCGTCTTAACTGATTGTGTAGTGATGACGCAATCGAATTTCGCTTTTTCAAACAGGCGTTATTCTTATATAGATTTATTCCAGCTTGCCAAACTTTCTGACGTTGGAGATTGAACCAAGACCTATCCAGAATAAAAATTTGAAGTTGCTGCTCGGTCGTACAGTTGCTATAGCCATGCTGCAAAAACGTGGTCGCAAATTCAGAACTCGGCTTCTAGACAAGCTAGAGACTCGTTCAAAGCATCAAAATGCTCGTCATCACAATTCCCGATGATCCTGAGAATATGAAAACGATCGATCAATATTTGCCCTCAGGGCACCAACAAATCACATTTTTGAGTGCTCATTTTTTGGACATTCATAAGTTTGTGGGCAAATTAAAAGAAAAAAATTTTTAAATCTTTTTTTTACGTGAGAATGTTCAAAATGTATTGGAGATATGATTCCCAACTTTTTAGACTGTTTGGATAACTTTCCTGCCCGCGGCGACCGTTTTTCGGAGGGATACTCGGGTCGGAAAACACCCTGTTTACGCACTCTCTTTGTCTGCACTCTCTCGCCATAGGGGTAAACAAGGTGTTTTCCGACCCGAGTATCCCTCCGAAAAACGGTCGCCGCGGGCAGGAAAGTTATCCAAACAGTCTAAAAAGTTGGGAATCATATCTCCAATACATTTTGAACATTCTCACGTAAAAAAAAGATTTAAAAATTTTTTTTTTTAAATTTGCCCACAAACTTATGAATGTCCAAAAAATGAGCACTCAAAAATGTGATTTGTTGGTGCCCTGAGGGCAAATATTGATCGATCGTTTTCATATTCTCAGGATCATCGGGAATTGTGATGACGAGCATTTTGATGCTTTGAACGAGTCTCTAGCTTGTCTAGAAGCCGAGTTCTGAATTTGCGACCACTTTTTTTTCAAGGCTGCAGCAACTGTACGACCGAGCAGCAACTTCAAATTTTTATTCTGGATAGGTCTCGGTCCAATCTTCAACGTCAGAAAGTTTGGCAAGCTGGAAAAAATCTATATAAGAATAACGCCTGTTTGAAAAAGTGAAATTCGATTGCGTCATCACTACGCAATCAGTTAAGACGCACGTGATGACGCAATACTCACATCGTATTCTTCTATGGATTTGCTATATAGCGCAACATTTAACTTGCTAAGTCAACTGCAGAAAAAGTTATGTGAAAAAATCAAATCGTACGGATACTTTCCGGCGCTACTGTAAATTGAATATTTGAGACGCAATTTTACTCTATTTCCTGCTTCAGAAATTTTTTTTCTGAAATTTGCATTTTTTTCTAGGTATCCTGCGCGAAGTGGGATTTAGCGCAATCTATTTGCGAAGGACAGTCCCTATAGAATTTGACAAGTAAAATTAAGCACACAATTTACGTATTTGGGCCTTTATTTTGATCTACTAATGCGTGATTACATACAGTTATATAAAACGATTTTACCTAATTTTGCATGTTTTGAAGATTTTAACGGAATTTACTTTCGGAATTTACGGATTTAATTGTTTTTAACGGATTTTGAATCCGCTAAATTTAAATTTTCATTTAATGCCCATCACTGTTCATTATCACACATTTGCTGATTGCTCTGGTACGATCTTAAAATTAAGATAAACAATTTATTAGATCAAAGGACGATTGTGCTCTGATTTTGGCTACAAATACGTCCACTTTATGTTAAGTGAAATTTTAACATTAAAATATATTTTCTCATTTGTTCTCAGGTTGATGCAATGTGTAATTTTAAATATTACTCGTGCACGGCTTAGTTTTCCAACTCCGCTTCGGCATTATTTGAGCCACCATTGGTGCACTACAATACTTGAGTTTTATTGAATCGATTCAACTCCTCGAGGGAAAGAAAGCAATTTTACCATGGCACCAAAATGAACAAAATATCATATTTTTGAGTATTCGGTTCAAAGCATCACAACATTAAACGCATTAGTTACAGCTTCTATCATTTTGGGATGTTACTGCGTAACTTCTAAAAAAGATCACAAGATCATTTTTTTCAATAGGCCATGTCGAATATGCGAAGTCTTCCTGACCCACGAATTCAGATTAATTTAAATACGTGACGATTTTATATATAGTTATGCTATTTCGTACGAAATAACGTGAGATAACATTTAAAATAGAACAGGAAAGTTAATGACGATGAGAATCAATAGTTAATGACTGGATAAAAGGGGGATGAAGTCAGGAGGATCTACTCAGGGGAACTGGTTTCATTCTCGGTATTTACTAAAAGCCTTGCCGCTCTTGGAAAGAAGCTATTGTGTCTGTAGTTATGATTCGAACCAGGGTTGTTGAAGTTCATGCCGTTTCGCGTGTGGTAAATTTTGAAATAATGTTGTTTTCGGTTGGATATACTATATTTGCCTCGGATGAGATTTGTGGCTACTCTTACATCAATCGTTATTCTACGCTTCTCTAAGGACTCAATGCCTAGTTTCTTATTGCGGTCGAGAGCGGTAGGCATATTTTCCCAAGTATGATCAAAACAGCGCATAAATAAACGTCGTGTGAAGTAGTTCTGTACCTTTTCCAATTCCTTTTTATCCTTGTTTTGGTAAGGGTTAAAGACGGAGGAAGCGCTTTCTAAAATCGGTCTGATGTACATTGCGTACGTTTTGAGGAGTAATTCTATATTTTTGGTTCGTAAAGCTCTTAGGATAGTGTGACAAGTAGTTTTGGCCTTAATGGATATGGTAGTGCAATGATCGGAGAAAGAGAGGTTTTTCTGGATAACAAAACCGAGGTCTTTTACTGATTGTTTTTGTTCCAAAGTAGTGGTTCCTATGGTATATGTTCGCATTGTATTTGCTCTGCCTAGGTGCAATGAGTTGCACTTATGTGCAGCAAGAGGAAGTTGCCATTTTTCTGACCAGTGTACGATTTTGGCATGCTTTTTAGATTCCGCGTACTTCAAGTTATAATTCCTACACATCAGTCTTTACAAAGATATGGTTGGTGTAGATGCGTTATATTGCACAGAGTGCCGTTGCATTAAAAATCTAACTGAAATATCAAATTTGCGATATATTTCATCATACCCTTCCAGTTTACCCGATGATGATGGATGAGGAGAGGTGCGCTATGGAGAGCACACGTTTTCTAATTATATGAAAAAAATCATGGTAGAATTGATAAGGTCTGAAGCAAGATAGAACTCAAAGCACCAATCTTAAAAAAAAGTAGCGAAATTTTGCATCAAACTAATATTGCAATTATAGCCCTGGAAAACATATTATTTAAATTGTGTATAGACTAGAGCAATAAGTAAATATGCGATCACGATCTTTCGGCGTCTTTTGTCACTAGACGAACCAAAATGAGGTTACCCATCGACATGACTATCACAGATTATAACAAAAAAAGCCAAAATAATGACTTCAGATAATTTACATTTCTGGCATGGGCCAGCATTTGGCATTTGTTCGATTCTTATGGAAATTGGCTCTTTTTATCCGGGAAAGAAGGTAAATAATAGTGAGAGTGAGACTGACCCTCTGGAAGGAAAGTCTGATGGTGGCGAATTCCCTCTGGAGGGGCAGTGGCTGTTCGGGGATGAAGATGTGCTCCCTCGGGGGAAGATCACTCGGGTAGATCGGAAGCTGCAAGAAATAATCTCATTTTCATGCAAGCCAATCAACTGGCCTTCGATGGAAAATACTATTTTCCATCGATGGAAAATTTTCAAAATATCAGGTTGAATCATAAGTTTTTTCCAATTTTTACTTTTAAATGTTTCGCATATTCTGGTCTTTGGTTCTAATTGATTATCATTTTGATATTTACATATTATTAGTGCATGGATGCTCTCTTTAGCGCACTTTAGTCCAGGCCTCTTGAGAGGGGCTAGTGGTCATAGTTTGAAGTCAAAGTATCCGCAGCTACGAATGTAGCTGCGACTTTCTCAGATTAGATCTTTCCAGTGAGTCGTGATTGGGCAAAATAATAAACACTATCGTGAAGTGTGATGAACGTACATCACAATAATACATGTGCTTCGGATTTGGCACAGAAGACCTATTCAAATAAGGTGCAAATTTCAGAGTCGTGTTCAGTTCGCCATGACCAAAATGTGTTTCGTTTACTGCGCATCCGCACACACTGGCCTATCGAAATCAAACCTATCTCATCGTAAAGCTTCCTACATGAGGGGCTTATATTTGCTTTATGGTGGGCTTTCATCATTACAATCACAAGCTGCAGTCATCAACACTTATATGATGAAATTTACACATCGAAATCAGTGTATTTCAAAGCTTCATTATTATATGATAGATGGAAGTCCCACATTTGTGTGCTTATCAGCATCAGCTACCCTTGTACTATCCCTCATTAGCTTCGCATAGTCATGCGATTCCTGCGAATTCAGAAATGGTACTCCAAAAATAACAACTAAAAGTCAAAATTTTGATCGGTGAGGCGAATATCAGGATTTTTCAATAAATCTCATTTTTGAAAAGGGGATGGGGCGAGGTCCCAAATTTCACGAATGGTAAAGTTACTACATAAAGTAAGATTAAAGCGCTCCTATACAAAAGCCAGTCTCTATAACACAAAGGCAGGAAAAGTGTCAACTCAAGTGTGATTTATTTTCTACGTGGCTCATTTGCTATTCTCTAATCCTTAGAGTTTTTAATTCGGGGCGGGTAATTCTGACCCGACCGGGTAATCAAGATGAATGGCGACGAATGAGAATTACCCGGGATAGTGAATAATAATAAGCCCATTACCCGGGATAGTTCAATGACCATCCCTCTTCGCAAAAGTGTGCAGAAATGATGCGAAATTGCGATTTGCACCCAACTATCCCGGGTAATTGAACAGAATTTGCGGGTAATTCATTCCTCCCCTCCTGATCATTCTGCGCTCTCGTGTCACAACTATCCCGGGTAGCATTACATTTCAAACTCTACTAATCCTGTAATTGAGTAAGCTAGCACCGCTTCCAACCAGTTTTTTGAAAGAGCATTCAAGGGGCTTCTCAATAATGTATGTGAAGATATCCAGCCTATTTTCCCTGCAAAGAAACAGCGAGCCCAACTCTTTCAAAATTTTCTTAAAAAATTCGATCGTGGTTAACGATCGATTACTTCAATGATTTAAAAGTACGGCACAATTCGAACGTATGATTATAAGTGTGAACTATACCCCTACATTATCCTACGGATCTGTACTGATAGGATTTTTAGAGCGCCTTTTAGGTGACTTTGAATTGCACCTCCAAAATTGGAAAAAACTTATGATTCAACCTAATAGGAAAGAGTGAACTAATTATTGTCATGGTCCTCCCTTCCCTTGTCCAACCTCATCGACAGTGCATGCCCTGGAAGGGTCGGGCTTGGGTCTCCGATCGGAGGTTGTGAGTGACCACCACTGGGAGAGAACTCCCGTCGCCTGAATTGCATTCCTATATCACGCCAAATAAGCCACCATCGGCGTTCAATTCTAACAGTAATCACATTCAATGAAAAACACAGGAATTCGTTGAGATTATCAACTACGATGTGAACGTCATGTTAGTGTGCAAACCTTGCTGCCGGCCTCTCCGATCTTCTCAACCACGGATTTATCCTCCTCGCGACCCATTCGAGTGCCCTGATATCGACTTATATGGAAGAACGAACTACAGAATGAAATAAATGGAGAAAAGTGAATGAGATCTATAGAAGGAGTGCAAGAATCGAGAAGAACAACAAAGCGAGAGAGGAGAGAAACAACAACAAGAATACACAACGTGAGTGCGGATTGAGGGAGAGCGCTTTGTCACTCACACGCGGGTATACACGCACACTCATTCACAACGGAGTGGAAGACCCCACGAACAAACTAACTTTTCAAAGCATTCCTGCAAAGCGATCTTCCGATCAATGACTAGCTTTGTTTCTGATCACACACGAAATATAGCAAAGTATTCATCAATGAATAATAGACATCTGTTAATCATATTTCCAGACAATTTTAATCACAACCTCTTTATCTGACGTACAAGAAATAGACCATTTCAGCTAAAACATATAAGGTTAATAATACAATTCATTAAATCGATCAATTTGAGAAAATCCGATTTGTGAACAACCAAAAATCAATAAATAAATGATTATTGGGGAATAAATATAACTCTGGTAGAATGGTATATTTATGTAGCCGAATAATGCAATGGAATTAATAATGAGATGGTGAGAAAGTCGAGTCACAAAGTATACAAAATTTGAAATAAGAAATTTGGAAACACCTACAGTAACCTCGATATGACAATGGGATGATTGGACAGTAAACACAACTATGCTGCTGCTTTGTCATTATCTACGAGATGGGGTACAGTAGGTGCTTAGAGGAGGCCCAGGGATGGAATGGAAGAGCCTTGTCGCGGAAGGGAGGGGCCCTCTTAGCTGGCACTGGGCTGGTTCACCTGGGGACTCCATGCGGGATCAGATGCAGCCATCATCGATTGCCTGCAACACTCCATCTGATGCAGGCACAACGCATTCATAAAACACCATACTACTCCAGAGGATTAAAGTAACGAAAATATTTATAACTGGCTGATAATGGCTGAGAAAGAATGAGTACCTGTCAGCTTTCTTTCCGAGTGCCATGAATCCGTAGACAACTCCACAGCAGAAGATCATTCCCGATCCGAGGACAGAATTGAGTTCGATGCAGATGAGGATGGGGATGATGCCCATTCTGAGATCGAGAGGAATTATCAAGAAGATAGACATAGAGACCGCTCATTAACAAGAGTTACGAAACATATATCTTTCAAGAATTTCAGAGATATCGGGAGTTTAAGAGTCTACTATGCTGGTACATCGGCAATGTGTGGTGGAAAGTAACATACACTCCGAAAAGGGCAGCCTTGTGCCAGTACTTCCTGCTCTCAGAGAACTGGGCGATTCTCTCGATGAAGTCAATGAACATGCAACAGAAGGGAGCCTCCAGGGCAATCGCGAAACAACCAGACACACTGAAAGGAGAGATTAGAGGGAATAGACAAAGACGATATGTTACTCGTTTTATAAAAATCCGCATATTCCAAGAGTAAAAATAATTGAAATAGAATAGTAAGTGTGACTAACAGCTGGAGAAGCATGGCGAATATACACTTGGGATCGAGGGAGATCAGACCGAGGATTCCGAAGAAGATCGCCACGAATCCACCCACGATGCCCAGTCCCTTCGCCACGAAACGAACCCACCTGAGGATAGGAAGACATCTATTCATGCACTCTTTTTACTTCATCATTATACATAAATAAATACTTTACACCTTTCTTTTTTAGAATGCAGTACTTATTGCCCGTGATTCATTCGCTTTCATTTCCATGGTGATAGTCACCGCTCCACGGGCAATGAGTAATGCACCCCTTGTGAAATATCGTGAACTTATCACCGCTAATCAAATTCGGAGATTTAAAAAATGGAATTCAGACGTTGCAAATGAAGAAGGAAATTTGTTCAAGAGTCTATTGTAATCATAAAACACACAATCAATATTAGTAATAAGTATTCCCCTGGTAACACCACTCGAAGGGGGGATAGACTGACCAGGGGAAGTTGGCATTGGGATCGTGCTCCGCCTGCATCTGATTCTGCATTCCAGAGGCAGCCGCACCCATGATGGAGAGAGGACTGGCTACTGATGAAGAACAACCACCATTATATTAATTCCGAAAAAAATGGAGCAATATCAAGTACATGGACTGTCAACGCGCAACGATACGAACCTGCGATAAGAGTGAGAGAAAGAGAGAAAGAAAGGGAGAGGGAGGGAGGGAGAGAGGGAGAGGAGAGGTTCCAGACACACAACAACTACCGCGCGAGAAGTAGGAAAAAGCAGGGAATCGTCCCGAGTGATGCAGAAAAAGAGGAGCGAGGGAAAGTCAACTAGGAAAGTGGGCACTAAACGAGCCTGAATCAATAAGGAAAGGATGAAATTCTAGAATGGGCACTAACACGAAATGAATGAAGAGTGGGAAAAGAAGAAGAGTAACGATTGGGGGAGATAACGGGTAGGTGTTTGATATGGACGGAGATTGACAGGACGGGTCCTTTCTGCATGTCTGAGCAGTCGGCTGAAGATTGGAATAGCAGAATAATGAGGCTAGAGAAAGACACATGGATGGAAATAGGATGCAATCTCTGCCCGGAGGATGGAGGGAATGGCCGAGAAGGGAAGGGAGAGGGAGGGAGGGAGAGGGAGATCGATGGGTATGCACAACCTTCTAAGGAATCCCTCATGAGGCAGCAAAGGGTCAGCGTGCAAAATGCTGTCAGAATACGAGAGGACCCGAGACGAGAAAGATAAATAGTGCAGCCTACCCACCTATCCACTCTAGTCTCTCTAGTAGGCCGAAATTAAACGAGTCATGTAACACGAGTGAATACATTTGGAAATGCAGGGGGAAAGAAGCATCCTGGGTAATATATAATTAGACCCAAAGGGATGGAAAAAATAACCAACAGAAAGGAGTCAACTCCCCTAGGGAATTGAGAGTGAATACAAGAACATTGATAGAGAGATACGAGTGATACTCGGGGGTCCGCAAACCCCTGCCCTCGACTGTACATCGTGCAGTTGCCATGACAACCACAGAGATAATCGAGGGAGAAAAGAAGAGACCAGGTAGTTCAAAATATTCTTTATTTATACATCTACAATTTAGCAAGACTTTGACTCTATTGCATTGAAAGGAATAGCTCAGCGAGAAAATTAAAAAAATGGAATGAAGAGCGTCTGTAAAAATATGACTAGTGAGAGCAAGAGATTATTGTATACAGCAGATAATCGATTGTTCTCTCCTAGTAGCCGTATGTAATCGATATTTCATAACATTAATACAAGGCGATGAAAGATTATGACGGTGGTTACTAAACAGACTCTGAGAATTGGAGAACATGAAGATCAAAGATCATTAACATAAACAATATTAGTTCAGATGATGCGAAAACATGGCAAATGAGACAGTTCAAGACAAGGAAAAATATTTCGAGGAATAAAAATCCGGGTATGCACAAACAATTCCCTTCCCTTATACGTCCAAGGAGGCAAGGGAATGGGAGGAGAGGAGATACCTCGCTGATCTCGTCTACTGCCTCTGACTGGCATTCGACCCGGGGGCATTGACTGAGGAAGGACCCACTGAGGGAGGATGCATCCCAACCGAGCCAGGAGTGGCATTCACTGACGAATTAGTAAGACGAGTCTGCAAGGGAAGGAATCATGAGTAAGTTGACACCAATGTATTATACGAGACTGTGCATGCCCTACCGTAGACATCTTCTCCATCAATCGATGAACGGATGGCCATACAGTACAGTTGTCAGAAGTAGCAGGGTTGGGGGGTTGAATCGACTTCACGAAATTGATGATATCTACTTCTGCAAGAAGGAAAAAAATACAACGAAAGAACACAAGTAAGACAACCTCCTTCGAGAGAAAATGATGCCGACCGGACGTTGAGAGAGTTGCTAAAATAAACAACATTACAATAGCAGGATGACAGTTATTAAGAGGCCGGATCGGTAAGAATCGATCATAATGGATACCCCCCGGACATGCGGTAGTCCGGAATGGGAACTGGGCCGCCATGCTTCAAGCATGGATACCCCTTGTCCCCTTGATGCACAATATATAGGCTATTAATCGATTCCGCTCTTTAGTAAAAAATTACAAGGTGCCAAATTTGAAAAATCGAAATTTCATATTTTTTGAACGCGATGAGATAGACTCAAAATCTTTTTTGCGTTGTATTAGGGATGACCAATAACCAAAAATGAACCACCCTGATTGAATCGGTGTTGGTTGGAAATATGATTTCGTGTCCGAATTTTTCACTTTTTCTAGACTAAATTTTCAATATGGAAGGGGGGCAATATCGCACTGTGCCTAAAATGTAGCCCGATGAATTCTACATCGAATTGTTTCAAAGGGAAAAGAAATCGACGTTTCCGTTTTCCTCATATCGAGGTCCGAACATGCCCGACCATTTTGGAATTCTGCGAAATTACGATTATATCGTCCAAATGAACTGTTAAGCGTGTTCATTTGGTGTAAAATAAACCGGCAAGAATATTACTTAATAATTATGCCCTGAAAATTGAAGTTTCGGTCATCCTGAAAAAGTCGAATTTCTTGACATCGATTTTAATGAAATTCGAGCTCATGAAACTCTGTATTTTAAATCATATGCTGATGAACGTTGCTCAAAACGTAAAGTATGTTTCCATATGAGTAAAAAAATGAGAAAATATAGGTTGTTCCATAACTTTAGGAATGTCATTTTTTCGGTCCAAAACGCGAAATCGAGGGTGTCGAACAAAATTGATGGACTCAAATTTGACGAAATCGACGAATTTCAGTCTCTTTCAATTGTTTTACTTACAGAAATGTGAAAAACAAATAAAAAAATCGGAACACCGTTAAAATCCGAAATAAATGCCTACCCAACTCCGATTTTACCCATGTTTGAGCTGTGAAAACTCACGATTTCATAAGGTTTAGCCATATTATATACTGCCAAACGGTAGTAGAGGAGCACTTTAGCAAAACAATTGTTGCAAAAATTGCCCTGCTTTATTGGATTTCGTGATAATCCTTACCAAATATCGGTAAAATCAGAGGCGAAATGAGATATTTGGGCACATATTTCCTCTGTTAGAGCAGAATTAAATGTGCATGAATTCGTTTTGAATTGTACTTTAAATATTCTTTCAAAAAATAGTAAAGTATGGTTAAATTGCTTCAATCTGAAGTAATCAGATTTCCAAATATAAGTGAAAATTCAAAATTTAGAATCCCCGTATAACATTAAATGTTCATCGGTTTTTAAAGAAAGCTGACTTATTTTAATTATTGACAATAAGTATGAATCAATTAGTACGATAATATTTGAAATTTGCGGAATTTTCCCATAGCATTTCATTGATTTTATCAATATTTGTCAACGATTATCAGGAAAACGCCTACAGCCAGCAACAGTTAGCAACATTTATTTTACTCTACATCACCTAGGTAATAAAAAACGAGTTATTGATATGAAATCTTGAGTTTTCGCAGCTCAAACATGGGCAGAATCGGAGTTGTGTGGGCATTTTTTTGGATTTTTGCGGTGTTCCAATTTTTTTATTTGTTTTTCACATTTCTGTAAGTAAAACAATTGAAAGAGACTGAAATTCGTCGATTTCGTCAAATTTGAGTCCATCAATTTTGTTCGACACCCTCGATTTCGCGTTTTGGACCGAAAAAATGACATTCCTAAAGTTATGGAACAACCTATATTTTCTCATTTTTTTACTCATATGGAAACATACTTTACGTTTTGAGCAACGTTCATCAGCATATGATTTAAAATACAGAGTTTCATGAGCTCGAATTTCGATAAAATCGATGTCAAGAAATTCGACTTTTTCAGGATGACCGAAACTTCAATTTTCAGGGCATAATTATTAAGTAATATTCTTGCCGGTTTATTTTACACCAAATGAACACGCTTAATAGTTCATTTGGACGATATAATCGTAATTTCGCAGAATTCCGAAATGGTCGGGCATGTTCGGACCTCGATATGAGGAAAACGGAAACGTCGATTTCTTTTCCCTTTGAAACAATTCGATGTAGAATTCATCGGGCTACATTTTAGACACAGTGCGATATTGCCCCCCTTCCATATTGAAAATTTAGTCTAGAAAAAGTGAAAAATTCAGACACGAAATAATATTTCCAACCAACACCGATTCGATCCGGGTGGTTCATTTTTGGTTATTGGTCATCCCTAATACAACGCAAAAGAGATTTTGAGTCTATCTCATCGCGTTCAAAAAATATGAAATTTCGATTTTTCAAATTTGGCACCTTATAATTTCTTACTAAAAAGCGGAATCGAGTAATAGCCTATATATTGTGCATCAAGGGGCAAAGGGGTATCCATGCTTGAAGCATGGCGGCCCAGTTCCCATTCCGGACTACCGCATGTCCGGGGGGTGGTCCAATCTTACCGATCCGGTCTCTTAAATTAAATCAATCAAGAAAAACTTGTTCATTAATAACAGAGCCAATAAAAAACCCTTATTAACATCTATTTAATTTTAATTGGAGTAATGCACTTCCAAAGGATAGTAATCAGCTCACTTTTGCGTGTTGTAGAATATCTTGAGATGGTAAGGGTTCTTGTCCGTCAGTCTCATGGGAAGGGGACGGATGCACAACTGAGAAGACCCCATCAATCCCCCCTCCTCTCCTCTCCCCCCCCCCCCTCTCTCCCACTCACCGTCAGCATGAGAACTCGTTCGGTGGACTCGAGCACCGTCATCAAGGAGACTTCCTTGCTCTGAGGTTCCTTCGGAGACTTCTGCAACCAATCCATTCGCCTTTCATCCAATCGGACATATGAAAACTGAATTTTCACATTTCCGACCACCCTGAATCAGGATGGCGGCAGGGAATGAAATTTTCAACATAAAAGTTGTAGAGGAACTCCTCCTCTTTCTGTCTAAAAAAAGAAAAAGTTTCTAGCTTAATTTTAAAGCAAGTTATGATCATTTATCTGAGGTCTACTTTACTAATTTTACCATAGTGTGTCAACTTCAACATGCCCGTACTCGAAAAATAAAATTTTTAAAAATATTTCGCCGACGCAGTTTGAAAGAGCTTGGTTCGAAGTACTTTTGAGAATCTTTGCAGAATTTTTATAATTTTCGATTTTTCATTTCCCCACCTTGGTCGAATCTCTCGCGATTCCTCTCTTATATGTTTTGATGAAAATCATAGGACTGAAACTGAAAACACGCAGGGGAAAAAACCGATTTTCATTGTAAAAATTAAATAATGCATTTCTGCGATATACGAATTGTCCGAATTTTATTACCAAATATGAAAGGTTAACTCCTTAGGTGCATGAAAAAAATATAAAAAGGGGAACTTGGAGGAGGGTGAAATTTGCTAGGTTCCTCTGAAAAACGCGAAAATCGATTTTACGAAATTTTCTTTCTTTTCCAATTTTCTCGGAACTTTCCTATGTAACTTCACAATTATAAGCAAAATGTGTGAACATATTTCACTATATGTGCTAGTAACGTTTTAGCTCGGATCTTGCAAATTTCAAAGGTTCTGTAAAGTGTTGGTAAAATAAGTTAAACTCCGTTGCGTCTTCCGCAATCGAAGTTCTCCCGCTCCAGTATATGAATTGTCCCAATTTTATTACCAAATATGAAAGGTTAACTCCTTAGGTGCATGAAAAAAATATAAAAAGGGGAACTTGGAGGGGGGTGAAATTTGCTAGGTTCCTCTGAAAAACGCGAAAATCGATTTTACGAAATTTTCTTTCTTTTCCAATTTTCTCGGAACTTTCCTATGTAACTTCACAATTATAAGCAAAATGTGTGAACATATTTCACTATATGTGCTAGTAACGTTTTAGCTCGGATCTTGCAAATTTCAAAGGTTCTGTAAAAAGTGTTGGTAAAATCAGTTAAACTCCGTTGCGTCTTCCGCAATCGAAGTTCTCCGGCTCCAGAATATGAGTTGTCCGAATTTTATTACCAAATATGAAAGGTTAACTCCTTAGGTGCATGAAAAAAATATAAAAAGGGGAACTTGGAGGGGGGTGAAATTTGCTAGGTTCCTCTGAAAAACGCGAAAATCGATTTTACGAAATTTTCTTTCTTTTCCAATTTTCTCGGAACTTCCCTATGTAACTTCACAATTATAAGCAAAATGTGTGAACATATTTCACTATATGTGCTAGTAACGTTTTAGCTCGGATCTTGCAAATTTCAAAGGTTCTGTAAAAAGTGTTGGTAAAATCAGTTAAACTCCGTTGCGACTTCCGCAATCGAAGTTCTCCGGCTCCAGAATATGAATTGTCCGAATTTTATTGCAAAATATGAAAGATCATCTCTTTAGGCGTATGACAAAAATATAAAGAGGGACACTTTTAGGGGGGTGAAATTTGCAAGGTCGCCCTGAAAATCGATTTTTTTGAAAATCTGAAATCGATTTTATGAAATGTTCTTTTTCACCTTTACAAAACCATTACCACCCTTTGAAAGCTGCAATATCAATGCTAACACGTTTCTAACACACATAGTAAAGTATGTTCATAATTTTCTTATAATTATGAAGCTAGATACTAAAGTTCTGATGATTTACGATTTTAACACATTTATCTAGAGGTCATTAGATTCTCGGGAGATCAGGCGAGAGCTCTGATGTGCATGGTGTTCCAGTTAGAGCTTCGTGCTTGATTGAGAAAATTTGGGCCTGTTGCTTTGCGGAAAGAGTCGCTCCATCTCGTGATTGGGCGGCCGCGGCTCCTCTTTCTCCGCGGAATCCATTCGATCACAGATCGGCTCCACTTCCGGCAATCATCATTCGCGATCTTATGCAACCAAAACCATTTCCTTTTCTGAGCAGTGCGAACGAAGTCCTGAACTCTAGTTGAATCTCGCAACCTCTCATTAGAGACATGATCGAGCACAGTACAGCCAACCATCCAACGTTCCATTTTTCTTTGAGCCACCGATAATCGATTCATTTGTGCTTTGGTCAGCGCCCAACATTCACAACCGTAAACCACAGCGGGAAGTATGCAGCCGTTGAAAAGCCGACGTTTATGTGCCATTGGAATACCCTTGTTGATAAGAAAAGTGCGGTGTTTGTGGAAAGCACCAAAACCAGCTTGAATGCGTCGGGTGATTTCACAGTCATCATTTCCGCTGACTGCGATTGCGCTTCCCAAGTAGACCACCTTATCTTGCAATTTTACTACTTTTCCTCCTATTCTTACATCCCTTGGATCAGGCTTGGAACTCATTCCGACAGTTTTATCGCCATTGAGACCCAATCCCACTGTAGCAAGTACACGCTCTAATTCCCTTCCCATCGTCTGAATCTGTCGTTCATCGTGAGAAATGAGAACGGCATCATCAGCAAAAAGAATATGGGACAGAAACCGACCATTGATACTTACTCCCTTATTTGCCCAATTTAGCCGACGGAGTGCCATATCTAGAACCGCAGTGAATAGCCTAGGTGACAAACTAGTGAATAACTAGTGAGTTCTGAGAACAATGAAAAAAAAAGAAAATTTCATAAAATCGATTTTCGCGATTTTCAGAGCGACGTAGCAAATTTCACCCCCCTCCAAGGTCCCCTTTTTATATTTTTTTTCATGCACCTAAGGAGTTATCCTTTCATATTTGGTAATAAAATTCGGACAATTTGTATATCGCAAAAATAGCATTATTTAATTTTTACAATGAAAATCGGTTTTTTGACATGCGTGTTTTCAGTTTCAGTCCTATGATTTTCATCAAAACATATAAGTTGCTTGAAATAATATTCCGCATATTTTGAGACTAATGCCATCTCTCTAGCTCTTCTGGGAGCTATGATAAAATATAAGCAGCTTCAAAACCGGAAATTTCCTAAAAGCCGGCTCTGGGATCAATGACCTATATTTTTTGAACTCTTTTCTCAGGGATATTCACTTACAATATAAAATGACAAAAACTTACTAACTTTGTGCAAATTGTTTCTGAAGAGATAAATTTTCCTCCACTGACTCATACACGTGGTAAACATAAATAATCTAACAAATAAAATATAAAAAGAGACAAACTTGAGAAGTATGGACGAAGGAGATAGCATGTGATGCGGTAGACGGAGGCTCCTGGAGAAAAACAATTGAAAAAAAGTTGACAAAAACATTTAATTTAAGGTGTGTGTATTTCTAAATGGTTACCATCTGAGCCTGCATGATCCTCGCGAAGTCACACACTGCATAGTTCACAGTACACCTACAATGTTTAAACAATAAAATTTGCAACATCCAATTGCTAGCTCGGATTCGGTTGATACATTATGGGATGGGGCTATGCATCTCCTATTTTTTTAAAAATTCGACGACGGTCCATAATGCGAAAATGAAGAGTATTTTAGAAATACCTGCAGAGAGTGATGAATGAGACGACGGCGCATTCATTGTGCAGAGGGGCGACGCATTTCTCGAAGTATCTCTCCAGAATGTCCACGATGCACGGATTGGGAACTGCCTCACCCACTCAACACAAAACATATACTACTGTTTGAAGCATACATTTTCATACCCTCGGACTCCGAGGGTACCCACTTTAACATAATTTAGTCTGCCCGATCTATGAGTAGGCTCAAAAGATGCGCTGTGGGGCGCCGATAACAAATCACCTTATTGGTAGCCACTTATATTCCCATCCTAGTGAACGGGAGCCACTTATATGCAAATACAGTAATTTTTGGCATTTTTCCAACTATGGCCTAGAGATTCGGGAGTAGGCTCAATAGATGCGCCGTGATGTGCAGATAACCAATCACCTCTTTGGGAGCCACTTATATTGCCATCCCAGGGGATGGGAGCCACTTATATTGTTTCCCCGAGGTTAATGAAAATGTATGGTTTGAAGAATAAAAGATACCGTAATTGACTTTGAGCTTGAGTCTCATCGTGGTGGGATCCAGATGGAAGTTAAAGTGGATGACAGGCCTCTGCCCGCTCTTGTCCGCCTGAGCATTCACTGAGACTCGCACCTGCAACACCCATTTAAGCGTTAATTACTCAACCTTCCCTTGATAGGGAAGGAGAGGAGGGATGCAAGTACTCATCCATCACCTGCTCGTGGTTATGCGAGACATGGGCGAAGTCGATGTACTTCTTCGAATTGGGATCATTCCTGAAGGTGTCGAGGGCGATCCCGAGACGTCTGAGAGAGAATTCATTACTCCCCTCTCCATCTCTCCCACTCTTTCCCATCACTTTCTCTGCTCTCTTCACCTGATGTATACGAGTGAGTTGAGGTACTCATCGAGGGGAGAGACACGAGTTGAACCCGGACCAGCTGAACAGTCACTCTTCTTCTCTCCTCTATGGATGGCTACTCACCAGACTCTACGAATCTGCATGCCTTGGCAAGTGTGTCGTGATCGATCTGGATGAATGATCCACTCATGGTCAACTCGGGAGATCGACGAGCAGCATTCGGATGATCGGGCTGAGATTGAGGACAGTCAGTTAGGATCACTTTCCCTCCTCCCTCACCTCTTGCACTCCTCCTCCATCGACTGCACTCGAGGGAGCGTGGATGCTGCCTGGCTGGAGGGGTGATCCCACTGCAATGCCCCTTCTCTTCCCTCTCTCATCCCTTCACTCACTCTGCATGTAGTTCTGGGGCACAGATCGGGGCATTCTGGCAGTAGCTGCATTGATTGGAGAGGGCGCCGCTGACTGAAAGAACCCCCGTTCGACTGTCTCTACCAATCACTTTCCCATCCCAGGGGCAGAGAGAATAGCAAGAGTGCGTGAGATTGTGACACAAAGTGGGTGATTCCCGTTGGATAGTATGCAGAGTAGAGTAGTACGTACGACATCCAGTCTCGCAGCCGCACTCAATGGCCCTCCCGGACCTCCCGCCACTGCAGCTGCTGCTGCTGCAGAGGCATCCAGTGGAGAACGACCCGACACCGAATCTGGCTGCTGAAATGGAAGGAGAGAGAGAGAGAAAGAGAGCGGAGAGGACGGGACAAGCAATGGACATTAGCACGATGTTGACCACCCGAATGTGCAAGAAAATAGGAGAGAATAGATAAATAAATGGGGGAATCGGAGAACGAGCATTAGGGCAGGGGGAGGGGGTAGCAATATCAATCAATTGTCTCACCCTGACACTTGCTGGAGTGGCTGCTCCCATTCCTCCCACCGAAGCAGGCTCAGTGATCTGGCACGTGCCACTCAAAGGAATCACCATTGATGGCCTTTTCTCTCTCTCTTTCTCACCCCGACAGCAAGTGGAAGAAGCGGAAGAAACCGACTGCAGCTGATCCCTTTCTGCTCACATCTCGCACGAAGACCGAGTTGTCTGCAACCACAGATCACTCCCTCCCTCATCACCCCTCCCTTCCTCACCCTCAGTCATTGCGAACTCCAGATGGACGTGTCCGTAGATGAGACGGACGATGTGCTCAGTGATCATCAGCAGATGGCACTGCAATTTACAAATGACCATCTAGATAGAGTGTCGTCTTCAGATCAAAAAGTGCAATGGACTACCTTGAATGCGAGGGGGAAATAGTTGTCGTTGTTGACCATCCAGGCGAACACCTCAATAGCATATCATTACATCTACACCTATATATACAGCGCACTGTGTTAGTGTGTGACCAGATTTCGAAACAATCGCGAAACAGGGAGGGATAGATCGTGCATCAACAAGTTTCGAAACGGGTGATTTCGAACCAACTCCGCTACCATGGGAGCCTCAGCAGAAGGCAGGGCACAACCGTGCTAGTTGATCAATACAATATCTTGATGTAGTAATCAACCATTGCAAATGAGACCGTACCTTCTGACTCTGGAATCGGAATCGATAGAAGTTGTGGAGGGAATCAAGCGGCGCCAGAGTAGTAATGAGGTAGTGCACCAACTCGACCAGATCCCACTCTTGGTTTATTCTGAAAAAAAGGATTAACACATTTAAAAGAGCAAAATATGAAAAGATAGGGAAGGGGAGAAGCGAGGTAACCTTTCAGTGAGTAGCGCATTCATCATCACATGGGGATTCCACTGTATCTCCTCCGTCGAATTGGATGGCAGATTGACGTGATCTCCATCTTTCTCGTGGTAGTCTATCGGAGTGCACTACAATTCCATCATTAATTTACTGTTTATGATTCTAGTGTATTTTTTGGAGAAGAAATTTCCAATGATAAATAACATGATGTTTATTTTCGATAACGAAAGTGGAACCTGTCCAAAGTTGATGATAAACTTGGCGGCAGTATTTGCATTTCTGGGTTTGTAGTTGAGTACGAGCAGTCTGTCTCTCCTCGGCCCGTACGCCAGCACCAACTTGTGGTAAGTGAAGTGACGAACCTGCACATTCACATTCGATATACACGTGTTTCGCATGTATTTGCATTGAACAACACACTCCCCAAGAGGCTTATCGTACTCTCTACTCACACTGCACATGTGCTTGTAGTTCTCGTAGACGGAAGCGAATCGGACGACGAGATCGTAGATGTGACAGTACGTGATCAGTCGCTCTGCCACCTGCAGCCAGAAGAGAGTGAGGATCACTTATCTAGGCATCTTATCTAGGCATCTAGTATCTAGGCACGAAGCAAGGCAGGATTTTTTTTGAGCATTTAAAAAAATTCTAAATCTGTTTTTTTTTTAATTTGTAAATAATCAAAAACAGAAATCCCTCAAGATTTTTTCTCAAAGAAATGATATTCTTAAAATAATGTTTTACATCCAGAGAACTATTTCATGCTATACGCAAGCAGTAAATTGGCAAAAATAGCCATAAATCAAGGACATTTTATCAGAGATCTTCTGAGAGATCGCATGCGCCGGGATACAAAAAAATTACAATGATTCCGTTCTTTCCTTGTACATCTCCCTGTTCTAAGAGCAGGCAAAATAATGAAAACAGTGACCGAAAAGTCATGCTGCGTAAACAGTTTAAAATTTTTAAGAATTTTATTTTTGAGAAAAACGTGCCGCTTTTTTATGATTCTGATTATTCTCGACGTCCTCTATCCAACGGTGTATCGCTTTTTACCTTGTGCTCATCGCTGGCTAAAATAAAGATGCCCGCGAATCATAACGTGAAAATCGGAATTTGAGACTGCGGTAGGTTTTTCCCAGCTGCGGCACGTTTTCCCAAAACGGGATCACGTTTTTATTTATTCATTCAATGGGTCGATAATGTGATGAAGAAAGTTCGATGTGTTTGCTAATGGAGGGTACGTTTTTTGACATGTCGATATCTACATACTTTTCGATCTATGAATGAAAATTTCTGAAAGACGGCACGTAACGGAGCGTGCACAAGATTGAGCGTACACAAGCGTGCACAAGATTTTTTCCGATTTAAATAATATTTTTTGTTTTTTCTTTTCGTCAAATGTAATGTAAATCAAGTAGAACTATTATCGAATAACAAGAAAATTGCACGAAGAGGATGTTAAAGAAGGAGTAACACGAAAAATAGATTGTACATGTGGAATAGTGGTTGTCGTAGAGGACAAAAGTTCGATGAGAAATCACTTTATCCGAAGTGACACAGATGACTCTATCTCGAGATATGAGAATGAGAAGATCGGGCCTCAGCGCAGGCGAAGCGCGCGTATTTGAAATGAATGAGAAAAACAGCAACAAGGAATCGCACCTAGCTAAATTCGAATAAACGTAGCTTGCGCTTGGCGCGCAGGAGTTACCCACTGCGCTATGATCACGATTGGTTCAGGCTGAGGGGAAACAATATATCTACCTAACACACATTACCTTCTCATCCCCTATTCGTGTTACACCTTCTTTAAGTGTAGCGTTTCCGAAACGTCCTTTTTTCCGAAATGTCTTCTCCAGAGTTTAAATTTCCGAAATGTCTTGTCACCATTCCCAGACAACAAAATTTCCAAAATTAGGATAACACGGGTATCACAAGTCAGTGGATGTGCCTGGAAATAATTTGCAAAAAGTTTAGACAAGACAATCGATATTTTGGTAGAAGCGTACCATGGAGGAAACAAATTGAAAATTATGAACATTTTATACCGGAACCGGCTTTTAGGAATTTCCCGGTTTTTCCTCCGTAATTTCCGTATATCAGCTCCCAGACAAGCTAGAGATGGTAAAATGCAAAATGTTTGGAAAATTATTTCCAACAACTATCACGTTGGCATGGAAGTGGTGGGGGACTGCAAATAAAAATGGGGTCATTGGGAAACTTATTTTGACGCAAAAAATAATGCTGATTTTGCGAGATACGAAGTTAGTGATTTTTTATTGCAGATTATGAAATACTGTGTCCTTACGCATTTATCAAAAAAGTAAAAATATCAAAAAGTAAAAATATGTAAAAATATCAGGGAAAGAGCGGGCGTGATCAGGCAACTCAAAGTGATAATTTGCCGCTCTACACTGGTCCACATATTGAATTTCTATTATTTTCATTATTCCAGTTTAACTAATTAGAGCCCATTATATTACATTGTTAATTAATATAGAAAGGCTTTTTCAAGGGTGTTGGCTAACTTTAAATGTCAGGCTTATTTCCGATATTTTAAGTTCATATAGTTTCTCTGAAATTGAGAAACATATTTTATATGCTTGTTTCACTATTGTTTCACCAAGTTTCAGTATTCTGAAAATAATCCAATGAAAATGCTGTAATTGACAAACCAAATTCTGAGCAAAAAAATGAATTCCGCTGGTTTTCCGAAGTATGCATTTAAAGAATTTGATTGCAGTTCGTGAAAGACCAAGTCCATATGTATCGACCAAAAAATTAAATTGGCTATTCGGGGATGGACGAATTTTGTTACATAGCAACAACAAAAAAAGAGTGACTTTGCTATGTCTAATATTCATACTAGTCATAGGTGGCGTGAGGCGCCACTCGCTATACTTGTTGAGAAATCGTTTTCTAGTTGAGAAATCGTTTTAAAATGGCCATAACATCACGTATATCTTTTCAGAAAATCTTGACCGGAAAATTGTCCGGTCGGAAATTTTTTTCCGCCCAACCCTGGTACGCGGAAAGAACAAGAGTCATTGTAAATGCGAAAACATATACGTAATTCAGTTTTGGTGTTCATATAAATGTGGCCGTCCTACCCGTCAATGGGCAAGCCAAGCATCCATTCAAATTAACAAAGAACGTAGATTTCAAATATTTCGAGAACTTACATGTGCCGAACTTTTCGTTACAAGAGGGACTTTTTTTAGTGCGACTTTCGAAAACTTGATATCTTGAATTTTTCCATTAAATAATTTTTTTCGGACCTTTTTGCACGCAATATTAAAAAAAGTTATTGAAGTTTTAAAAAAGTTATTATAAAGTTATTCAGATTTGCTCGACTATTTCTTTTCTTTTTAAATTTTTCCCATTTACTCAAAATGAACGAAGTTACGGTATTCAGAATTTTAGATATTTCTAGAGCCTGCTTTTGGGCTGTTTGCCTCTAGAATTCAAATACGAAGCTCATTGACTAATATAGTATCAATATTAAACGTAGTGACTCGTTTTGACCAAGAAAAAGTGGTCGAAGATTAAGCAATTCCAGCTTGTTTGAAAACATTTTTTTTACACTTGGCCATTTAAAAGTCAGAGCTCCCACACATGGAACTTTTTTCTCAAGCGAGCGAAAAAATGAAAAATACAATAGTCAAAAAATGATTTTTTCAAATTTTCGACTTTTATTTGTTTTCGAATCTTTTTGGATTTTGTTCAGCATTCATTTTGTTCAAGACGAACATTTTTCCTTTTTGAAAATATCATTTACTCAAAATTGAACAAAGTTAAGGTGATCAGAATTTTCGATATTTCTAGAGCCGGTTTTTTTAGACTGTTTGCAATTTACGGCTCTAGAATTCCATGACCTCTGATATACCAACCTTTGTTGTGGGGACCCATATAAAGAAGTTTTGATATTTTTTCTATCCAGGGGTCTGGATTTCCTACACTCTCTCAGAAGACCTCTGTTATGGTTTTGCAGAGATTTAGTCATCATTTTGTTGCATGTCAAAAATTTGTTGAAGTCAGAATTTTTTTGAATTAAGTTTTTTTTAATCAAAAAATGTTAGAATTTTTTTCAAAATATCCCAGTAGGGGAATCTCGCTAACTGTCGACTGACTAGATTGGTGATGGTCTCTGAGACGGGAGTCGTCCCTTGAGAAGAGGCTTGCATCTCGAGAACCAGGCACGAATTCTGAAGTGCACTATTTTAGTCTGCAAGGGAAATTTATGAAAATTAGCATCGTGTTATTCTCAATTTTTGAAATTCTAGCTACTTGATTATAAAGGTCTCATTGATGAGTTGAAAAGAGCATACCCTATTCCCCTTCTTATTGGGGAGGAAGTCGTTGACGAGGGGAGAATTGACGAGACAGCACTCGAAGGGCCACATCACACGGAGTCTAGAAGAGAGACAAATTTACCATATGGAGCTCCATCCTTCACATCCTATTATAAAAATGCGAAAACACATTTTCCAATTAAGAAATAAGATAATAACTGTGAAGATAAACGGCAAAATGATAATACAGGAAGTGTTCTTCACCTCGAATCCAATCTGAGACAGCATCTGACGAGGGAACGGAAGAAGTCCGGGCATTTCTCAGGAATCGCTTCTGATACACTGCAACGAGAACAGACCATTCTTATCTTGCGGAAAGATTTTTATCCTGCTAGCATGGTGTCCTGTTGAGATGAAACTTTTTCATCGGAACCATTCATATCGGAAAATAAATTCTATAACTTTGATTTTGGAACTTTTGACTCGGAACGAATCGGCCGGGAACCTCCAATCGGGAACTCTCAACTCGGAATGAGAGGGTGGGAACTCGTCGAGTGGGAAATTCTTTTTCAGAAACTTTCATCTCAGAACTTTTTCTTGGAACTTATCATGTGTCATTGAGCATTTTTACTGGGCTAATTTGTTATTAATGATAAGAAATAACTTGGGCGAGGCTTCATCTGACGAGTTGTAGACATTAGCGACCGCTTATCAAGAATAGGCATGAATGATTGAGCGAAAAAGTTCTGAGGTGAACGGTTCCAAATGGAAAGTTCTGAGAAAAAAGATCTGAAACGAACGTTCCGAATTGAATTGTTCCGTGTGGAAAGTTTCCGATGTAAAACGTTCCCAAATAAATGTTCCGAAAAAAAGTTTCCGGAACTCAAGTTCCGATAAAAAAGGTCCATCTCAACAGGACACCGCTAGCATTCATTCAATTAAGCGAACCATTGCAACGATCCCTCATCACACAGTTGAAGGGAGAACCCCGTCGTTTTACTCACTCGGTGATATTGATGCATAGTCCTCCGACGATAGGCTCGTTCCTCATCCATGTGAACCCGTACTTCTTCTTCGTCAATTCAGCTGCCACTCGTTGGAATCCAATCTGGTCGTCCAGAGAGGCTATCGCACACGTCAGAGGACGCTCCCATGAGGCTAGATGAGATGGACGATGCTGAAGGAGGAGAGATTGGAGGGGGGAGGGGGGGGGGGGTACCTCAGGTGGAGTGAACTTCTTCTTCTCTTTGTCTTTTCGTAGATAGGGGATGATCGATGGAGGGAGGAAGTCTTCGTCCTGAATCAATTCGTGTTTCAAATGGGAGATGGTAGACAACATAAGATGAGAAAAGGAAGCTTCCTTGCATCGTTGATGGGAGTGAGAGAGAGCGATGGCTTCTCGAAAAGGAACAACTTCGTCGCTATCACGAGCTCCTTGTCCTCCACGAAACCAACGATCTGTATTGAACATACTTCTAACATGTATTTCCGCAATTTCAAACAATAAAAGTATCCAATTGAAATTTTAAAAAAAAATCATTAAATAAGGTGCAAGTTCGATCTAAACAGACCAGAGTGAAGTTGTCCTCTCTCACAAACTGAAGACAGAGACGTCTCTTGGGAAGAGTGGGATGCTGGAATGGAAGAGATCAATAGAGTGGGAGAAGATAACCAAGAGTCGATCTATGCACTCCTTCTACCAGTTCTACCCCTCTCTCGTACCTTATCGAGCAGTGATTTCATCTGCTGCTCCCCGATCACTCGTACATGCAGGACTGTCACTGCCTTGCGATATCTCTCGATCAGCAGTTGGATCCTAAGTATATTAATTAAGTAGAACATCACCAAGTATGAATAAAAGAATAATATTTAAAAAAACAAATGAATAGCCCACTTGAGATCGAGTAATCGCTGCTTAAGAGTGGCAGTCGTAGTCGATCCACTGTAGAGAGCTGCCTCCAGCTCACGAACACTCGAATGCTTCTCTACAAATAAAGCACTACATTTTCTCATATTTTTACTAATACCACTATAGAAATCTTCTTACTGCATCTGCAATAGAACGAAATAATTATATTCTAAGAAAGAAGGAAGTAACTGACGTATGGCAGGTAGCTGGCAGAGTACTTTGCCCGTGAACATGTTGACTGTGATGGAGAGAGTCTCGTCGTCCGTGGGGGTGGGGGCAGACACACTCGCATCTGCCAGAAGGACGAAGCGGAGGGAGGGAGCTGCCACTCCTCAAGCAGAGAAGTCACGTGCCATTACTTACACGAATAAGATGTGTGATCGTATAATAATGCTTTTACGCAACAAATTGATTTAAAATTTCTCCATGCCATGCGCAGAACTAATTGTAAGTGATCTACTGACCTGTCTGGGAGAGGACAGCCTCTGGCTCAGCAGCCTCCAGTCTCTTCTTGATCCGCAGCAGTCGACTCTTGCAGCGAGCCTCGAAGGCACACGAGAGGATCGTAGTGAGCGACAGACGACTGCAAACAACCCAATGGAACAAGATAATGCATCAATAATCAATTACAGTACCCTGTTCGAGAGTCGAGAGTGGAGAAGTCAGGTCCAGCAGGAAGATGTCTCACTCGCAGAGTCGAGTCGTGGTCGGAGGGATCGCCGTAGATTTGGAGACGATAAGTGGGAGACAATCTGATGACACCCATCAATATTACCTCCCCCCAAAAAATATCAGTGATTAGAACAGTGAGCAAGTGCGTTGAATATTCTCTTAAATCTAAATAGATTGTGTAAATGATAATGCCTGACTTGTTGTGTCTGCCAGCAGCCCTCTTTCCTCGTTCGTGCTGCAGCCAGTACCCGATGGTGAGCACCCGCTCCTTCTGGTCGTATCTGCAGTAACAACTCCTCCATTATTAAATGTTTGAACGTTTTAAGTTAATCAAAAGGCAACAAATTAAAAGAAAAAATACATGCATAGAGATTAGATTCGGAGTTATTTTGTAAGTTTAAAATAGTAATAACATGTTGACTGACGTCTCGATGACGATCTTGTCCTTGAATCTTCCATTCTGCAGCATCGTCGCCTGGCAGGTGAGTACATCCAACTGCAGCAGCTGCGCCAGAGAATGCAGCACCGAGTACATCTCCCCGATGGGCTGAGAGGGGAACATCTACCTCCATCATGGACTAGTCTGCCAGAGGAACAGGAAGATGGAATACCTCCGGACTCTCGTCCATCCTCCTCTGTAGATTGTCGTGTATCATATTCATCTGGATGGGATGCACAAGGGGCTTTCCGTACCCAATCTGTAACCAGCCACTAATTATTAGATGGAATTTTTTAAAATCAGTTATTAAACTTGCCCATTAAAAATGTGGCCTTGGTAAATTGAGGGAGATGGGAATATTAACTCAACTTACCTCATAATCCTCAACGAGAATCTTGACATAGAGAAGAGTCCATTTGAGCTTCTCCATCTCTCCAAGAATAGTCACTTTCGCTTCAAATTCTCCAGGAACTGTGAATTTTGCCTGACAAAATTAAAATAAATTCAACATGTCTGAATGATTCTGCCGATCGAAATGAGTATGAAAAAATATACCATTCCGTTCATAACTTCAATGCTGCCAATCCTCGGCGACAACTTGCTGGCAATGCAAGCTATGCGGAAGTTCAACACCTAAAACACAAATTGATCATCATAATATGTCGAACTCGAATTAATATTGAATCAACTTGTGCTAATATATATTTTGAAATCTAACCTGATTGATTCGATTGAGAGTGTACGCTTGTTCTCTCGGGGTGATCTTGCTCTCTCGGACGAAACGATTTTTGATGCACGAAGGAAGACGAGGGAACGTACCCTGGAATCGCCAATTTTCACGCCATAAAATCTAAAATGAACTGGCCGAGGCAAGTACGTCTATAGCTGGTGTTACTTGGAAGACCGGAAGACGAGCGAATACCAGCTCATCCCTACAATAATTTATTTTCGACCATTCTAATAAATGAATCAGTCCATTTAAATATCTTTAAAAATAATAAAATAGGTTGCGCGAGCAGCTAGCCTCAAATTGACGAGTCTATCAGCAGTCTCGACGAAGTACTGCGCCTGCTGCTCAAGCACATATGAGATCGCCTGCAATTAATAATTATTAAAAATATTAAGCAGAAACGAGAGAAGAAGAGTAGAGTAATCCTCACCGAGCAGTTGTCGAATCGCTTGCTGACTTTGAGCCACTTGACGACAGCCAGTAACTTCGCAAAAAGCATTCGAGTATTGTATGCGAACTGGACGAGTGTCACCTTCTTGTCACTATCCTGCTTCTTCGGAAGCCTGTTAAAAGCGTCCGTAAACATCTCGACCAGTCAAGTTACAAACACTTATCCAGAATCACGATATAAAGACTCACAATTCAGTCAGTACAGTGACTTCGTGATACAATTGCTGCACGGCGAAATCTAGTAGTACTCCAAGTGGAATCATGGGTGGGCCAGACCTGCAAGACAAATAAACATGAAATAATTTGTTAAATTGCAATCGTTTCTCCTTGTAACAGTTAAAGTTGCTAACCTCTCTGGAACAGTGGGAAGGGGAGGTTTTTGCTTCGATTCATTCTTCTTTCTCTTCTCTTCCTTCTTCTTCTTCTCAGCCAGGTGGTCGCTGTCTTCCTCATCTTCTGCTGACCCAGCCTCGAATTTCGGCCTTCTGGGAAATGCAGTCGAGGTCGAGGGCGTGAAATTGAGCTGTCCCAAGGCTGCCATACCCTGTAAGAGTAACCTTTACAACAAATATGGCATGCAAATTCATTAGAAACCAGTTAAAATTACAATTTATCATAAAGATGTAGAAAGTTGAAAAGGACACGCCTCTTTTAATCCGTCCTAAAAGCGCGCATTTTTCCGTTTTGGGCGCGTGTTTTTTTCACTCTTATTGTTAACGCTAGAGCAGACAATTGATCCGATTCAAAAATACTGTTTAATATTATTTAAAATTTTATAATTCAAAAAAAGTATAAATGCGCTGTACAAAGTGCGTTGAGAAATCCCAATAGAATTTACAAAAATTGCTAGGCATTGTTTGAATAAAAAACGATCGCTTCTACTTTCCGAGTGAGATTAAGTAATACTTTTAAAAATATCTCTCACATTGATTACACAATTGTGCTCAAATAAAATACTAAAATCCGAAAATATATAATACTGTTTCAAACATTTTTATTGCTAAAATTAATATTATTAATCGGATGATTCTTATATATAGAAATATCGTAGCTTCTGTCTGTCTGCCTGTTTCTTTGTTTGTTTGTGTTGTTGTCTGTCTATCACACTTTCAAATTGCCAAAATTATCATATGTGTCTAAGACCTTGATAATATTGATCTGTTAAAGAGAACTTTCAAAATTTGAACTTTGATCCCTTTCAACTATCGTATAATAGCACTAGAGGCACTGGGCCAACTATAATATTATTCCATGGATTTTACTTACGACTGGAGTATACCCAATATGCATACACAGTGGTGCATTTTCCTAAATTGCAGAAACCTTCACTTCACTCTGTGTATCACCCACCACCATTCGACCCTGCTCTCATCCCCGCAGCGTGAGCGCTGTGAAAGGCTCGCGAGGCCGAGGCGATTCGAAGAAGTTGCAGATGGGGCTCCGTTCCGCATATAGCCCTTTGGTTAATTTGCATATACAGTTTAGGACAAATGTTTTCGGATTTTTTTTCAAATGCTCAGAACTTCCTTTAAAATCAAGCTAGAGACTCAAGTTGACTAACGGGATTGTCCATGCTGTTCCCACTTAACGTGGTGAAATTACATCCACATGGAAGCACAATCCACCCTTGAACTTTTGGTATCGAGAGGAGCTGCAAGGCCACAACAATATTCCGACACCTCAAGATTGTCGCTTTTGTTAGCTGTAACTTTCGTTCTAGATGAGCAGTCAAATTTTGCAGGCATGCTACGACAATGATGGCACAAATTTTTTTTTATTATTAGAGCCAGAAAGCTCAATTTTTGAGAAAACTCGATTTTCAAAAAAGTTCTATATTTCACCCACCATATTTCACTGAAATATCCAGCAAAAATCTGCAAAATATATAGTTGATAGAAACCATGTCGTGTTTCCAAATCCAGAAAATTAGGCAGTAGAGAATCTCCCCCTTCGAATTTCGTGATCTTTTTATGCGCGAACCTTGTGCTCCCAAGCATAACCGAAATTGGTTAATTGCTGAACATATATAAATAGTTTTTAATCTTTTTATTTGCTCCGTGAAGAGGAATCTTCATCGAGTAGCCATAGCCGGCGTTGATGAAGGTTGGGGGGAGGATTGCCAACACCATGTACATATACAGCTTCATACGTATCTTTAAAATGTTCTGTAATTATCATATGCTCCGGGAAGAGGAATCTTCATCGATTAACGATGTTGATGAAGGTTGGGGGGGGGGGGGGAGGAGTGCCAGCACCGTGTATACAGCTTCATATGTATTTTTTGCTCCGTTTTGCATATAACACTATGGTTAATTTGCATATACAGTTTCGGACAGAAGTGTTCGTATTTTTATTCACATGCTCATAACTTCCTCTAAAATCAAGGGGTTGCCCCAGTTGTTCCCACTTATCGTGGTGAAATTACACCCACATGGAAGCACAATCCACTATTGAACTGTTTGGTATCAAGACGAGCTGCGAGGGAAAAACACTAATCCGACACATCAAAATTGTCGCTTTTTAGCTTTAATTACATGAAATTTCGTTTTAGATGAGTAATCCCTGTAAAAATTTGCAGGTATACTATAACAATGATGGCACATATTTTTTTACAAATTAAAACCCAAAAGCTCAATTTTTGGAAAACTCGATTTTCAAAAAAAGCGCTATGTTTGACCCACCAATATTTCACTGAAGTATCCAACAAAAATCTGCATATATATATATATATATATATATATATATATATATATTTAATAGGAAAATATGTCGAGTTTCCAAATCCAGAAAATTAGGCAGTTGTGAATCTCCCCCTTTGAATTTCGTGATCTTTTTATGCGCGAACCTTGTGCTCTCAAGCATAACCGAAATTGGTTAATGGCTGAACATATATTTTTTACCATGATAGTGCTTCCAACAACACATTTCCGTCCGCGTATATTTTATTTTTATATTGAAAGCTTATTGTTAGAATTTATCGTTAAATTATTAAAAACCACATGCGCATGTTGTGATAGTGGCCGTGCATACATATAGCCCTATGGATGAGTTACATATAGCCGTACAGTTAAATTCCATATAGCTCCATGGTTAACGTGCATATAGCCCAATTTTCGAATTAAGCAAAGGGTTATATCCAACTTTATCATAGGACTATATGGATATTAACCATAAGGCTATATGTAAACCATAGCGCTATATGTAACTTAATTGTATATGCAATAACATGATAGATTATTATTGTTATGCAACTATGGTTAATTCGCATATAGCCCTATGGTTAATCTGCATATAGTCGTATGGATGATTAAGTTGCATATAGCCCTTTTGTTAAAGGGACCTGGCAGAGATTGGACATTTGAACTTATTGTGTAGAACTCGTTATTTCAAAATTGATATTATAATACAAAAAAAATAGAAAAAATTTCTGTTCGCTTAATTTAAAAAATAAAATGGCTATGCGAAAATATTGGTGGGAATTTAGGGTGAGTACGGTAACGGGTGCTTTGTTTCCCATGATTCACTATTTACCGGTTGTGTCCTGAGTTGACGGCTCCTAGTTGCCACAACTCCAACTTGAAGATTTCCCTATTTTGCGTTTTTAATTTGATCATCCGCTGTTTCCAACATGCTGAATATGTGCTTTAGTATCGCTACAAGCCAAATTCGTGAAATTTATGCTTGGGCGACATACGGAGCGCGAGTTACGCGTGTTTCGGCTCGCTTAACTTGTGCCTTGCGCTCTGTCCTCCACCCATGCGGTTCGGCGCGCGTAATTCGCTCTATATTTTTAATATTTGTCGTATAAAAACGATTGCGTTCGATTCTAAATCGATTTACACAGGCCGTCACGACGATGGACTCGATTAGAAGAGGAGAAGAACGACGAGGGAGCCGCATCCTTACCATGCTAAATGGCCTCAACGGAACGTCAGCAGTCGTTTCTCCCGTCACCTTCTCGCCCAAGAGGCTTTCCACCACTCTGACCATCTCTGTGAGTAACGCCTTCATTTCGTAATCAGTTCTGCCTGTTCAAATTGATCGATTTACATAGTGCGAGTTTGTTAAAAAAATAGGCGCAGTTTATGTTTGTTTATGTGCGTTTTATGATACGATCCTGTTGTACTTGTTAGAAATTACGTTTTTGTTTCAGAATTCGTAATCCCGGAGTGGAACCCCATCAAACTGCGTGGAACTTCGACATTTTCGTCGACTTGAAGCAGCAAACAAATCAAAATGGCCGATCTTGATTCGTTCTTTGCTAAGAAGAAGGACAACAAGAAGAAGGTTAGTTGTATTTATGTTACATATCCCATTATTTAGAAAGTGGTTAATATTATCTCTTTATTTAATTGTTTTATTAACGTGATCTTTGCATTTGCAGTCCGTCGTAAAGGTCGATGATGTCGGAAGTCTCCTTGAGCGCAAGGCGAAGAAGCAGGTTTGTGTAGTTTCGATTGCATTTATATTGTGATTTTAGTGGGAACAATCAACTTGTTGTATAGGAACCATCGTAATAGCTAATTTACCTTATTAGATTATTCCTATAAACAATTAACTCACTTGTCGATTACGACATTTCCCATTACTGTAAGTCCTCCCTCTCAAACTGCTGTATTACGTGTCAATACGCTTCGGCCTCGCTCTCTCTCCCTCTCTTTCCCGCGCACTCTCTTTCTCTGCACTCTCTTCCCAAGTGCGCTCTCTCGCCCCACTCTTCCCTCACTCCATCCATTCATTCTATCCTTTAGCTCGTTCACCGGCTAGCGGTCCGGTCTCTCCTCTTGTCTATTTTCTGATATTTATTTTGTGGTGACAAACTCTGCGTTTACGCACGTCCTCTCCCATCTACAAGGGACAAGGACACAACACAACTGATACTTGTATTTCATCACAATTAATCAACTTGTTCAGGAAGAGAGAGAACGTGAAGAAGCCGAGGATCTCAAGAATGGAGATGACGACGGATCGCAGGAGGAGAGCGAGTGGCTCGATTATGAGGCCAACACCAACAACAGGTTTGCAATGCGTTGTAGTAGCTTTTCTTACCTACTGAGTGGCGTCAGCGCGGAGTGCGCATCAGAGCCACAAGTTGGTTTCAATTATTAACATTTCAATGGTTTATGCTTGTCTTTGCAGAGTCGACGGACTGCGCATTAAGAACATGGGTCTCGAAGACACCGAGGAAGAGACCCCCGAAGCTGTCGAGGAAGAGAAGGATGTCGTGAAGGGGGTAACGAAGACCTGGAGAACCATCCAGGCGAGTCAACTCAATTCGTTATTTTTTATACATTGTTCATCTGATTGATTCAATAGGCGTACTTAAGATTCACTTAAATTAAATTAAATTCGAACGTTTCAGAAGAGCGAGACTGCTCCGGAGCTGATCCCGACCGCGTCCGAGTTTGCAGCCAACAAGCCCTCGCGCTACGTCGCTCCCAGCATGCGTGACGCGAATGCCGGCGGGAAGATCGATCTCAGCAACCAGGATAAACATTAATAAACCGGTTTTACCTCATGGTTGTGATTGTATGTTTTTTATTTAATGTGTAAAATTTACAGGAAATGTTCCCTACATTCGCTGCTGCCGAGCAGATCGAGAAGCACAAGAAGAACGAGGTGAAGACGACGAACGAACGAGGTGAAGACGACGCACACTCTTGACACCTCCGAAAAAGCTGCTCCAGATTAGCCTTATCAACTAGGAAATATTTGGAGCGAACGGGCGACTCCGTGTCAATCTCTTCCTCCTCTTCCGAATCGGTTGTTGACTGAGAGCATTGAGAGGGGCGGAAAGATGGATCCTCCAATATTACATTGACCTAATTTCGATCCTAGAGCTAACCGATTTGCCCAGAATAGGCACACTGGAGATGGTCGAGTCAATTCTCTCTGGTTGAAGACTACTCTTTGCAGATTCCTGTGAGGCGACCTGGAGCTGGGAGAGGGAAAGGGGAGCAGAGAAGAGAGGCTGGAAGGAGAAGGTTGAGATTTATTTAATTGTATGTTTTACATATTGTCACTTATTGTTTATTGTAAATATTGCCATAGTTATTTTTATTGTAAATAATATATAACCTATCCATTTTGAATTATTGAAAAGGGCGGGCAAACGGTAGGGTTGCAAAAAAGAAAACGACAATTTCGCATCCTCTGGTAGCTCTTTCCATCCCTCTTAAAAGTGTGCTGTGCGAGAGGTCAGCAGCTACGTGTATTTGCGTCCCTTCCTCACTCCTTCCTTTTGAAAGAAACCATTCCTTGTTCGGAAAGCGAGATCTCGATTTAGATCACTCTCCCCGCAGGTCAACAGACCCTCTTCCCATCTCCTCTTCTCCCCTTGCTCTCTCCCTGCCCGACTTGCTCCCCCGTGGATCAGCGTATGATAAGAGATTTGTGATATCCCCATACTTACAACCTATGTTTAGGGATGGGACATGGTCCCAAACTAATACAAATGAGGTGTATGTTCAAATAGACAAAAAGTACCGTACTCTCTCAATACCACAGTACCCAAGATATTGGTTTTTGCATTTGTTTAGAAACATGTTTGGTACAAGAAACATGATCTGACACGTGGAACTGGGTTACGGTAGTATCGAGTGGGTTTGTATTATTTGTATTAGTTTGGGACCATGTCCCACCCCTAAACATAGGTTGTAAGTATGGGGATATCACAAATCTCTTATCATACGCTGATCCACGGGGGAGCAAGTCGGGCAGGGAGAGAGCAAGGGGAGAAGAGGAGATGGGAAGAGGGTCTGTTGACCTGCGGAGAGAGTGATCTAAATCGAGATCTCGCTTTCTGAACGTTCCCACTGGCAGTTTGGCCTTGCAAGCGCGAGAGTAAGGATGACAGGAGGGGAGAGAGGCCATGGGTGCGCGAAACTCGATATCAATCTCGTTTGTCCAACCCTAGTTGTGAGTTAAATTCAAGCTCATCTTTGTTGGGAAACAGTGCAGCCAAATCGAGAGTACTATACCCTAAGGTTTTATGCTCTAAATTTCTTAAACTATCACATCCTCTTTCCTTCTATCTCCCATCTTTCCCTCACTTTCGAGCGGACGGGATCAACCTGCCGAGGGGTGCGGGAACTTCGTGGTCCCATCCGTGCAATGGATTTCATTCACCCGTTCCTTGATCTACCCGAGTCTATCGTTGAATCCCGATCCCAAGAGGGAGAAAGAAAGGAAGGGGCATAACTATTAGAGACTCGAGTAGATCAAGGAATGGGTCAATCGTTTCTTTCAAAAGGAAGGAGTGAGGAAGGGACGCAAATACACGTAGCTGTTGACCTCTCGCACAGCACACTTTTAAGAGGGATGGAAAGAGCTACCAGAGGATGCGAAATTGTCGTTTTCGTTTTTGCAACCCTACCGTTCCCAATCGTTACTACTGTAGCCCATTAGCTCCTAAACAAGGCCATTGGGTCAAATTCAGTTGGCTGGATTACACATTTCTTAAAAACCCGAGGAAATGTGTTTTTTAGTTCATGGGTTACAGTAGTAACGATTGGTTATGGTACTCCCGAGTTGCAAGAGTACTTCTTAAAGAGCTGTGATCTGTTGCGTTTTTGTCCGCCTCAATGAGTACATATATTTATTGTGTTGTAAATGTTTAAAACTATCTAAACTATAGTTTAATGATCCTACACACGTATAGATTTGTGCAGATTTGAAACATATTCAAACTAGTGATGCCATAGATGTTTTCGCTTGCTAATTTTTGTGTGCATATTGTTGCTAAATATTCTTCTGATATATATAAATGATTACTAATTAATAACTGAATAAATATATCTTCTAAAAAATATAATTGTTGTCCTAATCACCTGATTCTCGTCGAGTAACGGGTCGTTCTCGTTCTGTGAGTGAACATCACTACCCCCCATGTCCATATCAACAGCATCATCCTGACATATTTATATTCAGATATGTCAAAGAGTACATTACTGTGTCCTTTAGTAAGGAATTATAACTAGTGTCGATGATAATATCTCAATTGTTAAACTAGTGTCGATGATAATCTCTCAATTGTTCTTACGTGCATGTTCGTCCCTTCGACTGTCCCATCTCCCTCGCCACCCTCGAATCGATCAACCACCGCATATTCAGGCCCCGTTACGCGCCGTAGCTTCTATGAGGGTATTGTGCGCGGCAGCCGCTAGTATTCTAATACCTGTATGCTCCCATCACCTGGTCCATCGCCTAATCGTCTTTCTAGAGGAGCCTTTGAACAAAACGTATTACTTTTTTCAGCACATTGAATAAATGTGGGTACCTGGAGTGGCAATCCATCGAGGCCAAAGTGCTTGTCGCACCAACGAATATCCTCTTTTGCCGCTACTCTAGTGCGAAATCTTTCCAATTCCCGTTTAGCCACCTCTTCGTCCAAACCAAGCGATTTCACCCACAGGTGCTGGTGAACGCGCTTCGAGTTTCCGGGGAAATTGAACAGAATCGTCGCGCTCTGTCCACAACGAGCGCACTTTCGTTTACGCATCGTACTTCTAGGAAGGATTTGAATGCAAATAACGCGAAAAAAATGTACTACTCAAGTAACGTGATTCAATGTTAAGGCTTGCACAACGAGTAAGACGGGAAAATGCCAGTCAATTTAGGTCCAAGCGCTGCCACTACACTATACTAATGCGATGATATAAAACAACAATAAAAATATTCACGTAAATTAAGTAAAAACAAACGAAAACGAAAATGCGAACGGATTTCTCGCCGATCGATTCAGTTGGCTAATTGCCAGGGGAGGTTTACTAAATTCCCGGCTCAAGTCAGAGCCGGCTCCCTAAAACCCCACCACCAATCGACAACTATTTTCTATTTTATTATATTTATTTTATAAATAATATTACATTATATATTTTTTTATTTGGCAATTCGTTTAGTGATAATGATTGCTATAAAATAAGTATTAGTGTTCAATCAATGTGACATCCCTTTAAGTTGCATATAAGTCTAATCTATATCGCCCCCGTTCTCTTAATGTAACTTGAAATTGAAGAATTTGCGACTGAAAGAACGAAAAAAAATTGGTAGACCTTGTTGAGAGCTACCGATTGAATTTTTTTATGCTCGATTGCACCACACTGAAGGAACTGTAAAATGTAAAAAAATGTACGATCAAAATTGAGCGAGTTTAGCCTTTTGTATCAGGTAGATAACAAAAATCGATAATGGGCAGATTCGACGAAATCAAGTGGGTGGACCTTAGTCTAACCCCCCATAATGCCCACCAACCTATTTAAAGGTATACATCCAAAGTGTCAACACTATAGCATAGAGCAACCATTTCCAAATCACATTACGATGTAAACGGAATATTTGGCGAGGTTTGTGGCTAATATAATAACAATTATTTGTTTGATCATCAAAAATTTCATCGAAAAAGTGGAAACTAAGGTTCAGAAATTTTTTAGCATTTTTGTCGTTGCAGATAGAGCACTATACCGATTTCTCCCATATCCAGTATATATATTAAGTAATTAAAGTTCCATAAACCCGTTACGAAGCTAAGATGATATGATTGCATTAACAAGAAGCCATGCATAACGTAAACAATATTTACGAAACCGAGACGGTGGGTCACTACAGTACCATTATCTAACCTTTTGTCAAAAACAGGTGAGAGCAGCCGAAGCAAATTCCATGGCTTGTTTTAATGATCAATGATTGCTCTATTCAATAGTATGAACAATTTGGATGTACAATCACTACAGCGGATTTTATGATTCTCCGAAAATAATTTTTAAGAATTTATGGGATACCCTATTGGTTATAATGGCCTATTATAATAGTTATAATGAACATCTGGCATGCGATGTGTAGATATTCCATACAGTTCCATGACTCGCTGGTTATCCACCGAGTTTCAGTCACTCAATCTATTCTCATAAATGTAGTTGTAAATACCATGTTCTGAAATTCGACATGACAACATGAAGACATTCTTTCCCAGTTGATTGTGTTAAATTTCTACTTATCTCCACTTCATCGGAAACGCGAAGATCCTCGTTGCATTGATTTTTCATGCAATTAATTTCCTTTTAGCAACAAGAAAGTGCTGTATGGTGTCGTTATGTGGGGATAACTGAATCAATCCCTTGAAGGCGTAGCTATTTCTCCTCTTTACGATACAACGTGTTGCCGTATAAAAGGCACGCTCTATTTCTCCACTCTACCTTCAAAGATGCGTCATCTCTTAGTCCTTCTTCTCTCTTCTTCAGTGCTTCTCATCTCAGCTGAGGAAGTGAAGTCCACTCCTCCGGTCGAAGCAGCTCAGTCTTCCTCTGCCCCTCTCCCTGCTGGATCCTCTCCTGCCCCAGATAGCGATGCCAACTCCTCCCCACCCTCTGCACAATCGACTGCTGCCCCTGAAGAAGAGGCGAAGTCGAGTGTAGCTGCTGAGGGAGTGCAGTCAACGGCTGCTTCCGATGAGGAAGTGAAGTCAACCCCCGCTGCGAATGAGGAAGACACGACTGGAGTGGCCGAAGAGAAGAAGACCTCCTCTGCCCCTAGTGCAACTGGCCCCATGGAGGTCAGAATAGTGGGAGCTTCTACACAATCCCGGACAGCATCATAATTTAAAATGATCTTTTGCATTAGAATTCCCTAGTAAGATATGAATACGCATCCTATACTAGATCAAACAGCTGTTAAGATACAGGGAACTACCATATTAGGAATTATCATACATTTGTAATGACTATACTGACGTTTGTCCGGGATTGTGCAGAAGCGCCGAATAGTGAATCCAAGAGTGCCATTAATTCTTTCTAGGTGGAAACGGTCGCTTCTGATGGAGAACCAGCCAAGGTAGAGGGTGATCCCATTTCTTAACCACAATTATTCTTCAGGAATCGTCGAAAGACGCGAAGAAGGGAAGTGAAGAGGAGACAGTCACGGGGAAACCAGATGTGAAGATACTCCCATTCGAGGGTGTGAGTCAATACTCCTCCTATGTATCGAATTAAGAAAAATTATCCGAGAAGAAAAGAGATAGATTTTCAGGAACTGATCAAGATTCGACCCTTCACACCGAAAAAATGGGTGATGCCTCTCGAAGAGGTGAGAATGTTTCAATGACCAACAGTTTCATCGAGATTTAAATAATTAGACATTTGATAATAGTTTTGGGGCCTTGAATACAGAATACAGAATATTTATCAGGAGTCGCAAAGTTGCGCTGATCAGGCTTTAGGTGGTCCATTCTTCATCAGTTAAGCTCCACCATTTCCTGCCCTTCCCTCTTGCTATCTCGTTTCTCCATCTCTCCCGAGGTCTTCCCTGTCCTCTGCTGTTAGCTCTGGTGTAAGGGATCCATGTTGTTAACCTCCTTGTCCACCGTTCGTCCATTCTTCGGATCTTATTTGCCCAGTTCATCTTTCGTCTAGTTGCTTCCTCTACCCAGTCAACGACTCCTGTTTCCATTCGCACTCGTTCGTTACTCCATCGATCCATCCATGTTACTCCAATCATGCGCCTCTCCATTTTTCTCTGCGCAACTCGCAGCACTTGTTTGTCTGACTCTCTCATTGTCCAAGCTTCGCAGCCATAAAGCACGGTCGACATGAGACAAGCGTTGAAGGCGCGTTTCCTTATCTCTCTGTTGACAGTCGCGTGTTTGAGTAAATGGCCAATGTTTCTCCAAGCGAGCCAAGCACACTGGATCCGGCGTTTGACTTCAATTGAGGGGTCCAAAGGGAGGGAGATCCAACTTCCTAGATATTTTGCACCATCTTTGTACTCAAAGATTCCTCCATCGACTTCGATCTGTTCTCTATTTGTTGCACTCGAAGTCAGCAAGATGGATTTTCGTGGGTGAACTTCGAGTCCAACTCTTCCAGCCGCATGAATAACTTTTGTCAACATTCTCCTCAGTTCAACTCTGTTTTTCGCTACAATAATGACATCGTCTGCGTATGATAAGGTGGTCAGCTGCTTTCCATCAATAGTCATCCCATCTCCATCCCAATCAACGCTGTCGAGAGCCATACGTAAGACGCAGTTGAAAAGTTTCGGAGATATTGTGTCGCCCTGTTTCACTCCTCTCTTCACTCTCACTTCGACCGCACGTTCGTTTACTTGAATTCGGGTATTTGTTCCTTCATAGAATCTTCGAAGCACATCGATCAAACGTGAATGGATTCCTTGAATTTGGAGAGCTTGCCAAACGGCTGGCCATTCAACGCTATCAAACGCTTTCTTGAAATCTATCAGTGCCAGGTGAATGGGTATTTTGTACTCGGTGGTTCTCTCGATAAGTTGATTGATGGAGTGAATGTGATCAACAGTCGAGTATCCAGGTCTGAACCCTGCTTGGCTGGTATCTTCTGCCTGTTCTAGCAGTGGGAGGATTCGATTGAGAATAGCTTTTGTCGCGACTTTGCATATAACACTCAGTAGGCTGATCGGACGATAGTTGCTGATATCTGATGAGTCTCCGCCTTTGTGCAACAGGGTTACTTTCGAAGTCAGGAATTTCGGAGGAATTTCTTCTCCTGAGAGAATCCCATTGAGCATCCGCGTGATCAATGGAGTAACTGCGGCTTCAGACAGAATGAGCATGTCAGGCTTCACTTTATCATCACCAGCAGCGTGCCCGATTCGGAGACTTTGTATCGCATACGAGATTTCTTCTCTCAAGAAAGGCAGGATAGGCTCTGTTGACGGCGTGATAGCGAATGGAAGAGGCACTTTTGGAGTATATAGACTCTCGAAGAATTGTGTGACCGTACGTTCAGTGTATTCTTGAGAAGCTGTGCCTGTATTTGGGTCTTTGAAGAACATTCGTTTCCTTGTTAGTTCATTCTCTTTCGTCAATCTTACAATACTGTAGATCTTACAATACTATACTGTAGATACTGTAGATAATACTGTAGATCTTACAATAATCTTACAATACTGGGGCCTTGTGTAGATGATAAAAAATTACTTTTCGCAACAATTTTTCTTTAACCTCACAGTTCAACGGTAGTAATTGTTAGAAGCGTACGGAACACCAATCCAAAAATTTTCAGAAGACCCAAACTGACAAACCTAAGAAGCTTGTGATGCCCCGTGAAGATGTATGCACTTCATTGAAAAGTTAATTAAATAAAATTTAGGTTAAAGAATTATAATCATGTAATATTTTCGTTATTTGAAGTATTGTAAGATGATGAATTTAAGACGTTATTGCACATTTTCAGGGCGATGTCAAATTCAAATCACTCTTTGACAATCTTAAGAAGTTGGTGATGCCTCGTGAAGAGGTGAGTTACTTCATACTGACCAATGAACTTCATACTGACCAATGACCAATGAACTTGTTCAATACATTTCTCTTTTTTTCAGAAAGAGATAAGCATCCTTCCGTACACAGGAAAAGAAAGTTTCGGATCTCTGGTGAGAATATAAGAATGAGAGTGATGATCCATTACTACCCAGATCAGACCGGCTCTGGAGAAGCTTAGAGCGGGAAGAGGACTGATCAACATCGAGAGAATCGATAGAATCGATGTGAAAGTGTATACATACCAGAAGAAGAACGAGAAGAAGGAAGAAAAGAAAGAATAGATCCGCTTTCTAGTACATTATTTCTTTTGCGGAAATGCACAGTGATTAAGAATGCTATGATGGATACATAAACCCTTTGATGCTCTTTCACAATTCTTTCACAAGTGATTTCAATCATCACATTCTTTCTTGCAGAAACATTGAGTGGATCCATCTCCTCTTAATAAGAACTGCCGTTCAGAGATCAATTTCTACGGAACATTCCAAAAGGGGAAAAGTGAAGGGAAGAGGGCAGAAAACGACCCGAGGTTAATGAGAAATTCCTAATTTGCGCACCTAAACCGGCTGAACGAAGGAGTCAATTCGAAACAGTTCCACTCAAGCTCCGATCAACTTCTGTTATTCTAAAATCGATAATCGATCGCACTTTGGGCGTTGGAATTCTCGCTGGTCCGAACTGACATAAATCTCTTAGATTAGGATCTCAGCTGTTTTTTTGGCCATTCCATTCTCTTCTCGCTTTCATTCTCCTCAATGTTGCGATTCCTCGTCACTTTTTGTCTTCCAGTCGTCTTTCGTTATCCTTAGGCGGTATCGGAAAGACGGACGGAGACACAAAAAGAGACCTCGGAATGAAAATAGTGGGAATGTGGCACACCCTCCCCGCGGGTCTCAATCCTAGATCGAAGAACCGATCAAAGATCCTCCTTCCCAATCTCAGCATTCACAACTTACGAAGACAACCGAGTTGGAAGAAGCATTCGAATCTCTTCAGCATAAGCAGTCCTACCATCTTGACTGCATGATTTGTATTTTCCCGTGTTCTTTATTTCCCATGATCTCTCCCTTCTCTCCCTTCATCGAAACCCTTCGATCTCTCGACAGCTGAGATCCCATCGGTTTCATTGCTTTCCCATCTCTTTTCGTGCTGAAGAATGCCGAAATGTCTCATGAATCGACCGGAAACAGATCGTCTCTTCCTATCTCCAACCATCTCAAGCTCGGAGGGATGGGGGGGGGGGGGAGTCCCATCCCACTCCCCCCTTTTTTCGCCCCTCTCAGCCCTTCCCTCCTCCCTTCTTCCTCCGTTTACCCATCATTGCATCCTCTATGTTCTAATCTTATCCTTCTATCATATTCTTCGATTATCAATCGATAATCACTTCAGATGAAATACTTCATCGTTCCCCTCTTCATTCTCCTCAGGCGAACTATCGCTTCCGGTGAGTATCATGATTACTGTATCCATCCTACTGTAGCTGAAGTTGGTGGAGTCCGTAGACGACAGATCTCAAGTATCGTCAATCTCCACTTGCCTATTCCCCTTTCTCTTCTCCTCTTCTTTAAGTGCAGCTGTTCCTCATTCTAATCGACTCCTTCATAATGGACTGCATTAGTGATAGTGGCAGTCATTTCTCGATCCTTTCTCCTTCTACCAGTTCATGAGTGATCTTCCCCCTCTTCGATCTGCCACTACAATCGCCCATTTTCCCTTCAAAGCCTCCATTTCTCAATCTCTCTTGGCTGAGAGTACAAACAACAGCAGTCCTGCCATTAGGGGAATAGGTTTCCTCCAAATCTTTCGAAATCACAAAAAAAACGTTGAAATAAGCAATTGAGTGCATCAGTGATCATGATGCCAGTGATCCTTCTCTCTCTCTCAGAGTGCGTCATCTCTCCGTGGACTGGCTGGTCGCAGTGCTTCGGTGACTGCAACTACGGGCAGCAAGTGAGGAACAGAGACGTCGTCCGGCCTCCTCTCCCTCAAGTCACTTCCAGTGAGTACATACGGTGGAGGCAACAGTAGCCACTCGCCTTCTCCATTCCTCCCTGATTCATCTTGGGAATACGAAAAGTACAGTATGATGAAGTGTGTTGAGGAGGAGCTCCCCTGATCCCCGTCTGTCCTCATCTCTACGAGACTCGTTTCTGTGCCCCTTCCTTCTGCATTCCCTCCACTACTCCTGTGAGTCCCTCATCTCTCTCTCTTCTTAATTTCCTCTTCGCGATTCATTGATTATCCCTGCGCGTTCTCCAATCACAAAGACAGAGTGAGATGTGATTAGTCTCACTGATTCTTCTAAGCCTTCCGTTCCTTTTCTTCCTTTCCCTTTCTCGTCGTCTCTACATTGCTACAATCTACTTTCACTCCTTTCCCATTCAATCTGGCCCGGATTCCGTATTTGCATGCGTGTTTGCTCGAACTCATTAGAGACACAATAGTCCCGCTTTTTGTGCCTCAATCGAATCGAGATCGCCCGCAACTTTAGAGTATTCAATCGGATGAGCATGCTTGTTGTGGAAGGAAGGGAGGGAGTTGATCAGAGGGGATTCCCATTATTTGTCGCCCTTTCTTCGTCTTTGGGGGCGAATAACGAGCTCGCAGAAGCCATTACGATAGGGATCTCGGCCACTGTGGAATGCTGAGAACAGGCGCCATTTGTCCTTGCTCGATCTGTCTGGGAGGTCCATAAAAAGGAGGAGAGGGGGGGGGGGTGATTAGTCAACCTTCGACCCCATAACCGATGCTTTCAACACTGGTGGTGCTTCTTTAGGACAGAGTGGCAAAGTGGGGAAGCGATGATTTGTGAAGGAAGAAAGGAATGATAAATGGGCAGGAACGATGGAAAGAAAGTAATAGATGGATAGCCATTGCGAGATCGCCAGGTACAAGGGACCAGTAGATATAGCAAGAACCTTACCCCTTTGATTTACAGTACCCTCTAATCATTGTTTTACAGTACCCTCTTAGTATTGATCTACAGTACTCTCATTGACAGTATTGCAGTCTCCTCGTCTCCGTCATCGATGGAATGCTTCCACTAAACTCTTCCGATCATGGCCCTCCACCAAATCAATGACGGTAGAGGATAAGAATCCCAATCTGGATGAACCTACCGAGGTGAGAAGAGATCAGGATATGATACTGCATGAGGAGTCGATGATTCGACCTCAATGGGCGACTCTCCTCGACAAATTGACTGACACTAACATCACGGAGCATCTTTGATAATTAGAGAGAGTGGGTTGTGTCTGCTTGGATTTGGTGGATAGACAGATTGCCGCACTTTTCCCTCTAATTGACATTCCACCTCGATTATCCACTGATAACCCCTTCCTCTCGACTCCTCCTGTTACATCCAACCTCAAAAATGGCTTTGCGATCTCGCTTTCGAGTGTCTTTCCGGTCTGTAGATGGAGGATAAGGATCAGACAGGGAAAGGGAGAGTGAGGGAAGAAACACGCTGAGAGAGTTCCCTCACACTCCTAATGAGGGACGACAGCACAGAAGGAGATAAGGACTGGGCTGAGAGAGATCACTAATAATGGGGAGAAGTTCATGGAGGGAGAATGACCATCTCAGAGATCCTTCTACATCGACCCCTATCCTACTCTCGTCACTTCGGGAGACTCGGTCAGACCGCAGATTCAGAATGGTACGGTAGATGCAATGCTGAGGGCAATTGAGAACTGATAATTTCCAGTAGCTCAGCCCGATCCCCGACTGAGTCTGCAGCATGTCTACAGGAACAGAGTGGAACCACAGGTAGAGTAAAGGTGGAAAGGGGATGGAGTAAAGGGAAGGAATGGCAGGATCACTTCTCATTGCGTGGTTCTGCCCCGAGAACTCGTGTGCCAACAGTGACTGATCACATGAAGGTGCGTCTGATGCCGAATCAAGATCGATTACTAGATACAATTCAGATGTTCTCTTCTCTCTTCGGTAAACAACATCCAGAAACGATCAATCAGAAGACGAAGACTGTCAAGGAAACTGCCGAGGATGACTTCCAGGTTCATAAATACATCCATTTCCAGATCCTAGTATGCTATAGATTGAAAAATGATTCCACTATCTACTTTGTTTTTGGAATAAAATACGTTTTTCACTTGAGAAGTACTTCGCATGGATCAACGGGACGACTCCTTCTCCTTCTCTTCCTTCCCCTCCCTTCACGTCTTCGACCACCACTTCCACCTCCACCACTACTTCTATCCCCTCGACAACGAGTGAGGAGAGAAGAGAAGAAGAAGGGACCGAGGAAGATACCACCAGGTAGAAAGAGTTAAAAACTACATTGAGAACATTCCGTAGAATAACAATCTTCGTTCAAATAATAAAGCGGATCGGAGAGTGCTTACGTCTTAATCTCCCGATCCGATCTGAACTATTTCTGTCTTATTTCAGATCTCCTCGCATCATTCCCTCCACTCTTCAGCCTGATCCATTCAACGAGGGCGCTTTCGAGGTTTATATTTTTTCAATTTACTTCCTTCTTTGTTCACCTAATAGGTAGTATCCTCATTCGTCATAATTCGCCCATTTCTTCCGAAATCGTTGCAAAGATACTCGTTTGACAAGCGAATTGGGGGTAAACAGCAACAAATAGTAATCTGGCAGGACATAACGGCAGCGACGAAGGCTCCGAACATGATGGAAGTGATGCAGCTGCTTACTACGACCATCACTGCTCCTGTTAGTCTCCTCCTCTAGAGGAATCCCAGCCTTCTGACTACACCAGATATCAATCCAATGTAGAGAATACTGGAATCTTCATTGCAGACGGAGAAGTCCATAACAAAGACGATGACGAATGCAGCCGAGAAGTCGACGACGAGAGGTGAGAGAAAGGCAGAGAAGGGGGAATCCCCCTCCCCCTTCCATCCGTGCATCTTCCATCCCATTCATCCCCCTCTGCAGGAATGTGGCAGCGTGATTCCCACTTCGTCCCCAATACTCGACAGCACGCATCCGAGATTACGAAGCAGTTGTACATCACTGGTGGGTGACTCATTCCTCTTCACGAGGATGGACTACTCATCACTTCCTCCCATTCGCTGAATGAGTCTGTGAACGAACCAGATAATATTCAGTTTTTGCAGGTCAAATAGTGCAAGCAGACAGATTGAAAGCAGAAGATCACATGGTCAAGAATGATGAATGTGAGCTGCAAGGCTAGAAGTTAGAATATGATGAGATGAATGCAGGTCTGGAAAATCCCCGATGTTGCATGATCTCCCGTGAAGTGTGCCCCGATGGAACGGAGCCAATCTACGTGAAGAGATACTATCGACCGGCGAGTTACTTCTATTCATCATATCTCGAGAATGCACCATGAGTACGCATTCATGATGATGTGTACTTCTTGTGTCATTCTGTCTTGCACTCCAATCACAAACAAATCGAACTAACAATGAGGTGTCATGTGAAAAATTCCATTGAATTCCCACTGATTCATGGGAAATCACGCGAAGAAGTGGAGAAAACGTGAGAGATGTCTTCTCGAATCGAGACAGGAATCATGCGAGGGAGGAAGAAAGTATAGTGAAAGTGGATATTAGAATGAACTAGAGAACAAAAGAGAGACCACGCATAAATATAGTATTTCACCCCTACGCCCTCTCGAGACAAGCCAATACTGCCTCAGAGATCAAGAACTGCCCCCATCCCGTGCCATTTTCGTTCCTTTTTGTCAGCGTTGCTTCCGTATTCGGAAGACCGTGAACGATTGTTGAGAACCATTGAGAGGAGAGAGAGGGGGGAGGGGAGGGGGAGCTGCAGAGAGATTACCCAGCAGTCTTCCAGTTGAATGCAACCGGAAGGGAGAGATTGAGAACAGAGGAGAGGAAGGGAGAAGAGAGGAGGAAGGAGGGAAGATGAGAAGGAGAGAGAACAAACCACTGATCAGATGATTAAATTGAGGGAGAAATGTGATTGGAGAGTAGTAAAAACAGTCGTAAGATATACTGCAGGAGAGTGCTAGAGCAATGTTCAAAAGAGTCTAAAATATTTGGCGATGTGGGATGAGTTGTAATGAGTTGATTGCAGCGAGGAGGGAAGGAGTGCGTGCCATACAGATATCCACGATGCGATAAGGGAACTGAGATGGACGAACAACCCATTCAGGTACCCCCTTCCCCTCTCTCTCTCTCTATCTCTCGCTAATCTCTATCCTTCAGTTCTCTCAAAACTGCGAAGATCTGTGTTTCCCCACGAAGGAGAAGTCGATTGCTCCTCTCTTCACTCTCTCGGCTGAAGTCTAACTGATCCATTCGATCCTCCCTTCTCTCCCTTCGCTCAGAGTTCCAATTCATCATGACGTTCCAATCTCCTCCACTTTCCCAAGCTACTAAAACATATCCCCATGGAATCATCGTTCCCTTCCCAACCATAATAATCCTCCCCTTCCTCCTCCTTGAACATATTCCGTCTTTCCATTCACATCTTTCACTATAATAATAATATAATCCTATCTACATGACTAACTAATTCTTACATTGGAGAAAAGATAGAAAAGAAAAGAAAAGAAACTTTCTTCCTACCGTATCTTCTTTTTGTCACCGTAACCGTGGTGTTTCCTTCGTTTCCCACGGTCGTTCCCTTGTCAACGACTGCTTTCCCCTCTCTGCCAGGTTGAGTATAAAGATGTCTACTCTCGTTCATGATCATATCTCAGTCTCTCTTCCATAGTTTGTCCCATCGACCTTGTGTTGCCCCATGGAAGACCACGCGAAGCGGCTGCGTCAGCGTGCTAGAGGAGCGTCGGAGGGAATGAGAGAGTGTGTGAGGGAAGGAGACTAGAATGGGAAGGAGGGATGTAGTGCGTTCTCTCTGTCTCTCTGTCTCTTCGTTTCCTCTTCCCTCCTCATTCGACCCTCTCTACTAACTCGACCCTTACTCATCTTCCCTCCTCGTGCGATATGAATATCAAAATCGAGTAATTGGATCCTAATTAGTGACGATTCGGTCCACTTCCGTCCTCTTCTGTTCTTGTTTACCATTCCGGTCTCTTCCCTCACTCTCCGTTTTCGTGCCCCGTTCACTATACTAAAACCAGGCGTTCCTTTCGGTAGACCGTGGTGTGGATCGTGGTGCGTCTTCGTTGAACGACTATTCCCAAATGGCGGCTGATAACGAGGATCGCAAGATCGGCACGAGGTCAATTCCTTCATTCCTCACTTTGCTCGTGACATTCGAATGAAGGATTTAAAAAGAAGTGATGAGAAATAATTGATGAGGGAATGAGGAGAGATCGATAATGATGGAGATTCAATTGCAGAGTCTTCAAGAAGACGTCCTCAGATGGAATGGTCAGTTCACTCTCATTCACTTCCTTCCTTCATTCCATCTGTTGGTTGCACGATGGTCTCCATGGCTTCTCCTCAGATCACGACATATCTGGGGAAGCGCGACTTCATCGACAGAGGAGATCGAGTGGATATCATCGGTCAGACTCGTTTCCCTCTAGAATACCTCGATCATTCCTCGATGTGTGTTTTGCTGTTTCGTTTCCATTCCCTTGCTGGCTACATTAATCTCCTTCTGAACGAATGTCCTAAACAGAGAGAGTGGAGAGTGGCCATGAGACGAGGGAGATCTCCCTTCAGATGGAATGGTTCTCGTGGATGATGCGTATGTGAAGGAAAAAAGGAAGATCGTCTGCCATCTCTTGGCAGCATTCCGATATGGAAGGGAAGACCTCGATGTACTCGGACTCACCTTCAGAAAGGATCTCATCTCACAACAAGTACAGGTAAGGAGAAGAGGGGGATAATGTCAAGTAACTGAGTCTCCCCTTGTCTCCCCTTGTCTCTCCCTTTCTTATTCTCTCGCGCCTTCAATTATGACTCGTCTCTCTTTCTCACGAACACAGTTGACAGGTTTGGAGGGAAATCATGGAACTCTTCGGGAGGACGATTATTCCCCCTCTCTCTCTCCACCCCGCATGCAGTCTGTCTCCATCTGTTCAACTCATTCCTATTTCGATGAGTCTCAAATTCGAGTGAACAAAAAGTGAGAGAGAGAGGGAGCACTTAGCGGGAATTGCAACTCCGTTGCTCGAATCTATTCCCCATTTCTCTCCCTTTTCCTATTATGCTTCTGACGCAGAAGAGAACATTTTCTAAGAGCGACCAGATGGAGATCGAGTCACGATTTCGCATGTGAATTCACACCTGTCGATGGATTATGCGGGAAAGGAATGGGGGGATTGAGACATTTACTGAATACCACACGCAAATGGACACGCTCACAAAGACACTTACTGATTGAGTGTGAGAATAGAAAAAGAGAGCGAGATCAAGTAGAAGATGATGAAGATGTACGAGTTACGGAAAATCGAAGGTGACTGAGTCTGATTGTAGGTGTTTCCTCCGGACAGTTCGATGCCTCGTCGTCCACTAACTCGTCTCCAGGAGAGACTTCAACGGAAACTGGGCAGGAACGCGTTTCCCTTCTGGTTCGAGATCCCTCCCAAATCGGCCTCCTCAGTCACTCTACAGGTCAGTCTCCCTTCTCTCCTCTTGTCTCCCATGGCCGATAGTTTGTTTCGTGGGAGAGTGGGGTCGATCTCCCTCTCTCCTTCTGTCGTATGCATGTCATGCGAGGTCTCCCATGATTTCTCTCTCGCTGCGCCAATTCCTGTGTGAAATGTCTTCTCCTTCCTGGGACACTCTTATTTGTCCTTAGCACCCTCTGGAGCACTCTCTCTCTCTCTCTTGAGGGGTTCGATCGAGGGAGGGGATGGTAGATCAGGGGGGGGGGACAAAGAGAATCCACCGATAGGAAGAGGGAAAGAGAACAAACAGTGGAGGGATGTTCCCTGCAATAGCACTGGGAGGAATACGTGTGTCCCTGTGAGAGTCTCTTCCTTCCTATTCCAAGGTCTTCCATCGATAGTCTTCGTTAGTGGGAAGCCATCAGAAGGCCCTTCTCTTCCCCTCAGATAATGCATTTAGACTGAAGAAGAGGAGGAGGGACTCGATATCTCGATTGACTCGAGACGAGTAATTGAAATGGACGAAAGGGGACGAAAGTTAGCTGACTAAATTAGGAAGAAAGAGCATCGTTTGAGCTGTTGCATGATACACTGGTGCAAGATAAAGAAGAGTGGGGGCGGATGCATGGAAGATGAATGAATGTTCCCCCTCTTTGATAGTGGTTTGAATGGGGGAAATATGTCATCTCAATGTTTTATCGTCAAAATGAGGTCTCTCCTTCCTCGTACTCCAAATAGAGAAGAGAGACCGAGAATGGGAGGCTAATTGTTAGCGAGAGGGGGATCTCAGTGCATTAGTAGTGAGGGAGGGAGAGGGTGGAGGGGAAGTCAGAGGACTACTCAAGCATCTACACTCAAATAGGGACAAAAGGGCAAAGGTTGTGCAGCTGCAAATCGAATTGTATTGTCTTTCTTCTCCTTTGGGTTCCTTCCTCTTTCTTGGGAGAAGGCTTCATCACTCTACTCGATTGGAATCTATCAATCACACTCTCGATTATTGTCCATTCCCTGGATTTGGATGAGAGGATTTATGGATGAAGATGAGAAATACGGAGAAACGAAGAGGGGATGAGGAAATTCCCACTCAGAATCTCATATGTTTAATAATCGTAAAGGTGAAGAGGAGGGAAGAGGGGGATGGACCCCTTTGTAGTTGCACGGCCAAAGATCCCTTCAATTGAGGACGTCTGAACGCATAAAGCGAGGAAGGAAATGGAGAGTGCACACAATTTCGTCTAGTCTAAATCATAAATGGGAAGAAAGATGGTTGCTGAGTGAGATGCATTGCAGCCCGCTCCAGGAGACACGGGGAAGCCATGCGGAGTGGACTACGAACTGAAGACCATCGTGGCAACCGGCGATGGAGACATATCCAAACCGAAGAAGCAGTGAGTCCCCCCTTCCTTCTTCAGATTGAGTTTCATATCCATCACTCAGTTCGTGCACTAGTTCAGTGCATTTACCGTAGTTGAACATCGTTCATCTGGTGGAAACGAAGATAATCCCGTGACTTATCCCCGTTGGAGGGAATCACGGGAACTCCATCCTCTCACTCTCTTCAAATGATTCTCCCACGGCCTTTCCCACTTTACTTCGCCTCCTCTCAGGGGACAAATCTGTTGTAGTCCAGACATAAGGGGTGAAAGGGGGAGAACATTATAATGCAACGATCGGGGTGGGGGAGAACGATTGCGTTTCCACATTTTCCATGCATTCTCGTTGAGGATAGCGTTCATAAACATCGATGAAAGAGGAAGAGAAAAGAGAGAATACGAAGGAAGAATGAAGTTTGTCATTGACAGCAACACCGTTCGACTGGCGATTCGGAAGTTGACGTACGCCCCGTGGGAAGCGAGACCCCAGCCAATGGTGGATGTGAGCAGGGAATTCAGAATGAGCAGTGGACTATTACACATGGAAGTGTCGCTCGATAAAGAGGTACGAGATGGGACAGAATAATGGAATAATGTGAGATGATCTATGAGAAGGAGATAGAAGAACGAAATGAAGTTGGAGAAAAAACTCTAGAGGAAATTAGCGAGTGCTTCGTTTTTTGAAAAGGATGAGCATCTGTTTGATGATTGGAAACGTTTCATTATGAGTCCATTCGTATGTCAATAACAACGGGGTCAAATAACTCACAGATGGAACTCCTCCAACGAGGGATGGAATGGAGGGAATTGATTACAGATGTACTACCACGGGGAGTCGATATCAGTGAATGTCCATCTGCAGAACAACAGCAACAAGACTGTGAAGAAACTGAAAGTGAGAGGAGACGGGAATGAAGGGGATATCGAGGGAATCATTCAGATTTCGGTTGTGCAAGTGGCGGATATCTGTCTCTTCACTACTGCATCCTACAACTGTGAAGTAGCCAGGGCTGAGTCATGGTGAGCACTCCCCCTATTCATTGGAATGTTCCTCCTTCCATCACTCCTCTCCTCCCCTCATCCTCTGGTTGTAGTGAGGGATTCCCGGTTGCCCCTGGAGGAACTCTCTCCAAAGTGTATGCGATGTGTCCCCTTCTATCGAGGAATAAGGACAAGAGAGGATTGGCACTCGATGGACAACTGAAACACGAAGACACCAATCTCGCCTCCTCCACCATGTAAGAGAAAAGAACGAGAATAGACTGCTGGTGTAGGCATAGTGTATCCACTCTCTGGAAATTCATTTAACAAAATACCGAATTTGAGTTAAATGGGTTGATTTTCAGTCGTGATTCGAGTACGGAGAAGGAATCACTCGGAATTGTCGTGCAGTATAAAGTGAAGGTACATCTACAAGAGTGACCATTGTTTATAAATCAGTTCTACGAATTTATAATTCAAATTAAACTTATCTTAGCTGTATCGTAGTCCAGTGTGAGATCTTCTCCATATCCTCTCATTTCCCTTTAGGTGCGTGCCTCTCTGGCGGGTCCTCTAGGAGGGGAACTACTGGCTGAACTCCCCTTCACTCTCACCCACTCAAAACCACCCGAGACACCAGAGAGACGACCCTCCATCCATCTATTCGCCAACTACAGACCCACTCAGATAGGAAACGACTTCCTCGGAAAGGTCAGAGAAGGTCAAAGAGCAGAGATCAAGACCGATTTCAGACTCAGAAGGAATTGATGGAATCGGTGAAGAAGTACTCGCTGGTGAAACCAGAGGAGATCGATCTGATTCAGTGGAGCGAGTCAGTCAACAAGTCTCGTCTTCCGTAGTTCATTCCTAATTCATTCACTGCAGAATGGAAGCCGATGACGAGGACGACGACCTCATCTTCGAGGATTTCGCACGACTCAGACTAAAGGTCAACTTCTCAATGCTTCAATCTAGATATTACATTTGAATATACGATATTGCACCCATCAATGAGTTGATATATGGGATAGGAATGAGTGAATCTCTGCAGGGAGGTGATTCTCAAGACCAGCCCGAGTGTTCGAGGAATGGTTCGACTCCTCAGTCTGGCTCTCCCTCCACCTCTGCCCCTTTCCCCATCCCTTCTCGAATCCAGACTGCTGCCCCTTCAGTCTCATCATCAGCTCCTTCCACTCCTGCTTCCTCTCTCCCTGCTCCAATCCCTTCGATTCTCTGAGTCCAACTCATCTCCTGTGATTCTCTCCCCTCATCGAATGGTCGCTCAGCGATACTCCGTCCTTCACCTTCTCTCCAGTGCAACTCCCCCTTCGCCTTCCTCTAGAATCCCGCGAGTAGATCACTGACTGATTGCATCATCTGAGAGTACTGTATACTCATTATCATCGATTCACTAGAGATTTGTACAGGCATTGTCGACTGCATAATATTTATGAGAGAATACTATTAATATAAGATGAGATTGAATGCTATCCTTGCTCTGTATTGTGAATAGCACGGTTGCCCGCCCCTTCCTTCATTGTGAGAACGACTATTCAGATATTTGAAAGAAAGAAATAATAAAAGTTGAATACATAATAAAAATGTAGATGTGAGATCTCTCATTAGGAATGCTGTAGATTATAAATTCTTCGGGACTTCTTCTTCTCCTTTTCTTGCTTCTTCTCTTCCCCTTACATTCCTCTCTCTGTCACTCATCGACAGTTCTCGATGAGAGAGACAACTCCTCGATGCATCATCCTACTCACGTTCCCCCTCCTTCTCCCTTTCGGGATACCCCTCACTGCACATCCCCCTTCCTCCCATTCTCCTCGCTGCAATCAGTGCTAATTAGTTTATGCCTTCTTTCCGATATCAGATTCTCTCTCGTCATTCCTCAGTTCTTCTTGTGTTTTCCCTCTAGGGATCTACGAGATGTCCCCATCCCATCGAAATCCCGTGCTTCTTCCCTTGACTAATATGGAATGTTCCTATCCCTTCTCTCCAGTCAACACCCACCCTCATTCCATCCCTCTCTTCCTCCAGATAAGGGAAGGTGTGAGCATCTTCTTCTTCTAAGTGCCTTCATCAGTCGATTTCCTCCATCTTTGCCTTCTAACTTCCCTTCTCGAGTTGAAAACCGACCCGAGATTCTAATAAGATTTCGCCACGATTTCCGATTATTCATTCTCGCCTTCTGGGAATCGAAGGAAGGAGGGAGGAAGGGAGGGCTCACTACAATCTTACTTCTCATCATTTTCTCCTCTTCTTCTCTCATTCGTTAATGTTCCCCCAATGGAAGTTTGTGACGAGGGAGGGATGTTCTCTCCCTCTACGTGTACTTTCGAGTCATGAATAGCTCCGCCCATTGCACTCATTCACTGCTATCTCTCTTCCGGACTGTCCCCTTTCATCCGTCCATATCTTCTACTTTAAGTATAATTTTCTTGTTGAACCTCGGATATTCAGTCTGCCAAAATGTGATAGTTGATATCCTCTAGTGAGAGGAGAAAGAACGGTGCGACCGTTTGCCCACCCATTTTCGTAAATAGGGAATATAATTGGGTGAAAGAGGAGAGAACGAGAAAAGGGAGGAGGAAGACTATCGTTCATTCAATTATTGAATGCAACATAGGAGGGAAGGGGTAGAGGGAGGAAGGACGAAGTGTCTCTCCTTCTAAACGATTCCATTTGGAGTGACGAGAGAGGAGAGATCTTCTACTCTCATCACTCATTCAGGCGAGTAATCACAACTAATGTCGCCATACACTGGGACGAATATCGTGTGAATGTAAACATATCCTTCCCTCTCGAGGACTCCTTTCCAAACACGCGAATCGAGGCGGAAATGCTTCCCCAGACCACTTTCTACTCGATCACAGAGATTATGGAGGGTGAGGAGGGAGGAACAACAATAAGGGGTTCATACTGTCACCCTCTTCGACCCTTCCTCTCCTCCTTCGTAGGCCGTGATTCATTCCCACGTCCATACCTAGAATATTCTCCTTTCACGCCTTCAGGAGATGGGAGCAAAACATTCCCTTCTGTGGATAATTCCTCCTCCTTCTTCTTCCTACCTCTTCCTCTTCTTCTTCCTCCTCTTCCTTCTTCTTCCTCTACTCGATCTCCATTCCTCACTTCCGAATGTCTCTCTTTCTCTCCATTTGCTCCCTGTTTCTGACACCGATGAGAAGTAGTGACGACCACTCAGGGAGATGACCTTTCCCTCTCCTCCCTCTTCATTCTCTCTCCTCCTCATCTCTTTCTGAATCTCCACGAGGATATTCCTCTCTTATCTCATCATATTTGGTCTGTGGAGTGACCTTTCTCCTTCTCTCGAGCATGCTTTCCCCTTTTCAACCACTGGAATATTCCATCATTCTTCGGGTGCAACCATCCGACAATTCATTCGGGTCCTTTTCGAGTATTCATATTTTCCATAACTCTCACTACCATTTGCTGGTTCGAGATTTGTTCTTAGAACCCCAAGAGTGCATGTTTTGGTTCTCTTAAATCTGGAGCATTCATGGCTTGAGGGAATAGAAGGTAAGTGAATCGGTCACAGATGCTCCTTCCATCATCATTCTCAGTCTCTTCCTTTCTCTATTCGTTTCATTCTTCCTCTCGAGTACTCACAAGAAGCCTTCCTTCCACCAGATTCTTCATTTCATTTCCCCCCTCCCCCTCTCCATTTTATTGTAGTGGATCTCGACGACGTCAAACCGTTGATCACTCAAGCGCCATCAAGTTTACTGTAGAAAAATTATCGCTCAGCTTATATAATTCGACGGAGATAATTTCATTTTGCTGTGAGATATCTGTGATGACATTCCTTACTGATTCCATCTAACAAATGAATGTCATCAGTGACTTCCTCCTTGAACGTCTTCCTTCCTTCCCATCAACAAGTCATAAATCGCAATTCACAAGTGTCTCCTCTTACTATGTTTTCTGCCCCGCAATTCATTATATCGGTTGGAATTTCGCTTTGCAATTCGGTCCTCCTTCTATTTCACATGTTTTCGTCACTTCCGTTGGAGGAGAGATTGCGTACCTCATTCCCATCGAGTATCCTTCCCTTCTCTCCCTCTCACTCTTCAGTCGATCTCAATGATTCCTCTGTCTCAGCTTCTTTTTACTCGTTAATTGAAGCAGACTGGGCATGCCATAGAGGGACCATTGACGAGGAGAAATAATACTGACTAGTCTCCATTCTCAGTGCTCATAGACGTGCTCTTCCCCATTCACGAGCTGTTTTCTGTCACTCCATCCCAGTCCTCAGCTTATTTCTTTTTTACACGATGAAAAGATGGAATGGGAAAGGTGTTAGGATCGTCTGGAATGGCGACGGGAGAGGGGGGGAGGGGGGAGGAGCTGGTGGCTTGATTCATGGACAGATTTGTCATCGAATAGATCATTCCCTTTTTCTACTCACTTTTCGTTCTCAAGGAGTTCAATTATCCTCGTGTCTCTGCCTCTCGAAGTGAAACCTGCGAGACTCCTCTCGTGCTCCCTTCACTCCTCTTTCTTCTCCTTCTCCTGTCCATCACTCCATCCTCTCACCTCCTTCACTAATCTCATTCTGATTGGAAGAACAAGGAAGTTTCTTCCTTCACAATCAACGTATCTTCTCTTCGTACTCCTCTGTTATGCACAGTGACGAATATTAAATTGCTTGTTCGAATTCATCTAAATCCCACGATTTCCTTCGCTTTTCGACTATCTTCGTATGCATTTGAGAATGATCCATCGATGTTTCATTTCCCTCCCATTCACTAGATATTTCCCTCCTTCCTTCCCTCGTCTGTTACCATAGTGATAATGGGAAAGCGATAACATTCCCATAGATTCGCTACCTCACAACCTCTTCTCTTGCTCCTTCATCATTCTCCCATTCATTTTCAACTCTTTCCTGAAACTTGACATTCGAAGTTATCGAAGCAAGTCTGGATGAAACGATGCTCTCCTTTAACCAACCCATCCTCTCCTTCCCTCTCCCCTCTTCATCACATAACTCGGTTATGAGTCCCTTCGGCACATCTTCTCATTCTCTGCCCCATCAGTAGCATGATGAAAGCACATTTACGTTTCATTTCAACTGGATCTTATCTGATCTCTCCTCCGTGTGCTCTTCCTGTGTCTCCCTTCCTCGATTGATCTCTCCTCTCCAGGTAATCGTCTCTCTGTTCTCTCCCTCTGGTTGTCTCTCTCTTCGTGACCTCCCTTGGTCACGACCTCCATCCAGTCACCATTCGTCACTTCCTCGATTGCATCATGGGGAAGGGGAACAGCAAGATGAGTCAGGAACAGATACGGCAACTCGCCAAGCAGACCTACTGTCAGTTTACCCCCCCCCCCCCCCCTCCTCTATCGTGCATCAACACACATCCCCATAAGAGTACTTTCTCCATCATTTTCGATCCTTGAATCTTTTCCGGAAATTTCGAATGATACTAGGCGACTCCTTCTTTCCCTCCTTCCCACTCACAGCCTCTCAACTGACTACAAACTAATAATGGGAAATTGGATTATTGACTCGGTTCCCAAGCTGGAGTGTGGATGACAAAACGTCTCTCTTGTCGTTGTGAGACTAGGATGGGAGAAGCACGAGGGGATCTCCTGATTCATTCTCCCCAGTCAATGAAGGAATGGATTGCAGTCACAGACAAGGAGATCAAGCAGTGGTACAAGGGATTCGTGCGGGATTGCCCCAATGGAATGCTCACGGAAGCAGTTAGTTGTCTTCCCCTTCCACGTTATCTCAATTTATACATTTTTTTTAAATTTTTCAATTTTTTTGTGCTGAAGTACTCTCTTCCAGGGATTCCAGAAGATCTACAAGCAGTTTTTCCCCCAGGGAGATCCATCCGATTTCGCCTCCTTCGTATTCAAGGTCTTTGATGAGAACAAAGTGAGAAAGGATTACGATGGATGGGAGTAATGAGTTCTCTTTGAGGACGGCGCCATCGAATTTCACGAGTTCATTCGAGCATTGTCAATTACCTCCAGGGGAAATCTCGATGAGAAGTTGCAGTGTGAGTGAGGGAGAGCGGAGATTTATGGATGTTTGAGAGAGAAAAGAGAATGAAGAATTGTCTTCCTCTTCTCCATCAGTCACACGAATCACAGAAATGAATGCTCACATTCATTCTCTCGTGGTTCCGAGGCGTGGAATGATCAGTGTTAATCCCTTCCATTCATTTCTCCTCTCAGGGGCCTTCCGTCTGTATGATGTGGACAACGATGGTTTCATCACTCGCGACGAAATGCTCCTCATCGTTGACTCCATCTACAAGGTCTCCCCCTCCCTCCCCTCCGCCTTGAGAGATGATTACAGATGGTCGGATCGAGTGTCAAATTGCCAGATGAGGAGAATACGCCTGAGAAGAGAGTCGACAGGTTCGAGCATCCATTTTGAGCACTTGGAAATCCTTTGTTTTCAGGATATTCTCCATGATGGACAAGGTGTGTGCTGACGATTCTCCATATCTTACTCATTCCACTTCTCGTTGATTCTGGCCGCATGTCTGTGTAATATTACTAACTTAAATTCGTTTCAGAACAACGATGCTCAGCTGACACTGGACGAGTTCAAAGAGGGGGCGAAGGCAGATCCCTCGATTGTACACGCACTCTCTCTCTACGAGGGACTATCCTCATGATAACCTCCTTCCTATCTATCTACTCCCCCGAACAGAAAGTGCAACAAGGTCAATCTCCCGATGCGAAACGATCTCATCTCATTTTGGTCCCCATTTCCATTGATATCATCCATATTTGTACTCGTCTTCGAAACACGATGAATATGCTTCGTTCTTGTCTTCTTTCGCCATCTTCTCAAAGTGTCATCCAGGGGTGTTCACTCCTTCTACAAACACTCTTCCTTGTTTTACGACAGCCTCGAGTGACGATCACTGAATCATTCCCCTCCAACCTCTCACTCATCCTCACATCTTGCAATGGAGCATGAGCCCATCTCAGTTTCTTCTCTCCCTGAGTCCCTTCTAATCCTTCATTATCAGCATTCGAATAATCCGATCTGGAAAAGCAATCAATCGCCTCGTTCAAACAATTTCCCAATCTCCTTCTCTCTTTCTAAATTACCCCGCATTATTCACTTTTGCAAAGTATTTCGCCATACTGTTTGATATGTTGAAATGCTAATGGATGCCTAATTGCAGATGCAGTTGCTGTCCCTTGTCCTTCTCCTTTACTTATCCCACATCCCTTCTATTTGCCCCCGATCTCTCACTCATTCCAAATACGTCGTGGACCATAATGATCCCGTCGAAGCCCAAAAGATGATCGAGCCCAAGAACACTTCCATCGAAATCCTTACTCACACAACTGAATCTGAAGCCTCTACCCTGACCACTGAACTCCCCGTTCATTCGTCCACCATCGAATCTAGCTCGAGTCATGAACCTCAGACCACTTCTGTAGAGCCCCTCCTTTCGACATCTCAATTTGTTCCTCCTATCACAACTGAAGAGCCAATTGACTCTACCCAGTCAATCCTAGTGCCCGTTCACTCTTCTACCTTTGAATCCAGCACAACCTTCGAGCCCATATCCACATCTCGTGATCCCCTTCCCTCTACATCTGAATCTGTTATTCCTGTGACCACTGAGCTGTTCATAGGTTCTACCCTGACCACTGAACTCCCCGTTCATTCGTCCACCATCGAATCTAGCTCGAGTCTTGAACCTCACACCACTTCTGTAGAGCCCCTCCTTTCGACATCCCAATCAGTTCCTCCTATCACAACTGAAGAGCCAATTGACTCTACCCAGTCAACCCTAGCGCCCGTTCACTCTTCTACCTTTGAATCCAGCACAACCTTCGAGCCCATATCCACATCTCGTGATCCCCTTCCCTCTACAACTGAATCTGTTATTCCTGTGACCACTGAGCTGTTCATACGTTCTACCCTGACCACTGAACTCCCCGTTCATTCGTCCACCATCGAATCTAGCTCGAGTCTTGAACCTCACACCACTTCTGTAGAGCCCCTCCTTTCGACATCCCAATTAGTTCCTCTTATCACAACTGAAGAGCCAATTGACTCTACCCAGTCAACCCTAGCGCCCGTTCACTCTTCTACCTTTGAATCCAGCACAACCTTCGAGCCCATATCCACATCTCGTGATCCCCTTCCCTCTACATCTGAATCTGTTATTCCTGTGACCACTGAGCTGTTCATACGTTCTACCCTGACCACTGAACTCCCCGTTCATTCGTCCACCATCGAATCTAGCTCGAGTCTTGAACCTCACACCACTTCTGTAGAGCCCCTCCTTTCGACATCCCAATTAGTTCCTCTTATCACAACTGAAGAGCCAATTGACTCTACCCAGTCAACCCTAGCGCCCGTTCACTCTTCTACCTTTGAATCCAGCACAACCTTCGAGCCCATATCCACATCTCGTGATCCCCTTCCCTCTACAACTGAATCTGTTATTCCTGTGACCACTGAGCTGTTCATACGTTCTACCCTGACCACTGAACTCCCCGTTCATTCGTCCACCATCGAATCTAGCTCGAGTCTTGAACCTCACACCACTTCTGTAGAGCCCCTCCTTTCGACATCCCAATTAGTTCCTCTTATCACAACTGAAGAGCCAATTGACTCTACCCAGTCAACCCTAGCGCCCGTTCACTCTTCTACCTTTGAATCCAGCACAACCTTCGAGCCCATATCCACATCTCGTGATCCCCTTCCCTCTACAACTGAATCTGTTATTCCTGTGACCACTGAGCTGTTCATACGTTCTACCCCTGACCACTGAACTCCCCGTTCATTCGTCCACCATCGAATCTAGCTCGAGTCTTGAACCTCACACCACTTCTGTAGAGCCCCTCCTTTCGACATCCCAATTAGTTCCTCTTATCACAACTGAAGAGCCAATTGACTCTACCCAGTCAACCCTAGCGCCCGTTCACTCTTCTACCTTTGAATCCAGCACAACCTTCGAGCCCATATCCACATCTCGTGATCCCCTTCCCTCTACAACTGAATCTGTTATTCCTGTGACCACTGAGCTGTTCATACGTTCTACCCTGACCACTGAACTCCCCGTTCATTCGTCCACCATCGAATCTAGCTCGAGTCTTGAACCTCACACCACTTCTGTAGAGCCCCTCCTTTCGACATCCCAATTAGTTCCTCTTATCACAACTGAAGAGCCAATTGACTCTACCCAGTCAACCCTAGCGCCCGTTCACTCTTCTACCTTTGAATCCAGCACAACCTTCGAGCCCATATCCACATCTCGTGATCCCCTTCCCTCTACAACTGAATCTGTTATTCCTGTGACCACTGAGCTGTTCATACGTTCTACCCTGACCACTGAACTCCCCGTTCATTCGTCCACCATCGAATCTAGCTCGAGTCTTGAACCTCACACCACTTCTGTAGAGCCCCTCCTTTCGACATCTCAATCATTTACTCCCATCACCAATGACCAATATTCCACTACCATCGACCAATTCGCATCATATTCTCCCATCTTTTCGAGTTCTTCGATAAGTGGGATCAAAAGTTCTCCGTCGACTGGATCTACGACGACGTTCATTCGTCGAACGAGTACTACTCATACTCACTCTTCCACCACTACTCTTCCTATTTCTTCCTCTCATCCCTCAACCCTCCCTTCGACTATCTCCACTGACCCTCCGACCACCACAGGCAAGTAACTTCTTCCCCCTGCTCTCGAATATCTTCCTCTTCCAGGTGTCCCCTCAGTGTCTCTCTCTTCATCCATCGTCTTCATTCTCGTCTCCCTCTTCTTCTTCTGACCATTCCATCTCCACTCCCACGAGTCAATCATTCTGGTGCATACTGTGTGTCGAGTCACTCCTCTTGTGTCTGGAAGAAATAAACACGTATCAAAGGGAAATAAAAAAATATGAATAGAGAGACTGGTAGAGTCACTGCACACGTTCATGCAGGGTGTGATATCGTTCCAGCAACTCCATATATAATTATTTATTTCATATTCATATTACCATTTTACCTAGTAGATAAGAAGAATCACATGGGCAAAATGTGAAAGAACTTTACTGTGATTTAGGGCGATCACTTCCTTGTCTCGGAAAATGGTTGTCCCTGCTTTTGAATTCTGCAATGTCTTTGAATATCACAGAACAATCATCTAGTGACATTGTTGATCAATAGAAGGAGTATGTGGAATAGTGAGAGACATATCATAGACACTCAGTCTATGATATATCACATGTATCACGACTCAGTGGAGGTGCCCGGGAACAATTTGTAAATTCATGTCTCCGATTTTGGTCATACTTCTGTAGTAGAATACCCCAGGTACCACTTTTCGAAAAATCCAGGTCCTAGGTCTCAGAGCCGGCGTTTAGGAAATGGCCGGTTCTCATCCCGGCTATACTGTATTTCCGCTCCCAGATGTGCTACAGACATGGCACTGGGTTCAAAATGTTCGGAAAATTATTTCCAGAAACCTTTCTGTTGACTCAAAAGCGATCCGACATCAAATAAAGAAGATCGGAACCGGAACATATAAATTAAGTGATTTAAAAATTATATTCGTTCCTATGCCCTCGCCTAGACCAAATTATTCTTACAAAAAATGAAAGAGGGAGTACTATTGTATATTATAAAAATATAAAAATCGGATTCGGAGAGGGGCAAAATTCGTGGCACACCTGTGAACATGTGATTTTCGGAAATACTCGAAAACCTGGTTTTCGCAAAATCGTGTTAGATAGTTCGTAGACATTTGAAAAGCAGTTATCAAAAGAAAAACAACATTTTAAAACCAGTTCTGCTTCGATGGAACGTGAGCGACCACTTTAGCATGATTTTGTGAAAATCATGTTTATGGGAATTTTCGAGAATTAAGAATTTATTAAATTCGTATGCCTTCGCCAAGACCAAATCGTTCTCGCGAAAATGAAAGAGCAAGTGCTATTGTATATTAAACAAATATAAAAATCGGATTCGGAGAGGATCAAAATTCGGGACATAACTGTGAAGATGTGATTTTCCGGAAATTCCAGAAAACATGATTTTCACAAAATCTTGCTAAAGTGTTCGCTCACGATCTATAGAAGCAAAAATGATTTTATAATGTTATTTTTCTTTTGCCAACTGCTTTTCAAGTGTCTACGAACTATCTAACACGATTTTGCGAAAAACCAGGTTTTCGAGTATTTCCGAAAATCACATGTTCACAGGTATGCCACGAATTTTGCCCCTCTCCGATTCCGATTTTTATATTTTTATAATATACAATAGTACTTCCTCTTTTATTTTCTGTAAGAATAATTTGGTCTAGGCGAGGGCATAGGAACGAATATCATTTTTAAATCACTTAATTTATATGTTCCGGTTCCCATCTTCTTTATTTGATGTCGGATCGTTTTTGCGTCAACATAAAAGTTTCTGGAAATAATTCTCCGAACATTTTGAGCCCAGTGCCATGTCTGTAGCACATCTGGGAGCGGAAATACAGTATAGCCGGGATGAGAACCGGCCATTTCCTAAACGCCGGCTCTGAGACCTAGGACCTGGATTTTTGGAAAAGTGGTCTCTGGGGTATTCTACTACAGAAGTATGACCAAAATCGGAGACATGAATTTGCCAATTGTTCCCGGAGAGTGATTTTTTCATCCACTGACTCGTGATACATGTGATATGAGAAACACATATGAGTGACTATCTGAGAGAACTGAGCAATTCCAGCTATGTGCCGTACAACGAAAAATAAAGTCCCAATGTGAAGAGTGTTCTAGGGGTAACTTTTCACGTAGAGTTCGAAAATCGACCTTAGAAAGCCGTATCTCTAACCCCTCATTTCCTGTGTTGCGCTGCATCTGTGTGGTCGGTTTTTGTATCTTTTGAAAGGCTCATACCAACCTCATAAATTTATAGTGATTCAAAGGTATCGACGAGATAATCATTTTTACTGTTGGAAGTTAAAGGCTAGCTCATCTATGAAAAAAATTATGACTATTTGAAAATTTTTCCAAGAATCAAAATTGACGTCCTGGAAAATTTCAATCCGAATGCCCCTTTTTAAATATATTAGTTAGATTCTACGTGAAAAGTTACCCCTAGGTACTTCTTTTCGCTAAAAAAGAGGCCAATGCATGGGGTCTCCTAATTCGCCGAACATGTCATTCTTGTAATTCTTAGCAGAAATATGCGTATTTCAGGCGAATCATCGCCAAATCAGATCAGTTTCGAACTAATTTTGACGATTCTAGAATACGTAAGTAAAAATAAACTGAAAAAATCGGGGTTTGGGTCAAGTCTAAAAATTCGATTTTTCCTACTTCGAAAAATCTCAATTTTGAACGTTGTTATCTTAAAATTTTCAAATGAAATAGCGCATTTACCGGGTGAATCTTATAATAGGTACCGACATAGATTAGAAAATGGTGTGGAGAGGCTCCTCACCAATTGCGATACTTGAAATATTCTCGCCTGAAAACGCTATTAAGAAAGAGCAGGATTTGCAATATATTGAATTTTCAAAGCATTGTCTTTAAAAATTAATCAATTTTTGTTGATTAATGCTTTCTCGCTCATGATGTGTTGATTAACGTTGAATAGAGTGGAGTATGTGTTTTTTTCAAAGTTTCGATTTTCACAATGGTGAAAATTTAGATTTTTTTCGATCTTTGAAATCTGTAAGTGCGCACATATTTTCCGATCACCTTACATGCCAAAGTTGTTATACGCTTGAAATTATTCCATTCCCATCGAAAATACCCATTATTTGTTCGTAAAAAAAAAAAATAAAAAAATCAGAACAGACGAAGACAGATGAGACCAGCCGATTGGATCTTCGCATTTTACGATTGCACCTCCTTCCCCCCCATTCCCCCCTTCCTATCGTATTCGACCTCAGTGTGAGGAGAGTCAACTCTCTTGTATCATAACACATAAGTAATTAAATATTATTTACATACTCTCAAAACATCGTTTTCGGGCGAGAATATTTCAAGTATCGCGATTGGTGAGGAGCCTCTCTACACCATTTTCTAATAAATGTCGGTACCTATTATAAGATTCACCCGGTAAATGAGATATTTCATTTGAATATTTAAAGATAACATCGGTCAAAATTGAGATTTTTCGAGGTTCGAAAAATCGAATTTTTAGACTTGACCCAAACCCCGATTTTTTCAGTGTATTTCTACTTACGTATTCTAGAATCGTCAAAATTAGTTCGAAACTGATCTGATTTGGCGATGATTCGCCTGATATACACATATTTCTACTAAGAATTACGAGAATGGCATGTTCGGCGAATTAGGAGACCCCATGCATTGGCCTCTTTTTTAGCGAAAAGAAGTACCTAGGGTTAACTTTTCACGTAGAATCTAACTAACATATTTAAAAAGGGGCATTCGGATTAAAATTTTCCAGGACGTCAAATTTGATTCTTGAAAAATTTTTCAAATAGCCATATTTTTTTCACATATGAGCTAGCCTTTAACTTCCAACAGTAAAAATGATTATCTCGTCGATATCTTTCAGAATCACTATACATTTATGAGGTTTGGATGAGCCGTTCAAAAAATATAAAAACCGACCACCCAGATACAGCTCGACACAGGAAATGAGGGGTTAGAGGTACGGCTTTCTAAGGTCGATTTTCGAACTCTACGTGAAAAGTTACCCCTAGAACGCTCTTCACATTGGGACTTTATTTTTCGTTGTACGGCACAAGGTTAGTTCTCTCAGATAGTCACTCATATGTATGAGAATGACACGTCGGCCAAAAGTTCAACAAATATAATAATCATTAATTCAGAGAACATGCACTAAGAACAATGAACCATTAATAATATAAATCATTAATACTAAGAACAATGAACAACAATATCTTTCTATTCCTTCATTCTCATCTATTTCCCTCGTCCGAAATGGCCGGACGAATTCCCCCTCTCTCGGCTCGCCGAATTATCAACATCGTCACAGATTCCAAGAAGGTTCTCATCCCTAGGATATTATTTCAATAGATTTAATAATAATTGCAGGCGAAGGCGAAAGAATACGCAGTGAAGTTCCAAGGATTGGTGGATAAATTGAGGATCGAGGAGGTGATCTCCAATCCACTCTCTCCCTTCCCTCAATCATCATTCAGGTCGCTCCCAAGCACTTCAATCACTTGATGGATCTGAGTAAGGGCTACTTCGAGACTGAAGCCATCGCGAAGGTGATTGCATCCACAGATGGATTCCCTCGAAGATGACGTCATCCAGGCAACGGGATCGACTATCGACAACTGCAAGAATGGAATGGAGGCGGTAATCAACCACATCATCGCTGCCCAGTCAGTCTATCCCCTCTCTGCCATATTCTATGACAAGGTGAGTGGGAAGGGAGAACCCCCAATGGTGATTCTCCCAGAGAACGAACAAACCCATCGGATTCCGTTTCTACAACATCGGCTACAGAGATCCCAAGAAGGCTCCTTTCTCTCTTCCCAAACCCATTCTCTCCGATCAGGAGCGCTCACTCTGTTGGTCATTGATCTTTGATATCCTCTCTAGATCCTCTTCAGTCAATGTTCTCGACGGTTCTTTCAACAAGTTCTGGGAGATCTACCCTCAGGAGGAGGTTCGTCATCGGGTCTGCTCAGTGCAAGGAAGAATGCAGGTGGTGTGCAAGGCAGAGGCGGACTTCCTCGATCCCTCCTATCGAGCATCGGGCATCTTCCAAGTCATGGTCGATTACAATGTTGACTTCCTCGCTTATGCAAAGGTAGATGACGTTAATCGAGCTAGAGATCGTTCAGGGGGGGGGGGCAGAGAGAGACGACGATTTGGAGAAGGATGAATGGACAGACAGAGGGAGGAGTATCCATTGCAGGCGACGGGGGCGAATTACATCGGGACAGTGTGCACTGCACCTGCGACGAAGGTGGAAGCAGTCGACGATGGAGGAACTAATGATACCATTCCAGAAATGGTACGAGAGATCGGGATTCAAGAACATTCACAGTGGACCATCGGAAGTGAAGAATGTGAAGGGAGAAATGGTGAGAAGACCCCCTTCCCTCCCCTCTCTCATCCTTCCTCCACCTCTCTCTCTCTCTCTCTCTCATCCTTCCTCCTCTCTCTAGATTCCTCTCGAGCATGGTGAGCTGTGGATGATGGTCAACGATCTGAGAGGTATGAAGAATGAGATGCAAGGATGGAATTGAATGATTGAAGAGATCAGCCCCGTCGATGTTTATCCATTCTGGAAGGAAATGGGACTCAAGAAGAAGCCCTATGATGATCTATATGATGATGATCTATCACATCTTGAGAAGACACGCTAATAAATAGAAATAAGTACATATGTATAAGCAATGATAAATACGAGTTGAGAAATATTTCATACTCCGTGAGCGATGAATATTTATAAGACAACAGTATTTTCTGGTGTTCGTATCCTTCTCCTTTTCTAACTTTCGAGCATTACAGTGCGTACAGGTATTGGATCTTCTTGTTCCTGGGTACAAGAGATAGACATCAACGACAGAAAAAAGAGGCGAAATGTGTCAGTAAGGACACTAAGAGGATTGCTGATAACGTTAATGCAAGGGACTCGTGAGAATTAGAGGTCTCATTATTTCTCATTTTTCGAAATAAGTTGCATGAAATATGGACGCATACAATATCGGGTATCAAATCATTCTAAGAAATTAATAGATTTGACAAATGAGAATAAGTGAAACTTTCCAAATCCTATAGATTCAGTTGCTAACAACGGTTCGCCCCTCCTCCCCTCCCTTCTTCTCTCTGATCACTTCGGAATTTAGTCTTCTCTTCATCTCGTTATCAGTGCTTGTTCCTTACAAGGGAGACTCTCCTTCCTCTCTGCATCCATCGATCGGATAGAAAGACACGCCGATCTTTCGTCTCCCTTCTCCTGCCACTCTCATCCCCATTGTTCATCCCCATCCTCTTCATCTTCTCCTCTCTAATCCTAACTCTCTTCTAGGTATGCAACCACTGTGGTTCCTCTCCTTGATTGGAGTGGCCCTCGCTGCCCTTCCCTTCCATGGTCTCTTCCACGGCAGACCCGCACATGGATTCGTCGAGTATCCCCTCTTTCATTCATATGACTATTCATTAATTGACTGGGGTGATGCATTGGGGATAGCTCCTTCGAAGGTGACTTCATCTCTCTCCATTGAGTGGCGGTGCTCGTCGTGCCCATCAGCAGGCAGGGACTTCCATTCCCTCCGATAAATACCCCGATGTCGTCACTGACTTCTATCCGCAGAAAGTGACTCACTTCGACGACACCAAGAAGGACACCTATCAACAGGTGACATCATCATAAGAACGTAATTAGACTGGCAAATTCTGCGGATGGGCGCAAGTTAGATGTTATTTTCGTACAATATCTGCCTGCAGCGTTATCGATACAACGGGAAGTTCTCTAAAAAGAACGACATCGTCTTCCTTCTGATCGAGGGAGAGAGCGAAGCTGCCGAGAAGTGGATTGGATACGACAAATACCAATGGCTGCAAGTGAGTTCCCCCTCTCTCCTCGAATGGGAGGAGACATTTAGATGGCAGCTACTCACGGAGCAGATGCATTCCAATTGGAGCACCGATGCTTCGGCCAGAGCAGACCTTATCCGTGAGTGAGGGAAGGAGAGACGAGAGGACTTCTCTGCTTTGAGTGACCTCTCTGCCAACACCCTTCAGTACTGTCTGATGGAGGAGGCACTCGAGGACGTCGCCACCTTCATCCAAGCTATGAACGAGAAGATGAACTACACGAACCCCCGATGGGTGACCTTCGGAGGATCTTACCCTGGTGGGATACTCAAGGAGAGGGAGGATCTATGGTTGATGTGCAGGTCTTCTTTCTGCCACATTCCGATCGATCCATTCCGAGTTGACAGTGGGAGCAGTGGCCTCCTCTGCTCCTATCACTCTCCCATTCGACACTTGGGGTAAGCAAGACTATCACTTGAACAGAGATGATGAAGAGAAGTGAACCCGATTCCATCCGAGAGATGTCATATTCCCTTTGTGGATTCAAAGTATTTGAGAGTACGCATGGTCGATGGAGGAGACATTCAAGACGGTTCCCGGATGTGCAGAGGCCATTCAAGTGAGTTGAAAGAGATGAAAACAAAGGGAAGAATCATTTGAGGATTCGTTCTCTCACGCTCAGCAGATGACACTCGATGTGGAGCAGAGAAAGAAACTGAACACGAAATTGCAGTCAGTTATTCTGTTGTATATACAATTCATGAAAATAGACAACCGCTTCCTTCATCGTGTAGATAGAATGACGTATTTGGTTGCAGTCTGAATCCTCCCTTCACTGACTCGACTCCCTACATCGAGATCGACAATTTCTTGTACAACGTCTTCGCCGTCTTCCAGGATATCGTCCAGTATTCAATGGACGGAAGAGTAAGAGAACTCTCCCTCCCTAGATTGAGTATTATCCCTTCTCGTTCAGAAACCTATTGATTCTTTCAGAGTGAGGTGACGAAGGGAAAGGATGGGAAGGGAATCTACAAACTCTGCAGTTTAATGCAAACTACTGATGTAAGAAAAGAAGTGGTGCTAGGGCAGATGTTAAATCATTCAGGATCCGATCGATAAACTGTGGAATGTGATCACGTGGAGCAACGATGTGGACGGAAACGCTCCTCTCACTGTCCTTAATAGAATTACATTGATAATTATGTATATTCTCAGCAAAAGAGAGTGTGGAATTAAGAAAATGAAAAGTAGATAAAGTGAGAGGGAGTGGAAATAAACAGATCGATACCTCTTCCCATCCACAAAAATTCCTTGCAGGAATTCGCGAATTCGTACGACGCCTTCCTCGTCTACCTCAGGAATGAGACCTTCGACGATGAGAATGGTCTCGAACAGGGTGAGACTCCGCCCCTTCCCCCTCTCCCCCCTCTTCCCCCCCATCATCCCCTCATTCAGCCTCTAACCGTGGTTGGCTGTGGCTGCAGTGCAGTCAGTTGGGATTGCAGCAGACGACGGACCAGGGAAGGAACATCTTCGGACAGATTCTACCCATCAAGTGAGAAGAAGGAGGAGAGAGGAGTGAACACACCCATTCAGTTACTTCATTCGCATGTGCAAGGATGGATTCGGAGCTGAGCTGATGTCTGCACAGAATCAGTATGATAGGACGGCTGCCCTCAGGAAGAAGTACGGAACTGGAGATTACAAGGTGAGAGGATGGGAGAGGAGAAGAGGAGAAGGAAGGGTGAATGAAGAGAATGAATCATCCCCTCTGCGAGATTCGACTCTCCCCCTTCAGGCTACCAACGTGGTTCTTCCCAATGGCAGCTTCGATCCCTGGCATAAACTCGGTTTCTACACTCCCGATGAAGATAATGGAGTGGTGCCCATCCTAATCGATGGTACATCTCTTCCCTCCCTTTCTCTCAGATTGATCTTTGATCTTTGCAGGCACCGCCCACTGTGCTGATATGTACGAGGAATACGAAGGGGAGCCGGCGGATCTCGATAGAGCGAGGAAAATCGTTAAGGACAACGTCGCCAAGTGGCTCAACCACTGAAGTTGCACAGTAATAAAGTCGATTTGTGTTGCCAATTTAATTTTAGTTCGCTCGAATAAGAAACCATCTCTACTGTGACTTGTAATAACATGCTAAATTAATCAATGTCAAAGCAGAGAACAAGAGTCTTTGATGTGTTGGAGTGAATGTTCGGGATTTCAGATGTATCATATTTATACCAAATGGAGGTGTCTCTTCATCCGAGACTCTTCTCCTCTTCCTTCACTTCTTCTCTGCTTTAATCGCCTTGGTCATACTCCGGGTGACCCTATCACTCTTCTGAAATCGCCACGTCATCAGCTGCGTCTGCTTTCCAAACTGACCGGGACTGGATGAGTGAGTCCCGGACGGCTCCCCTCATCTCTTCTTTTCTTGGTAGTGCCCGGTTTGCGCTCAAATATGGCAATGCTCTTCGATCGAACAATTAGTTCCCAATCATCATATCCCATAATCGTCGTATGCTATTCTTTCTGTTCCCCTGTTCTAATAAGCAGAAGAAGAAATTAGAAGAAATTTAAGAAGAAAATCTATGGAACGACAATTGAATCGTTTCTACGCCTTACGCTCTTATCGTGTAGTATTTTGAGATGGGCAGCTTGTTTGCCTGAGACCATCTCAAAACACATCATTGGATGAAGGGAATTTGTAAAAAAATACCCTTTCACGCGAGACGACGGAAACTACCGTGAGCAACGAAGTAGGAGAAAGAGAATTATCGGTGATCGAATGAAGGGGGAGGGTGAATGAATGGATTAATTTATATAGGAGAGACTTTTCACATTCTCATTTATATTTATGCATTAGAACTTTAAATCCTCATTACTCCCTTCTGGTATCTTCCCCCATATCATATCTAGATCGATCGACTGGGCAATCCTGCCTTATACATTTTTGCTAACTACCTATCTTTTAGCTCACTATTATGGTCTCCGATCTTAGTATATGTAGATACAGGACATGATATTTCAAAGAGAGTAAGAATAGTTCTATATGAAATGAAAATACTCTGGCTGAGGAAAGCACGGCACTGCTCACCACAATTTCATCACCTTTTCATATCTGTTATCCCTTGAATTAAGTTGGAACAATCTTTTTCATCAATCTCTTCCTCTACTGATGTAATGCAGTACTGGTATTGTTCCTCCCTCATGCTTAAGTGTAAACGCACCTCTCATCTCATTGTTTATGGGAGACTGCCCGCCTCCTTCACCTCATTCTCTTCTCAATCTATTCTCACCACTCCAATTCCATGATGCTTCCCTTATTCACTACGATCATCTTCACTCTCGTATCAACTGCATCCGCAGGTTGGCTACTATTCAATAAGCAATGAGATTTCTATAGTGTCTTCTAAGACATCATCATCATATCTATAACATCATTTCATTATCCCTAAATTTTAGCAAACATCATCTTCAGTCTTTTCTGCTAGGACATCCTCTCGTATGAGTGGCCCTTTTCCTATTTCTTTCCTTCCTTCAGAGTGCCTCAGAGTGCGTGGTCGTGTGGATTGTCCCACTGATCTCCATCGGATTGAATTCGTGCGAGTCCTTCTCTTCGACAGAGATGGTGAGGAGAGATCAGCCATCTATGACACCTTTGTAGTAGATCCCTCACCTAGGAAACATCGAATGCTTACAAATAGACTTATATTACGACTTAATAAATCGTAAGGTCTCTCGGAAAATTCAGACTTGGAAAATCATAAACTTCATACTTTTCACCTTTCTTAGAACTTATTATGCAAAGTTATATTGTCTAAAAATGGGTTGATAGGGTGAAAACTGTAGTTGCATTACAATTCGTTTAGAGACTAGCATTCAAAACCCAGATAGTATTCCCTTCTGCTTCTAACAGCTGTTTCGAAAGGTGTCTGAGAGTGATTGGGGATTGATTCATGGAGGGCCATCATGGCCCAATTGGTTTCACATGAGCCAACAGCCCAGTTAGAAAGAAAGAGTGGGAACATGAAAGTGGATTGAGTTCTTCCATGGGAGATGGACGATTTGATGGGAGAGACGAAGACAGAAGAGGACGGATCATTCGTAGTCGAGGGATGTGGAGATGATCTGGGATGGTGGAACCAACCAGATCCATACATTCAGGTACCCTCTTCATTCCCCGTTCCAATCCCCCTTCCTTCTGCAGATCGATCATCGTTGTCCCGAGGGAGGTCACAGTGTAGCCATCACGATGAGACACACCGTGTGAGTGCTCGCCCCCCCCCCCCCCCATCCAGCCATCCTCATTCTCCCCTTCACGGCAATTTTTTCATCAACACACCAGAAAAAAATGGTCCGCTAAAAATTGCCAATCAGGGAGTGCGGTGCATTATGAGGCGAATCGCGAGAGAATCGACCACGCCGCGGCGGTAGCAAAAAAGTTTGTCCTATCAGAAAACCATTTATGTGGGAAGTACTTCGAATGATGCTCTTTCAAACTGCGTTGTCAGAATTTTGATATCGGTCGTCATCGTCGAGATTCAGAAGGCCAAAGTTGGGACTATCACTTTTCGGCTATCAAATCGCGCACACTTAAATGATCATAAGTCTGTTTAAAATAAAGATAAAAGGCCGTTCTTTTTTTCCAAAGAAAGCTACCACCATGCGCTACAACTTTCATGTTGAGGTCATCAATCCTGGTGCTCATCTTGGTGCGGGGTGGTCGGGTGCACCAAAACTTTTGTAACTTTTGAAAACGGAAAAACTATCTGGGTTTTCATGCTTAAGTTGTAGTACATACATATGTCTCACTTCTCGCCAAAAATGAAGGAAATCGAAATATAAACAAAAAAAAGCATTCATTTTCGTGAAGCGACCCCAACATGACTTCCAGACAAGCGTACTTCCGTACTTTCAATTACGCTCATTTCTGTTCAAAATCATTCAAAAACATCGAAAACAACATTTTAAGTTGTTTCCCCCCAAATTCTAGCACTTCCATTGGTCATACATGGTCACATGACCCAAAATTTGAAAATCGATATTTCGATCTGTTTCAACTTGGGGGAGGGCGCTAATGCACACAATGGGTTTCAAATAATGTAGCAATGTCCCTCTAAACTAGCCAGAGAGAGGGGGTGTCTGTAAATGTGAGTTTTCATACAAGGAATTCAAGAAAATGCGCAAAACTGTACAATAGGTCAAAGTAGTCGGGGGGGGGGATCCGGCTTATGGCAAGAAATGTAGAGCACGATGAGCTGAACATTTCATATGCTCAAAGTGAGTCTCTATCTTCTCGTTGAACCGTGCTACAGAGCTTAGAAGATGACAGAAAACGACGAAAGAGGCGAGCGAGGGAGCGCTAAATAGAGGGGAGGGAGAGAGAGGTCAGAGGGCGAGAGCGCCAGACGGTTAGAGCGCGCGCTCTCGGGGGATTCTAGCCTATTCCTAGCCAAATTCCAGGCTCTGTAGCACGGTTCAACGAGAAGATAGAGACTCACTTTGAACAGATGAAATGTTCAGCTCATCGTGCTCTACATTTCTAGCCATAAGCCGGATCCCTACGACCACTTTGACCTATTGTACAGTTTTGCGCATTTTCTTGAATTCCTTGTATGAAAACTCACATTTATAGACACCCCCTCTCTCTGGCTAGTTTAGAGGGACATTTCTACATTATTTGAAACCCATTGTGTGCATTAGCGCCCTCCCCCAAGGTGAAACAGGTCGAAATATCGATTTTCAAATTTTGGGTCATGTGACCATGTATGACCAATGGAAGTGCTAGAATTTGGGGGGAAACAACTTAAAATGTTGTTTTCGATGTTTTTGAATGATTTTGAACAGAAATGAGCGTAATTGAAAGTACGGAAGTACGCTAGTCTGGAAGTCATGTTGGGGTCGCTTCACGAAAATGAATGCTTTTTTTGTTGTTTATGAATCGATTTCCTTCATTTTTGGCGAGAAGTGAGACATATGTATGTACTACAACTTAAGCATGAAAACCCAGATAGTTTTTCCGTTTTCCAAAGTTACGAAAGTTTTGGTGCACCCGACCACCCCGCACCAAGATGAGCACCAGGATTGATGACCTCAACATGCAAGTTGTAGCGCATGGTGGTAGCTTTCTTTGGAAAAAAAGAACGGCCTTTTATCTTTATTTTAAACAGACTTATGATCATTTAAGTGTGCGCGATTTGATAGCCGAAAAGTGATAGTCCCAACTTTGGCCTTCTGAATCTCGACGATGACGACCGATATCAAAATTCTGACAACGCAGTTTGAAAGAGCATCATTTGAAGCACTTAAAACGTAAATTATAGCGGAATCGGACAAACATGAATCCTACCGCCGCTACCCCCCCCCTAAAATGGTCGATTCTCTCGCGATTCGCCTCTTATAATAAATACATTACATAAATACGTTACTGCACAATGGTACCTTTTCAAAGTTAATGAGCAGTATCTCAGGCAACCTGTGCAGTAGCTATTAGGATGTAAGAAGATGTAATGTATATTGTACTGTAGGTATTACTGAGAAGAATATTTATTTCTAGCGTTAGTGTTTAAAAATGTTTGGAAAGGGACCATTCAACAGGGTGTTGATAAATAAATTTTCATCCCCTTCAGGAAGTGGTTGCCAAGGAACTTCCTTCCCGAGGAAATCACAATGGAAGAGGCCATCCGATTGGATTTGGATCAAGTGGAGAAGACGTACACTGCCTATGTCCCCTCGTAGTCATTGATCCTCCCGATAAACATGTGAGTGCAAGAGACCATGGTCGTGATCATGCTTCAAATTGTATTTATGATTGCCTAAATGTACAAACTAAACGAGAGAAGACCCTAAATGGAACGGGGAGACATCGAGATCACCGTACAACAAAAACGATAACAACTTGATACGAATATCACAAAGTACAATATTGGTGACGTCAAATAGTGTGTGGGATAGAAGAGGGAGTCGATCAATCGACTAGAATGAGTTTGGTCGTCTCCACCCTCTGATGTCACTACTCTTCGAATCGTGGTTATTATTACAACCAATATGATCTCTCGCAAACATGCAAACATATTATAATTCCCACAGTTACACATTCGTTGATCTACCACGTGTATCACTTTGCATATCGTATTGACTCAGATGTGATTGTATACATGTATATAAGGAAGATGCAAGATCTCTTCTTTGGTTTTTTGATAAAGGCATTGGACGGAAGAACGACTTAGTCGTTAAATCTGATCCACTATTCCTTTGCACATATCGGACGCGGAACTCTTGAGCAGCATGGAAGAGGGGAGGATCGACAGTTTCGTCTCATTGGCAAGGTACATGTGCACGATGGTGGGCAGATCCACGTTGTCGCATTGGAGGAGAGAAGAGGACGCCAGCGACTGAAACAATCCCGATATAGGGGGTATGACAGAACCGCAACGACAAAAGCGCAACTAGGTTAAAAAATCGCCAGTGACAAAAGCGCAACTCGAAATATATTAGTGCAGAGCGGTGATAAAACTTCGCGGTTGGTAACAATTAATAAGTAATAATGAGCACTAACGACGTCACTGGAAAAAATGACGTCATTATTGTTGGACGTATGGGTCATGGTAAAAAATTGTAAAAGTTTGTGTTGGATTTAGACGACGTATCAATGCCCACACAATCTACGATATCCCTCTTTAATTTGCCAGCTACTGTATCCCAATTCTCCATAATCTAGCAGACATATGCTCACAAGTTGACGGAGAACGGCCCTGTTTTCTCTTCCCTCACCAGAGACGACAATGACTCCGGGGGGGGGGGGGGGGGGGGGGGGGGCATTCACTTCAACAAGCTTCCAAATGAAGATTTGACTGCCAGAGATTAGCCAGCGCCATCCATTGGATATAGATGCGCATCGGCCACTCAGTCCTTCTGGTGATTATTAATATAAAACATGATATTCTAATGGTGGGTATCAACATCGAACAAATACACGAGAACGTTCAAAGGATCTAGATATCTGATAAGAGAACCTCCTTGACCAGAGCGGGATAGTGCGTAGAGTATTTGTTGAGTGAGAGCTTTCAAGGGTTTTGAGTAGCTTTATGGAGAACCAAATATTTGAAATTACTGTTTAACACGTGTATCACTAGTCAGTGGATGAAAAATGAACCCCGCGGGAACATTTCTCAAAAAGTTGTCCCCGTTTTGGCTCTTTTTAGGCCTTTTTGGCATTTTTCACTCAAACATGGAACGCTGAAGAAAAAGTTCAAAAAAGTGATTTTTTCATTCTTTCCATTTCTTCTTCTAACTTTTCCAGACTTTTATTGGAGTAATGTACAGATAGAAAATTATCTTTCTGACGATGAGATTGCGGGTATGTGCTCGAATTGACAAAGTTTCTAGTAATTTTGTATTTTTGTGAATTAAATTTGTTTATTGATACTAACTAACTAATTCATCCTCCAAAATATAATTTTCGATCTGTACATTACTCCAATAAAAGTCTGGAAAAGTTAGAAGAAGAAATGGAAAGAATGAAAAAATCACTTTTTGAACTTTTTCTTCAGCGTTCCATGTTTGAGTGAAAAATGCCAAAAAGGCCTATCTTCAATTTCGCTTTTCATAATTTATTATCGTGTACACACACTTGTTCTTCCATATTCTGCATTAAAAATCTGTATCGCTCTACCGCTTGATAAAGAAAATATTTTTAATTTATCGCTAAAAACGGGTTTTTAAACACATAATTTTTCATTGCTGTCTAATCGTCTTGATCAACACAGAAAAGTTACTGGAAATAATTTTCTGGTCATTTTGAGGCCAAAGCCACCTCTGTAGCTAGTTTGGGAGCTGAAATACAGCATAGCCAGGTGCAAAACCGGAAAATTCCTATAAGCCGGCTCTAGCACCAATGACTTATATTTTTCGAAATAATCTATCTAGGGTATTCTCCCATCATAATATGAGACAAAACGGGGACAACTTTTTGAGAAATGTTCCCGCACTCATCCACTGGCTCGCGATATGTGTGTTAAAATTACAAGCTATCTATAACCGGTTAACCTTGTGTCTTACTAAATTCTTAAGAAACCCTCCATGAGAGAACGTCTCGCCCATCCATTTCCTGTTGAAAAACAAAACACAATTAATGAGTTAACGTGCATAGCCTGGAACAATGAAGAACAAGTCAATTTTAAAATTTGCATACTGGTATTCATTATGACAGATTGAAAAAATAATTTTGAGCCCATTCTACTACGACATAATAGAGAAAGGCATTTTCAAGGGTTTTGGGTAGCTTTAAGGCGAACCAAATATTTAAAATTACTGTTTGAAATTACAAGCTATCTATAACCGGCGAACCTTGTGTCTTACTAAATTCTTAAGAAACCCTCCATGAGAGAACGTAACAGGTCCACGGATGGCCAAAAATTAGATAAATACCAAACTTTTTTCTGAAGTGTGGGTACCGAGTGGTAAGCGATGGCCGTAATAACTAAGGTTTGGGGTCGATTTTGAAAAAGTTTGGGGGGACCCCCACTTTTGGCGTCGAAAAATTGACTTTCTCAAAAGTACATGAAATATAGATTTACTGGTTTCTTTTGACTCGTAGAACACGAATTTCAACATGTGAGAGCGAGAAAATGCGAAATGAAAAGATACATTCAAAAAACTGAAATTTTCTATCCGAAAAGGCATATTGGGTGATCATATTGGGTCAAAACGAAGCAAGGGGATACTGTAATTTCTCAAATATGACTCCAAAGTTATCTCTGCTAAGGGAAACCTCGTAAGAATGTTCAAAAGAACTTCCGCCATGAATTTCAAGGTGTTGGATTAAAACCCGTTCTCCGTAAGACTGCAGTGAATGGGGGTATGGATGGCACAACTCTGCCAAAATGGTCACCCGGAGCTCATACTTTGGGAACATGACCCCTCGGGCCAAAGAACTTTTCGACCTGAAGCGTGACCCGAAATATCGATTTTTGATCTACCGAAATGGATTTTTCAAATTTCAGATTTCGATGGCGTGCTATAGCGCATTCGAAAGAGCATAAAAAGTTATGTTAGAAACGCTAGAGGAAACAAGAATCCATCAACGTTGGCGTCAGATAGAGCCCGAAGAATGAACTTTTTCATCTCTTTTGGTAGATCGTGGCATGAATTCACATGAAGCTATAGGTTGCACATCTCGGAATTTATTTATATTGTGTAGTTTTTAATGCTGAATAAAAAGAACTCTTTGACGGAGTGGATTTTTACGCTATAAGGACCGAAAATCGCGCTCAACGATGACGCACTTCGAGACAAAGTTTAGGACACTTTGGATTTCGATATCATGCAATAACTCATTCAAAAGAGCATGAAATGTTATATCAGAACCTAGAAGGAAATCAGAATCCATCAACGTTGACGTCATTTAGACGTGATCATTTGAAATTCTTCATGCGACATGACGTGAAGTTTTTTGACTATATCATTTTCACTTTACATTTTGGTGACCTGGGATATCGAAATTCGAATTCTACACATACAAATACGTCAGAAAATACATTTGGCAAAACATTTCACGATTTCAACTTTTTCGCAATTTTTCTGGCCAACATTTTCAACAGAAAAATCGAATTTCAACATGTCCTCGAAAAGAGTACAATTTATGGATTTTTCGACGTATTTTTATGTGTAGAATTCGAATTTCGATATCCCAGGTCACCAAAATATAAAGTGAAAATGATATTGTCAAAAAACTTCACGTCGTTTCGCATGAAGAATTTCAAATGATCACGTCTAAATGACGTCTACGTTGATGGATTCTGATTTTCTTATAGGTTCTGACATAACTTTTCATGCATGCTCTTTCGAATGAGCTGTTGCACGATATCGAAATCCAAAGTTTAATAAAATTTGTCTCGAAGTGCGTCATCGTTGAGCGCGATTTTCGGTCCTTATAGCGTAAAAATCCACTCCGTCAAAGAGTTCATTTTATTCAGCATTAAAAACTACACAATATAAGTAAAATCCGAGATGTGCAACCTACATCTTCATGTGCATTCATTCCACGATCTACCAAAAGAGGTGAAAAAGTTCATTCTTCGGGCTCTATCTGACGCCAACGTTGATGGATTCTTGTTTCCTCTAGCGTTTCTAACATAACTTTTTATGCTCTTTCGAATGCGCTATAGCACGCCATCGAAATCTGAAATTTGAAAAATCCATTTTGGTAGATCAAAAATCGATATTTCGGGTCACGCTTCAGGTCGAAAAGTTCTTTGGCCCGAGGGGTCATGTTCCCAAAGTATGAGCTCCGGGTGACCATTTTGGCAGAGTTGTGCCATCCTACATGCATTCTTACAGAAAATGGGTATTAACTTGGTTTCTCAAACTTTGGAATTGCCAAAAATCGTGATTTTGACCTAAATGATCATGTTTTGGAATTATATTTCGCCGGCATACCGCTCTCGTAACATATGCTATGCGAATTATTAGTTAGTATAGAAACTATTCTTACTCTTTATGGCTATTCCATAGGATAATTGAAGTTCCGCTTGATTGGCTATCCAGATATTATAGCGATTTGTTTCGGTTTCTCGACAATATCTCATTTATATCACATTTTCATGAGTCGGTATATGCAAAATCGATTTCAGCGAGTGAAAATACACAAGAAATGCTCCAGATAATCATGAAATTAAATTTTTAATGTTTTTTTCAAAAAAAATCGATTTTTACCATTTTCACAAAACGTGCTAAAATACGACATTTATTGTATATTTTCACTCGCTGAAGCCGATTTTGCATATACCGACTCATGGAAATTGTGATATAAATGAGATATGGTCGAAAAATCGAAACTTTCGGATGAAATCGCTATAGTAGCTGGATAGCGCATCAAGCGGAACTTTCATTATCCTATGGAATAGCCATAAATAGTAAGAATAGTTTCTATACTAACTAATAATTCGCATAGCATACATTACGAGAGCGATATGCCGGCGAAATATAATTCCAAAATCTGATCATTTAGGTCAAAATCACGATTTTTGGCAATTCCAAATTTTGAGTACCCAAGTTAATCCAACACCTTGAAATTCATGGCGGAAGTTCTTTTGAGCATTCTAGTGAGGTTTCTCTTAGCAGAAATAACTTTGGAGTCATATTTGAGAAATTACAGTATCCCCTTCCTTCGTTTTGACCCAATATGATCAAATTCAGGCTCGAAAAAATCGATGATTACCCATTTTTAAAATTCTGGAAAAAAATCGTGAATGTTTCTTATCACTTATAGATTCGGAAAAATGTCAATAACCCAAACTGTTATTTTTCTGAAAATAGTTATGGCTATTTGTGCGCCTTTTCGGATCGAAAATTTAAGTTTTTTGAATTATCTTTTTCATTTCGCATTTTCTCGCTCTCAGGTGTTAAAATTCGTGTTCTACGAGTCAAAATAAACCAGAAAATCTATATTTAATGTATAACCTTGTCTGCAATCACGTTCAATATCACGCGTTCAACCAGATCCTGGATTGATGCCGCTCTTTTTATGAAGTCGAGTCATTACTGACTTAAAACGAAGTATTGTGTTGTTTCGAGTATCGAAAATTACCAAATTACTCGTATGGCCATTTAGGCTCACATCATGCCTTGTTCAACTGTAATCTGTAAACAACACTAGGATAGGGTAAAAATAAAGTAGATACAATGCTGACATTACCACAACTAAAAAACGAATCTCTTATCTTCGATTAGTCCCATATTTTGGCACACCCAACTTTATAATTTCTATTCATATCCCCAATTATCTATGAAAATGTTCTACTAGGCTGAGCTAGCAAGAAAATATTGAATGATGGGTCATCGTTAATTCGAAAGTTAGTCATATTTTCGCTCGAATATGCGAGAATTATTAGTTCGGATAAATAATAATTCATTGAAATAAAGTAAATTGGAATGGAATAGTCGTATTCTGATGTATTGTATTCTTTTATCACAAAGCTATGTTCAACTTCTTATTTCGCTTTTATCTGAACCCCTCATAGGCAAATATTCGCTCGAAAATGCGAAAAACTTCAGAATTGGGGATATGGACAGAAAATGGAAAGTTGGATGCGCCTGAAGATGGTGCAAATCGAGGTGAAGAGATTAGATTGTTTTTTAATCGGACTATTTAATGCCAGTGTATTTTATTTTTGCCCTTTCCTAGTGTTGTTATAAAATGATTACAGTTGATGAGAATTTGCAATAGATCTTCTGAAAAACGCAGATATTTGAGGAAAAGTGAACACCTGGACTTTTCAGAGATTCACCAGGCCTCATTGCATTCATGATTTTTTTGGCTAAGTTAAAACAACTACATCCCCGAACAATTTTGAGATATCAAAATTAGTAGGACTTTTTTTCTCAAGTAAGCTAGATTTTCATTTCCAACAGCCAAAGATTCTTTCATCAAGATATTTCAGAATTAGTGATGTTTGTGGAGTGTAGAAGCATCGTTCACGAGTTACAAAAAAATTACTGCACAAATTCGCACCAAAGGAAATGAGGGGTGAGAGAGGGTCGATTTTCGAACTCTACGTGAATCCCTTGTACGGTTTACAGGCAAATTATTCCGTTCTCTCAGAAAGTATATAATACGGCGTCGAAATCTGTAATCTGAAATTATTGATTTTTGTTGATCAAAATCTAAATTTCCACTCCAACTTCACGTACAAATGCCTCGTGATCGTATTCTGTTAGTTTGAACCCTGGGAGATCATTTTGGCGGAGTTGTGGCATATTCCCTGCTGTCTTATGGAGATGGCGTTTTAATATGATACCTTGCTATATTTCCCATTGACGATCCATATTGCTTTAATTGATGTAGAGATGACATGTAGAGACCTTTAAAAGCGGCAACGAAAAACAGTAATTAGATCAGCATGGGGAGAAATTTAAAAATAGCGTGGAATGAATACATGATTCATTTAACTCCGTCCGATAACCGCGCATTTTCCCGCGTCCTTCTGGCTCCTGATATTCCCTCTCACTCTCTCCCTTCTGAGTTAGCAAATTATACAGATAAGACTTCCGTGATGAGAGGATTCCAAATCTACATTTTCAGCCAACTAAATTCTGAAACTCTAGCTTTCAAAATGCGCATCGTTTTTGTGCGAGAATCGACTCTCCTTTTTTCGCACCTCACATCCGCCATCACTGCAAACTGCCACAATTATTGGACTTTCTGCATATTAGCTCTGAATAAAATTAGAGTTTTGTGGGATTTTGCGTCTTTTATCATGGTCAGATGCGACTACGATTCCGCTTACATTTAGCCAGTAATGTACTATATACCGGAAGGGCGTAATTACGGTTGAAATTTTATTTATGATTGCCTAAATGTACAAACTAAACGAGAGAAGACCCTAAATGGAACGGGGAGACATCGAGATCACCGTACAACAAAAACGATAACAACTTGATACGAATATCACAAAGTACAATATTGGGGAAGTCAAATAGTGTGTGGGATAGAAGAGGGAGTAGATCAATCGACTAGAATGAGTTTGGTGGTCTCCACCCTCTGATCCACTATTCCTTTGCACATATCGGAGGCGGAACTCTTGAGCAGCATGGAAGAGGGGAGGATCGACAGTTTCGTCTCATTGGTCAGATCATCTGCAACCAACACTCACTTGAATAGTCCTATTTGGGAAGTTGGTCATTGGAAAAAAAGGAAGACGAAAGATACCAGTGTCCTGGAGTTTGGTGAGAAGATGGATGAAGAGAGTTTGATTGGCATCTTCCTGAGTCTGCATCTGCAATCCATCCATTCTACCATTCCTCTCCATTCCCCTACACACCTGATAGAATTTGGCATCGAAGCTTCTCTTCCATATCTCGTTGATTCTCTCCTTCAATCCCTCCATCACTTCCTTCGTCTTCTCACGACTCACGAGATCTCCCAACATGAGCAGAGCTCTCAAGAATGACACGATAATATTTCATTCTCAATTGTCATCTCACCTGAACAATCCGTCAGCGTGCTCATTCGCATCGTCGCACTCGAAGACGTTGACCTTAAGTGATCTCTCTCCCACCCTCTCCCTCTCCTCTCCTCACCTCAATCAATTCATCCATAGTGAGGGGACGAGTTCTCTGTCTCTGATCGGGATACATCACTGAGATCGTCTCGAGGGGAATTCTCTCCTGAACAAGGAAGATCAACAACTAGGAAGGAATCACAATGTCAATATGGTATAAGTCTGTCTCCTCTACCTGATGCCCGATGAGAGTGAGTGTCTCATCCGCGCACTTCCTCACTTTCTCCATCGTCCTCTTATCCGCATTCTCATCCGCACAACACGCGGACAGAAACGCGAGTGACGCGTACATCTAAACACTTCTGAATATGAAGATATCAATACTGTTCCATAGTGCACAGTAGTACTGTTCGAATAGTGTCCCATCCCCTGCTCTCCCCCCCCCCCCTCTCACCTTCTGATCCCAGAGTGTATTCTGCTCTCGAGTGGCTGCAGTGATGAGACTGCTCGCTGCCTGCCAATCCACCACTCTTATCACCCACGAGCAAAGTAGTCACTCCTCGATAGTCATCACCCCTACTCACCTTATCGTACTTCTCCGTCTGAATCTCCCTCCTCCATCTAACTGATTCGTGCTCCGCCATGAATGACTCCACTTTCTCTCCTCTCTGCTCTAGCAGACAATCCATCATATCTGCAAGAGTCATTCTTTTTCCTCCCATTAATATTGCATGAATAACTTGTTAGTTGACTGGAGCACCTTAATCAATAATGAGATTGGCAACTCACTGTGCTTCAGGTAGTAATTGCACATGTACAGCTCGAAGTTATCGTCAGCGAATCTCCTTCAATGACTTGATAAACAATGTTCTCCTCACTGTTCACCTCTTGTATGTCTCGAGTAGTCCCCTCCTCTCATCGTCCTCCATCGACTTCGTGATCACCATCAACAATCGGAAGTCCTGCAGGCAGACCATTCCCCTATCCCCCTCCTCTGCTCACCTTGAACTTCTCAGCCATTTCGAGTGCCAGTTGCCCCTCTCCCATCTCGTAGATTCGACGGAGCAGTTTGTTGTTCTCTGCTCGACCACTGCAATCCACTCATCACTCCTAGTCATAGACTGGATGAGTATGCATCTCTTCTCCCCTCTCCCTCACCGGTGCTCATTCAATCCGAAGCAGATTGCACTGGTTAGCCACTCCTTGAGTCTCATCCTGCTCGTCTCACTCAATCCTCCTTCCTTCTCCATCTCGCACAGAATGCACTCCGCCTGCAACACATCTCCCTCCTTCCCTTCTCCCCCCTCCCTCCCTCACCAGGTCGAGATAAGCCTGTGCGATGACTCCGTGTGTCCATTGGGCGGCAGTGGGAGGAACGGAGATTGAGGTGTGCGACCTGAACAATTCCTCTCCATCAAGATGGAAGGGAAGGGGGGGGGGGGGCGTACGCTCTATTCCTCTGGATGGAGTTGCTCATGGCCATCATAATCCTGGCTGCAGCAGAGAGAGCATCGAGTCTCTGTTCGTGAGAGGGCTGAGAGAGATGAGAACGGAGGGAGGAGATGAGAGAGGGGAAGAGAAGGTGCATCGATGTCACCTCAACACACCATCACTCTCTCCATATCCGTCGATGTGATGGGAGTACCTTGGCGAGGAATGCATTGTGATATCCTCCCTCGTTGACGCCGTACTTCTTAGAGGCGTACTCAGATGAATCCTCCAGCAGACGAACCTCCTTAAGAGATGGATTGAACACTCATTCGAGAGATCAAAGATCACTCGAACCATCTTGTGTGTGCAAGTGGAGATTGTAAGAGCCACGTCCAGTCTCTCTCCGATTTCCTGCAACGATTTCATATGTCGAGAGGTCATGGGAAAATGCAGGCAGTTGGGTAAAATGAAAATCATAAATGTGCAAGGGTGGGGTTACCTGGAGAAGGGAAGACATCTGTCTGATCTCGATCGAATCTTTGAAGGGAGGCACCACCGTCTTCTGACTCTCCATCATCTCAAACAATTGTATATTTCGAAAGCCGAAGACTAAGTCGTGTAGTATATTCACAAAGAATGGATGACCATGCAACTAACCATCTCATACACGTTCATGTTCTTGAGATAGAGGATGAGTCTTTGGAAGATGAGCTTCTTGTTTCGGAGGTCGGCTGATATTCCCGAGGTCGAACCTGCACATCCAAGTGCTCATCTCATTAGAATGGGCATGTGATGGTAACGTACAGGTGCTGTCAATCATCTCCTGCAGGTACATGTGCACGATGGTGGGCAGATCAACGTTGTCGCATTGGAGGAGAGCAGTGAGAGACGAGGAGGCCAGCGACTGAAACAATCTCCCACTATCAAGCAGGCAGTCAGATCAGAGAAAACTAATGGATTCGAATGAAGAGAACAAGGAGAAAGAGGCTGTTAACTGACAATCCGCTTGGAGACGAAGTGCCAGAGGGACTTCTTGAACATGGCGATGAACTGAGGGTCGCCGTCCCTGAGAGAGGAAAGAGAATGGAGAGGATGGAGAATACACTCACTTCTCATCGAGAACCTCCTCGATTTCCTTCACTGACTCTTCCGATTCCTGATCGAATCCACTGCAAGAGTTGGTTGTATCATTGAGTGTATGATATCATCGGCATAATGCATATCTCAACTCACATCGGGAGTACTCTGATCGTCTCGATTCCAGCCCGCGATCTAACCAAGAAGGAGTAGTCGTTGCAACACGCTCAAATACTATCGTCTTACTCCATAAATCAAAGCTCGTCAACATAACATTTTCAATGTTTAAATGTTTGAGGTTTTCTGTCTGCAACAATCACGGAAGGAGAGCACAGTTATCTTACTTCGTTGTGCATCATATTCGAGATAAAAAGTGGCCAGTGAATTACAAGTCAATTCACAGGGGTATCGTATCTCGGTTGTTTCACTGTCCACTTAACTCTCACACTTACCGTATCCCAGGAGAGTGTCATTTGTTTGCAGTTCGAGGGTTCGGGAGAAACGGATTGCTGACTTCTCGTGGAAGGAATCGGGAAGAATTACTGTCTGAAATTGATTTTGGTTACCGAATTATTAATCTATTTGAAACATAGTTATTGTACTGAGGTAGAGAGAAGATGCGAGTGGATACCTGTATGCATCTGTGATGGAGGATGGTCACTCCATCCGTGTGAGTCATCGAGGAAGCCCTCGTCGTCGAACCCGCCATCACCAGATGAACTCGACCCACGAAGGAAGACTCGTCGTGAGCCTGCATCAACACGTCAGTACTCATTCCCCCCCCCCCCCCCACTGATCTCAGTACGTAGCAACACTCACTCTGAAGATGTTCTGGGTCAGTCTGCTGTTGAGCATGAAAATAGAATTGAAGGAGGCCGGCGATGTCTCGATGTTATTACGCAGATCGAGATAAGCTGGAAGGGGAGATTGGGATAGGACATATGAGGGCGTTTGCGTAAGAATCGAGCAAAGGCCGGCACAGCCAAAAAATGTCGATTCTCTAAAAGTTCGTGTTTTGGGGTAATCGAATGTGCTGAAGACGATGAGCGCACTCGTTTTGCCCCCAGAGCCTTCGTTGGCTCCAGACGTCGTCACGTCGAAAACAGTTTTTCGCGTATATCGCCTCTCCGGAAAGTGCTAAAATTACGCGAGTGAGGTTTCAGTTGTAGAATTCGATGCTGATTACGACTATCTACTTCATTTTTCATGAATTATTGAAATAAATTTTAAAAATTCAACTTTTTTGTAAGTCCAAAGCGTGCTTAGCGAATTACATGGTTGGATTCGCCGTGACGAGAGGATTCAGAATCACAATTTTCGTCCATTTTGGTGCCGGGAAACCGAAAATTGAAAGCTTTTCGTGCACGAATTCTTGGGAAAACGACGAGAAAAGGGCGAGACAAGGGGTACGCGAGAGATGGGAAGGGGGTCATAAACTGCCAGAGGGGAAATCGGGGAGGGAGAGGGGAGAGGAAGTGTTGTTTCTCCAGTTTTCTCCAGATTTCGGCTCACTAAAAGCTTTCAATTTTCGGTTTCCCGGCGCCAAACTGGGCGAAAATAGAGATTCTGAATCATCTCGCCACGGCGAATCCAACCATGTAACTCGCTAAGCACGCATTGGACTTAGAAAAAAGTTGAATTTTTAAAATTTATTTCAATAATTCATGAAAAATGAAGTAGATATCCGTAATCAGCATCGAATTCTACCCCAGAAACCTCACTTGCGTATTTTTAGCACTTTCCGGAGAGGCGATATACGCGAAAAACTGTTTTCGACGTGACGGCGTCTGGAGCCAACGAAGGCTCTGGGGGCAAAACGAGTGCGCTCATCGTCTTCAGCACATTCGATTACCCCAAAACACGAACTTTTAGAGAATCGACATTTTTGGCTGTGCCGAATCCATTCGGATCTGCTCGATTCTTAGGCAAACATGCTCATATAGTGGGTGTATCTACTCGAGTGATTCTCGCTCACCGAGTGCCAGTTCGACTCCTCCCGTCGTCGCAGCCACTCCGAAGAGGAAGAGAGCGCCCTGTCGCAGTGCAATCACATCCAGACACCACATCTGATGGGGCTCACAGGCACGGATATTCGCACTCTGCAGACAACTACTCACTCCTCCCCCCTATTGATGGAAAGACTGACTCTCAATTTGGAGTGGAGGAGGGGTGCAGCCAATTGAGTGATGGGCATCGACCAGAGAAGACTCTGCAATGATGAGCAGTGAGGAGGGCGGAGGGCGAGGAAGGGGCACCTTATCGAATGGTGAGTAGAGAGTGATCGTCGATGTGGAAACTGCCATCACTATCGTACTCGCCTACAACTTGTGTATTGTGGTGGTCGTCACAACTTAGTTGCATCCTTCCATGTCCATGAATGCACTCTGACCTCTTCATCATCATCTTCTTCCATTTGATCCAATTCCTCCTGTGGTCGGTTCATCACAGCCACTCGCAAGATGCGGTTACTGGAATTATCAGCGATAGAAACAAAAGATGGAAGTGAACAAACTTTGTGGTGCTGCTCTGAGTGGAACTCCCCCATAGCATAGTGGAGATGCGAGACTTGAGACCACGGCTCACAATCGACCCGATACTGGTAATCGAGGGATCGCGACTTTTCTCTTGCTGTGAATTACAATGTATTTGAATATTGAGCAAAGTGATCCTCACCAAATCAATCCGATACATGGAGCCAGATGTCGTTGTGAGAAGGACAAATACAGCTCCGTCTACAGTGCAATAATATCCAAAATTCCTATTTATGAATCTTACCATAGTAGTTGCCATCGAGTTGAATAGACAGGACGACTTCGGAGGCAATATCGATAACCTGAATGATAAAAAGATAACGATTTAACTGGAAGATGAGGTACCGTATCAATGTGAGAATCTCCAAGAGGCGTCCATCGACGGATCGTGCCCTCACCAGAGACGACAATCACTCCGGGAGGGGCATTCACACCTGATTTACATAAGTGGACTACGTCATTTATAACTCAGAAATCGATGCGCGAAAATTTACAACAATATGAAGCTCCCACGTAATTAATAATCATACCTCTACTGTAGATGATGACTGAATCTTGAGTAAAGGGCAGTCCACTCCGCTGCAGGGTCATATGATACGCCTGGGTCGTTGAAGATCTATTCCCCTGCAAATACAAAATTAAAACAACGCATATGAGATTAGGAATGCACTTCAACAAGCTTCCAAATGAAGATTTGACTGCCAGAGATTAGCCAGCACCATCCATTGGATATAGATGCGCATCGGCCACTCAGTCCTTCTGGTGATTCTAAATATAAAACATGTTATTCTCATGGTTTGTATGCACATCGGACAAATACACGAGAACGTTCAAGGGATCTACCTGATAAGAGAACCTCCTTAACCAGAGCCGGATAGTGCGTAGAGTATTTGTTGAGTGAGAGCTCGCATCCATCCATTTCCTGTGGAAAAACAAAACCCAATTAATGAGTAAAAAGTGCGTAGCCTGGACAAACAAAAACAAGTAAATTTTAAAACGAGCGCGCTATGCGCTTACGACCGGGTAGGAAGCCGTGAAGTGGTAAATTAGACAGAAACACCATACCGTATTCCAAAGGCCGTAGCCTAAAAATAAATTCCCTTTTTTTTCATTTTGGCGGGTCGTACGATTGTATAATTTTCGGGGTTGATAAGATCTTTCCTCCTTGTCTTGTGTCTTCTCGCAATCTCGGTTATCAGCCATCTCTCTCACAGGACCCTCTTCTGACTCTTATCACACTGCGTTCTCCTTCCCCCCCGCCCCGCCCCTTCCATCCCCTCAGTTGCTCGTACTAGTACTCTTCAGGTATGACCGACACGGAGAAGGCTCCACTGTCCAATGATAAGGAGGAGAAGGTGACCCTTCCTATGGGTAAGTCTCTTTAATTGCTCCTATCAGTAAGAGGTTACAAAGAGAGGTGTCCCTTTTTCCTTGATAAATTATTATCTGTTTCAGATCATGATAAACATCTAACTTACTCAATTTCCTCTTGCAGAGAAACGTGCCGAGGTTGAGCCGTTCCTCCAGGGAGAGCCTTCTGAAGCCCCCGTGGATAAATGGTTGCAATATTTCGTTAGAATGTAATGTAATGGATTGTACAGGTCGTTGGTGTATCTCATCATCTTCCTCCATGGAATTGGTACTCTCATGCCATGGAACATGTTCCTCACTATCGCCGATTCCGTTAGTTATCTCAAATATCAGTTATATTATAAATACATTTTAGTACTACGTGAACTACAAGATGATGGAGTTCACCGAAAACAATACCATGGCCGAGACTTGGTACAGCAAGAACTACATGATTTCCCAGGTCATAAATACTTATTTTATATTACTTCGTTTTCACATTCTAAATCAATCAGGAAGCTCTCAGGAATCACAAGATTCATAATTTGTCGTATTTATAGAACGTCTGCTCTCAACTGCCCAATCTCATTCTCAACTTTGTCAACATATTCATCGTTGTCAAGTAAGTTATTTTTTTGTCATGGAAACTGCGGTATAGATGCGATCTCTCCTCTTTTTGTGCCAGAGAGAAAGAAAAGAAGTATCTCTGCAAACGATAGGGAAAATGGACTCTCCGACTTATCAGATCATCCATCTTTCGACTGATTGATAGGGCGAACGAGAGTGTGTGCATGGCATGCAGAGTGTAGAGAAAATATACGGAGAGACTAGGGAATCACGAGAGAGAGAGGGGAATGTAGTTTAGGGAAAATGGAAAAGAGATGGCTTCATTGACAGGGGTTTAATGGATTGCTGTAAAAATGGACATCCAGGATGTTACGGTTGCATGATTAAATAGTTTAAAAAGCGTACAATTAAATATGTTTAATTGGAAGTATTAATGTGTTTAGGGGTGATCTTACGAAGCGAATCGGCATTTCCCTCTGCGTCGTCGGAGCTGCTGTCCTCTTCACCATGAGCTTCATATACATGGACACATGGACATGTAAGTAGCCAAAATATTATTATCGCACTTACTCTCCTGTATTTTTGACTCTGGTTGTTACCGTATCCAGCTATGATTCATTGCTTTCTCCTTGCCTTCCCAATTGTTTTCGTCTGCTCGCGTTGACATCTCTGACAGTCTGCTTGTTGGAGGTATCACAAAGCAATATAAGAAGAGTGCAGAGGCACTAAAAGAGTGCACATGTTGTGTCAGAAGGGTAGCACGAAGAAAGGAGTCGGTTGAGATAGATGTACTTCAAAAAGCGAATGCCGATGGAGAATACCCTAACTCCCTCTGACATGTGGTTTCGGTCTAGTGGAGATACAGTGAGAGTGGACGATAAAGGCCAATAGATCAAGTGAGAAGTATCTGGTAGAGGGGGGGGGGGGGGGGCACGTGTGTCGAGAATGAGAAATTTGATACGGATTGTGAGAGAGAAGAGCCGAGGGATCAGCAACTATTTCCCTTCCTATGTTAATCCCAATTGTAATGACCGTATTGCAGGGCAGGGAGGCTTCTTCGCCCTCACTCTTCTCTCCGTGATTCTGCTGAACGGAACCAATGGAATCTACCAGAATTCCATTTTCGGACTTGTCTCCGACTTCCCCTTCAAGTGAGTTTCGAGAAAGGTTATACTTTCCAGTCTTCAAATCTCGTGTCACAGGTACACGAACGCAGTCATCATCGGTAACAACTTCTGTGGAACTTTCGTGTCTATTATCAGCATCGCTTCCACCTATCGTACGTTGATATGCCCTTTCTTTTTTAAACTGATTATATATCATATTCCCGATGCTAACCATTGCCTATTGAGTGTTCGAGTCAAACGAGTTGCGTGCGATGGTCTACTTCGGCATTTCCCTTCTCACCATCGCTTTCTGCTTCGCCTCCTTCTTCACTCTCAAGAAGCTGGTACGCATATCAGTCCTTCTTCAGATTCCTCTTCTTTATTTCCTCGTATGCTCTACTTTTTAGCCCTTCTACCGCTTCTATGCGAAGTCTGAGCAGAAGAGCGTGGAGGATGGAGAGTCTTCCGAAGAGCAACAAGCAGTGACCTTCCGAGAGTTCTGGGCCACGTTCAAGGAGGTACCATTTTCAAGTCCATCCTTTTATCAAGTGCACGCCTTATCTCTTCTTTCATTTCAAGTACAAACAGTAGTGTGAGTACGAGAAGGAAGTGTGATTGAGGGATGGATCGGATTCACTAACGTGTTCCTCACCTTCTTCGTCACTCTCACTATCTTCCCCGCGACGATGATCAATGTGCAGCCAGACACTGACAACATCCTCTACACTTCCGTCGGATCGAGTGAGAAACAACCGCTTCCACTCTATAAAGAAGCTTCAATATGATACTGGATGTAGCGTATATTCGGTGGTGGCCAACTCGTCCATTCAGATCGTGGTCTCTACATCGGTGTCTATGTATTCCTCCTCTTCAATCTGCTCGCCTTCATCGGATCCATGCTCGGTTCCTACAAGCAAGTGGTCAGTTTTTTTTATTATTTAAAATATGTAGTAGCAATAGCTGACCTCTGCAGATTGCCCCCGAACACATGCGTATCTGGGTGTACATTCGTGTGCTGCTCATTCCCGCCTTCTGCTTCCTCAATCTCTACCCTGACACGAGAGGTATCCCTCCCCTCCTCTTTTTCCACTTCTAACTCGAGTTATCTTGTTGGAAAATAATCGTTATTGGAGAAATACACCCTCCCTCTCATTTTCCAATGACGGCGCAAAATGAGGCTGCCGCTTATTGAAAATTACCTCTTATTGGAAAACGTTTTTCAATAAGAAAGCAAAAGGGAGAAGGGGTCATTGATCGTTGAAACTCAATCGGCGATTTTCCAATAGTTTTCCAATACGCTATTGGAAAAGTTTTCATACAGGGGATGTTATTGGAAAATGAGATGAGTGAGAGACCCCTTTGTTCTCGCTATTGGAAAATTTTCCAACAAGAAAAATACTCCTAATTGGTCCTCCCTCAGGTATCCTTCCCGTCCTCTGCACTTCCAACTGGTGCTACTTCATTCTCTCGTCGATCATGTCCCTCTCTTCCGGATATCTCTCCTCTCTCTCCATGATGTACATCACGAGGTACCACACTTTCACCTATCCCATTCATTCCTCCCATCATTCGCTCCCATTTCACGAAAGAAGTGAGGAACAGATGTCTCTTTCTTTCCTACTAAAAGAAGTGTTTGTGATCTATAGTGTGAATACATGTACCATGAGGGGGCAGTCTCTCCCTACCTTCCCCTCCTCTTCAGATACGTCTCTGCTGAGCGTGCCCGTACTGCGATGATGATGGCTGCCTTCTTCCTCATCTCGGGAATTGTCGCTGGAATCGTCTTCTCTAGGGTATCAACATTATACATTTGTTGTATGATGATAGTTAGATGTAATTACTTGCTTCATTAGTGTACATTATCAATGAGGTGCATGAAATTATCTTATTTTTACCCACCTTAATTTGAATATCTCAGGTGCTCGAGTCGTTCGTGGGACTGTTCTAAGAGAAGGAGGACTCAATCGACCTACACTTCACTTCATCTTCTGTTTGCTCTTGTATTATTCACTGTTTCATCATTTCTAACGTAGATTGATTCGATTGTTTCATTTGCTAATTATATCTCACATTTTGTAATTTTGGGCATCTGTTATTGTTAATCAATGGTTGTTTTATTATTCACGCATCAGATTGTTCCATTTCCTTTGACCCACTCCATCCCATCTTAGGTGTGAGAAGGGGAGAGAGATTAGTCTATCCCACTCACATGGAGCATCTGTTACCATGTGCCAACCGATGTCTATTGTCTCTGTCCTCTCCCTCTCCCTTCCACTACCCTCCCTCCTTCCCCTCCATCCCTTTCATTTCCCCTCCCGCTTCATCCATGGTCAATTCACCTGGCCTCTTTCTATGTTCCACTTGGTTGGATCTCCGCCATCTCTTTTCTCATACTTTCCATTCGAGATTTACCCCTTGCTTTGAGCAATTTTCACGTTTCAAACTTTCTATATCTAATAGAAAAACACCCTTTCAGTGATTGGTTGTAATTGTGTGGCAATCAGCGAAAATGTTGCATAGATTCACGCTTTGTTGTTGTTATTCCCCCAGTGGTTCTATCCTTGAGATTGTTCTTCATTCGCTTGTTCCAACTCGATTCTACCTTCTCATCCTTCCCCTTTATTCCAAACCTCAGTACAACCTTCTCATTATCACTTCCACCAGTTGAGCCACAGTACTACCATAATCATGACCTACAGTATTTGGTTCTTTCTCATCTCTCCACCTCTTTCTCCCATAGTCACTCACTTCGATCTATCATTGACACCATTTTAGTAACATAGCCAAATTTAGTAGAGGATCAACTAATGGTAACATTAGAGTAGATGATTGATCCCAAATCTCCTTCATTGCTCACTACATCCATCAGCTATCGAATACGAATCCCGATCTGTTTCTTAATTGTTTGTTAAACAACAAAAATACATTCATTCATTGTAACCTTTTCGTGAGTTCCTTCCTTTGTTAGAGTCGTTTCTCATTTCGCATTCAAGACCTTGTGAAATTCGTTGGTTTGTCGAAGGGGCGTAGAGGATAAATGTGAGTGGAGCGAGAAGGTCGTCGATTGTGCAGTGAAGTATGCATGGATGGGGATAATTGGGGGGAGGAGGACGGAAGGGGGGAAGGGGCCCTTCCGGAGGAGGAAAGGTGGAGGCAGGACGAAGTGAGGTACGAAGCAGTCTGCAACTATCCCACTCAAGGGTGCATTCTCTGTTCGTCTCACTTCTGAATTAGAAGTCATTCGATGGAAGCCCTTTCCCTCTTGGACGTGCAGTATCGACTTGTCCCATCTCTCCCTCTCCCCATCTCACCTTTCTCAGCCATCCCATTCCATATTGGTCCTTCTCCATCTACTGTCCCTCTCCTTTCTTCCCTTCGTCCACTGAGATTCCTCTTGTTTCCATAGAGAAGAGAGAGGACCTACACTCATACGAGCTCTTCCTCCTCCCTTCTCTCGTCTCCATTACTAAACCACTTTCTTCTCTCATTTTTCGCGAATCACGTTTCGAACACCCGAACAGTCGTGAATCGTTGACTTCTTCATCCGCTACTATCTATTAGATATTTACTTGCTTATGAATGAATTACCTGACATCTTTAAAATAATTGCAGTATGCGTGAGATAGTACACATCCAGGCTGGACAGTGTGGTAATCAGATCGGAGCGAAGGTAGGTCCATCGATCGATAGGCTACAATCAGTTACCGTACCCTTCCAGTTCTGGGAAGTTATCTCGGATGAACATGGTATCGATCCGACTGGAGCATACAATGGAGATTCGGATCTTCAACTCGAGAGAATAAATGTGTACTACAATGAGGCCAGCGGTTAGTTTAGGACATAAAATAGGCGAAATGAATTGAAATGCCCTTCGTTATTATAATACATGTACTTGTTACTCAAAAAACGTATAATAGAAATATATAAGTCAAATCTTGTCAATATGTAGATGTAAATGATGGATGTTGAGGAGGGAAGTACGTTCCCCGTGCTTGTCTCGTTGATCTAGAGCCAGGGACGATGGACAGTGTGAGAGCAGGCCCCTTCGGACAACTATTCAGACCCGACAACTTCATTTTTGGTAAATTTGCAGATCAATGGTTGTATCGATTGATGCTCTGCAGGTCAATCGGGAGCTGGTAACAACTGGGCGAAAGGGCATTACACTGAGGGAGCTGAACTGGTGGATAATGTACTGGATGTAGTGAGGAAGGAAGCAGAGAGCTGCGATTGTCTACAGGTATCTACTGGGAAAAGGAGATATGAAAAGAATCCGTTAACAGGGTTTCCAAATGACCCATTCCCTGGGTGGAGGAACTGGATCTGGAATGGGAACCCTCCTGATCTCGAAGATTCGCGAAGAGTATCCCGATAGAATCATGACTACGTTCTCCGTTGTCCCCTCTCCCAAGGTGAGATCGATATTCTCACAGTTTATTTATTCAGACAATCAATGTAGGTCTCTGATACGGTAGTCGAACCCTACAACGCGACTCTTTCCGTCCATCAACTGGTTGAGAACACCGACGAGACATTCTGCATCGATAATGAGGTGAATTATATTTTTTGAACCTAGATATTTAAGTTACTTTTAAAAGTTGTAACGGAAATTAGGTACTGTCGAGAAAGATAAAAACTGTAAAGTGAATTCGATGATTTCATTCATTTTCTCCAGGCTCTCTACGACATTTGCTTCCGTACTCTCAAGTTGACCACACCCACTTATGGAGGTATATTTTAAACTTGAAGTATATTTCTTAGTTAATAATTTTCTCGAATGGGAATAAATGAGAAGTTATTCGTAGATCTGAACCACCTCGTCTCTATGACGATGTCTGGAGTGACGACCTGTCTACGATTCCCTGGACAGGTCAGAGATTTCTTCCTATTCGAGCAATCACGAATTGAGAAAACTAGTAAGACGAAGGAGTGATACTAACATTTGGTTATACTGGAAGCCTGATCTTGTTCAGTTGAACGCGGATCTCCGCAAGTTGGCAGTGAACATGGTTCCCTTCCCTCGTCTTCACTTCTTCATGCCTGGATTCGCTCCCCTCACCAGCAGAGGAAGTCAGCAGTACAGGTGAGAGAAGAGAAGAAGAAGGAAGAATGGAGGAGGGAGAAACAATCGATGATCTGTAGAAAGAGTCCAGATGGATGAAGTGACTTCATCGTGAGACTCTTCTTTGAGATCTCTGACAGTGCCCGAATTGACCCAGCAGATGTTCGATGCGAAGAACATGATGGCGGCTTGCGACCCCAGACACGGAAGGTAACAATAAGAAGAATGATCTTTGATCTTTCATTCGCTTCCTGCTGATCGATGATCTTTGCAGATATCTCACTGTCGCAGCCATGTTCAGAGGAAGAATGAGTATGAAGGTTCGGAGTGATCTTCTATTCCATCATCAATCGATACTCTCTACAGGAAGTGGACGAACAGATGCTGAACGTGCAGAATAAGAATTCGTCCTACTTTGTGGAATGGATCCCCAACAACGTCAAGACTGCTGTGAGTTACACTTCTTACCCTGTATTCGAAGGAGAAACAATTAATTGTACCTAACATGGATAATCCAGGACGTAATGAATTGAAACGATTGCAGGTGTGTGATATTCCTCCCAGAGGAGTCAAAATGGCTGCGACTTTCATTGGAAACTCCACTGCCATCCAGGAATTGTTCAAGAGAATCTCAGAACAGTTCACCGGTTTGTTCTTATTCATATTTTTACGGTTTGCAAAAGTTAGACGCTCTTCCATACTTTTTTACGAATATTTGTAACCAATTTCTCAATTCATTTCCCCCATTACAGCGATGTTCCGTCGCAAGGCTTTCCTTCATTGGTACACTGGAGAAGGAATGGACGAGATGGAATTCACTGAGGCCGAATCGAATATGAATGATCTCGTCTCTGAGTATCAGCAGTACCAGGTACAGTCATCAGAATTGCCGTACTCGATCGATATCCCCTCCCTTACCGTAATCCTCTTCTCAGGACGCAACTGCAGACGACGAGGGCGAATTCGACGAGCACGACCACGATGTCGAGTAGATTCTCTTTCTTTCAACCACTCTCTCCTCACTCTCTCTCCCTCTAGTCACTCTCTGGATTCCCCATACTCTCTCGTCATCTAGTAATCAGTCGACCGTTTGTAGCCCCCACACTGCTCTCAGTTACCAGGGAAACTTCATCCATCCCTCTCTCTCCCTCTTTCCATCTCCTTCCCTATTCTCATTCCTGCTTCTCTCTCCAGAGGCTGATCCTTCCCCACAATAGGAGTTCCTATTCTGCCATTTCCATCGTGTTAAGTGGCCCTTTGTAAAGAATTCATTCTTTCATTTCTTCTCAGTTACAGATTTATTTATGTTGAGATAAATTGTGCAGTAGTGAGTGAGGAGAAGGAGAGAACTGCGAGTGGGAGGAATGTCGCGAATCTTCAGAGGGAAGGAGAAGGAGAAGGAGAGAGAGAGGGAAGGGATGTTCAATAAGTGAGAGTGGCCTCTTACTGCAGTCTAACCACCACTCTACGAGTTCCACGAGGGAATCACTCCCCCCTCTGTACCACTCCTTAGACCTCCATCGTTTCTCTCCCAGTCTATTGTTGTGCTATTCGATATGAGTAGGAGCTGAATGACTCATTGGCAGTACTTTCTCTCCCTCTCTCCCTCCCTCTTCTTCCTTACCTTCAAATTTTCCTTCTCGATTCGCACTCGTTTCTATAGTGATTTCATCGGCTGGAAAATGAAATGCACACATTCTATTACAATTTTTTCACATCAAAAATTGCAGTTTCGAGATACGCAGTTTACGTTTTATTTATTCGTTGACTCTTCTTTCGCTAATAAATATTAACTGGCTTATGAATGAAATTCCCTCTATCGACAGAATCGTAGCAGAATGCGTGAGATAGTGCACATTCAGGCAGGGCAATGCGGAAATCAAATTGGATCTAAGGTGAATCAACCATCCTAATCATTCTTTTTTGTGTGCTCGTGGTATCTACTCGACATGGCGATGTTATGCTTACCGTACTCTTCAGTTCTGGGAAGTGATCTCGGATGAACACGGTATCGATCCGACTGGAGCATACAATGGAGATTCGGATCTCCAGCTGGAGAGAATCAATGTGTACTACAATGAAGCACAGGGTGGGCATCTCTGAGTGACCTCTCTCCTTAATCACTGCCTGCAGGAGGGAAGTACGTCCCTCGTGCGGTCCTCGTTGATCTGGAGCCAGGGACGATGGACTCCGTCCGATCCGGCCCCTTCGGACAGTTGTTCAGACCCGACAACTTCATCTTCGGTTCGTTACTTTCAATACTTTATTGAGTTCAGCAATGCATGAAACAATCGATATTCTGCAGGTCAATCGGGAGCTGGTAACAACTGGGCGAAAGGACATTACACTGAGGGAGCTGAACTGGTGGATAATGTACTGGATGTAGTGAGGAAGGAGTCGGAAGCATGTGATTGTCTGCAAGTGAGAAACCAAGACATTTTCATCGAGTGTTCGATCAATAATTGAAGTGAGACTTCATTTCCTTCCAGGGATTCCAACTGACCCATTCACTTGGTGGAGGAACTGGATCTGGAATGGGAACTCTCCTTATCTCGAAGATTCGCGAAGAGTACCCCGATAGAATCATGAATACATTCTCTGTCGTCCCTTCGCCCAAGGTAAAGGGGGTTTTCAAAGAAAAGTTAATCAGAGAGATTATCAACTATAAAATCGATATCTGCAGGTCTCTGATACGGTAGTCGAACCCTACAACGCGACTCTTTCCGTCCATCAACTAGTTGAGAACACCGACGAGACATTCTGCATCGATAATGAGGTAAACAATATTGTTTAGCCTATATATGTATTAAGCCAAGTTCATAAAAACGAGTGGAAGGGAAGAGTGTTGTAGGCCCTTTACGACATCTGCTTCGCCACTCTCAAACTGGCCACGCCCACTTATGGAGGTACGGATGAAGGGAACCACTCAATGAGAAATAGTAGTGTAGAGCATAATCATATTAGAGCTTAGTAATTGAGTGAGAAGTTCACAAAAGTGCATTTATTATACGTTGATAAGGCAGAGATCAGACATCGATCTACACCTTTTTCTCACGAAGTATTCAGAATATTTTCTTCAGATCTGAACCACCTCGTCTCGATGACCATGTCGGGCATAACCACCTGTCTGCGATTCCCAGGACAGGTGAGAGAGAGAGGGAGGGAGAGATGCTTCTTTCTTATCTTCAAACTTGATGAGGATACAGCATCTACATTCATGCTTTTATTACCCGTATAGATTAATTCATAAACCGGAATTCAGATTCCTATTTTTTGAGAAACATATAGCTTTTTCATGCCGCGATAAGTGAATATTTCCCAGTTGAACGCGGATCTGCGCAAGTTGGCAGTGAACATGGTTCCCTTCCCTCGTCTTCACTTCTTCATGCCTGGATTCGCTCCCCTCACTTCTCGATCAAATCAGCAATATCGCGCAATTACCGTACCCGAGCTGACTCAGCAGGTTAATACTGTAGGAGTACGTGACTGAAATATTGATTGATTGTAGCTCTTCGATGCTAAGAACATGATGGCTGCGTGTGATCCGAGACACGGGAGGTTAGATTGATCTTTGATTTCTAACTCCTCCTCTCCTTCAGATATTTGACTGTGGCGGCTCTCTTCCGAGGTCGCATGAGCATGAAAGTACGCCTCCGTTTTATTTCGTATTATTTCTTCATATAAGAGATGTGTTATTGTGATACTGTCCCTACCACACCGGACTTATTGCAACTCAAACCTCCATCCTCTTCCTCCTCTCCTCTCCCCATTAGTGTCCTCTCTCATTATCGTGTTCATCCTCCATCCCCCCTCTCTACCCTATCAACGTGTCCAGATGTCATCCATTCTCATTTCCCATGGACAAAAGATGCTCCTTCCTCTGATCAGAAATGCACTGAATTTCCGATTGCAGCAGAGTGTACTGTAGTGTTCTGAGAACCAATCGATTACAGGAAGTCGACGAACAAATTCTAAACGTCCAGAACAAAAACTCGTCATACTTCGTAGAATGGATTCCGAACAACGTCAAGACGGCAGTGAGTTCATGTAGAAACGACGTCGATTGAGGGGAAAAGAAACGAGGACGAACTAATCCTAAATGTCACTCAGGTTTGCGATATTCCTCCTCGTGGTCTCAAGATGTCCGCCACTTTCATTGGAAACTCCACTGCTATCCAAGAATTGTTCAAGAGAATCTCTGAACAGTTCACTGGTTTGTTATTCTACACATATTTACGGTTTGCAATGCGAAGCTCTCCCATACTTTATTTTTGAATATTTTCAACAAATTTCTCTGTTACCCTTTCCCATTACAGCAATGTTCCGTCGCAAGGCTTTCCTTCATTGGTACACTGGAGAAGGAATGGACGAGATGGAATTTACTGAGGCCGAATCGAATATGAATGATCTCATTTCAGAATACCAACAGTACCAGGTCACTCTAAGATCACACAAGCTTTGTCTTATACAGTATCAAGAGCTGATTCTTATTGCAGGAAGCATCTGCTGACGACGAGGGAGAATTCGAAGATCACGATAGAGAAGAAGAATAGAGAATTAATATCGATCGATTCGAAGAATACCCACCTAATATTACGATAATTCCACATCTTTATTACCTTGATACAGCTAGCATAGAATCCATTTCTCTTTCGATGATATCTACTCCCTTCATAGCCTCATTTCTCAATGGATAAAGTGTCTTCGTAGTCGTATGAGAAGCCTTCTGGACTTTATTGAGTCCTCGCTCTCTTGTCCTCCCGAAAAGGAGCCAAATTAAGGGAGAGAGAGTAAGGGGAAGTGGGAGAGGGAGAGAGGGAGAAGAAAGGGAATAAAAGGGAGGAATTCGCCTTCTCTTCTCTCGTCGTTCGAATTCCCCAAGAGAAGAAGGGAAATGACCGAGTGAGACAAGATGAGTGATGCCATCTTCCAGCCACTCAGGGAACTCTCTCCCCTCTTATTATGGAAAGATCATTCAAGTTTGCTAGTGTAGGTAATTTTAGCAAATGCATAATTATCAATATTTGAAGCTTAGTCTTCGGCAGAAATTGACGCGCAAATGAAGAAATCGATCAAAGAATAGGCATTTTATTATAGGTACTTTTTTCAACTAAAGAAAATGAGGTCTAGTAAAATAATGGTGTTCCAATTTGGGGGTGAAAGTAGTCGAGGGAACGAGACTTCCAATGAGATTACGTGCAGTCGCAACAGAAGAATTGAGAGATGAAGAAAGGAAAGGGAAGCATTTTCCATCTCGAGAATCTCCTCTCTTATCCCATTGATGGTCTCGTCCTTTTCTCGGATTCATAGCAGAATGGGGCAGATGGCACTCAGTAATGCATCAATATCAGCCCATCCCTGGAGGGGGCGGAGCTAGAGGAGGAGGAAGAAGGGATCTCTTCCCTTCGAAGACTCACTCGACTAGTCGACCAGTAGATCATAGGCTGCGAGTAGATATGCGTGAGATAGTTCACATCCAGGCAGGTCAATGCGGAAACCAAATCGGATCCAAGGCTAGTTTACCTCCTTCTTTCCCATTCAACTAGATTACTATTAAACCACTCGTTTCATTCACGTCTTTCTAGTTCTGGGAAGTGATCTCGGATGAGCACGGAATCGATCCGACTGGCCAGTACGTGGGAGACTCCGACCTCCAACTCGAGAGAATCAACGTCTACTACAATGAGGCAGGCAACAACAAATATGTCCCGAGGTAAGAACAATCTGCAGATTCACTGTGCAATGTATTAGAATGTAGCCATGTGCATCTGACTCCTCCTTCAGAGCTGTTCTGGTTGATCTCGAACCAGGGACGATGGACTCGGTGAGAGCCGGCCCGTACGGACAGTTGTTCAGACCTGACAACTTCATCTTCGGTTCGTCACTATCAATACTTTATCGACCAGCAATGATTGAAACAATCGATATTCTGCAGGTCAATCGGGAGCTGGTAACAACTGGGCGAAAGGGCATTACACCGAGGGAGCTGAACTGGTGGATAATGTACTGGATGTAGTGAGGAAGGAAGCAGAGAGCTGCGATTGTCTACAGGTTTGTGCTATTATTAGAAAACATTATTTAATTCTAATTATATTCAATCGTTTGATTCTTTTAATTTGGTTAAATTGTAACATATTCTTCTTTTTCAGGGATTCCAACTAACCCATTCCCTTGGTGGAGGAACTGGATCTGGAATGGGAACTCTCCTGATCTCGAAGATTCGCGAAGAGTACCCCGATAGGATCATGACTACGTTCTCCGTTGTCCCCTCTCCCAAGGTGAGATCGATAGATTCACCCTTTATTTACCCAGACAAGCAATGCAGGTCTCTGATACGGTAGTCGAACCCTACAATGCGACTCTTTCCGTCCATCAACTGGTTGAGAACACCGACGAGACATTCTGCATCGACAATGAGGTGAACTATATTTCCGGAAAGGAAAATGTGTGAAGTAATGTCGCAGTCAATGTTTCCATTCATTTTCTTCAGGCCCTCTACGACATCTGCTTCAGAACTCTCAAGTTGACCACGCCCACTTATGGAGGTTAGCTAACAAGTCAATTTTATGAAAAACGATGAGAACGAATGCAATTATAGATCTGAACCATCTCGTATCGGCCACAATGTCTGGAGTTACGACCTGCCTTCGATTCCCTGGACAGGTTACCAAGAAATAACCTCATCATCATTACATGCTAAACTCTTCTGGAAAAAATGTTTATATGTAACTCTCCCACTTCAGTTGAACGCCGATCTCCGCAAGTTGGCAGTGAACATGGTTCCCTTCCCTCGTCTTCACTTCTTCATGCCTGGATTCGCTCCCCTCACTTCTCGATCCAACCAGCAGTACAGAGCAGTGACCGTACCCGAGTTGGTGCAGCAGGTGAGTACTGTAGGAGTATAGAGGCCATCATAAACTGACAATAAAAGGATGATAATAGACTGAGTTGTAGATGTTCGATGCCAAGAACATGATGGCAGCATGTGATCCGAGACACGGAAGGTGAGATTGATCTTTGATCTCTCACACAATCTCTTTATCCTCCAGATACCTCACTGCAGCAGCCATCTTCAGAGGAAGAATGAGCATGAAGGTTAGCCGGTTGATCTTTGATCCCTCAAATTAATAGCCAGTGATTGATTGGATTGCAGGAGGTAGACGAGCAGATGCTCAACATCCAGAACAAGAACTCATCCTACTTCGTCGATTGGATTCCCAACAACGTCAAGACTGCTGTGAGTGACTAGGGACCATGCTTGTACTGCCTACGTAGTATTAAAATGCAGACCTAAATGCTAGATTTCAACATGCGAATTCTAAGAAGTATTACTTCAGGTGTGTGATATTCCTCCTCGTGGTCTCAAGATGTCCGCCACTTTCATTGGAAACTCCACTGCCATCCAGGAATTGTTCAAGAGAATCTCTGAACAGTTCACCGGTTTGTTCCTCAACACATTTAAAGTTGGAAGCTTTCCCATTTAAATTTAGAATATTATCAATCAATAATATCTATTACCCTTCCCCATTTCAGCGATGTTCCGTCGCAAGGCTTTCCTTCATTGGTACACTGGAGAAGGAATGGACGAGATGGAATTCACTGAGGCTGAATCGAATATGAATGATCTCGTCTCTGAGTATCAGCAGTACCAGGTATATCAATTTATCGATATTTTCGATAGATCAATGATCCCTTCAGGAGGCAGCCGCAGACGAGGAAGCTGCTGAATTCGGAGAGTGATCGAATTGGCACGATGCCAAGTGGCAAGGAAACGAATCTCAGTCGATGTTTGTGATACTATTGAACCCCTGCTACGCTTCGCTTCGCTTGCATTCGGAATCAGAACCCATTACGGATCGGGAATAAACTATTTCACGCGAGGAGCAATGAAGAGCACATACTTCACGGAGAAATTGTGAAAATACTGAAGAGCAACATAACGAGGGAAAAATATCTATTGTTCATCCTGAGTCTAAAGACACAAAATATAAAATCACAGAAAAAATCGCTCGCCTGCGTTTCCTTCTGATTCAGAATGAAACGTATTCCGTATATTATTTCCATTATTTCATAAACTTTGTGCGCATGCATTATAGATAGTATTAGAGGCGTCTGTTGAACTTTGTACAACGTGATTTATGTACGGGTAAGTGTCTTATACAAAATCCACGATGTCAGTATGGGTGACTAAACATTCCTTGGAGCACCCCTATAAAACAAATTTTTTTGCGCACTTCTTTTAGCCAATAATTGACAAAAATTGTGGTAATGAGTAGAAAGAACTTTTTGGCGTTACAAGTTATTGTTTCTGGTTTTCGAATGAAGCCTGAACTGATATCATCTGCATGGACCTAAGCCAACGTCGATCTTTGTGATCTGCTGTACAATAAATTCGAGAATGATACATGATCGAAAGACGATAAACAATTGATCCGATATTGTGTAAAATGAAATGCATTGCGTTCTTCCACGAGCACATAATCGCAAATATAGATGGAGAGATGGCAGATTTGTTTGCTACTCCTTCAATGATTATTCGATTCGTTGGATATAGTGGAGAGAAGTTCACGATGATACACTCCTCCTCTCCTCCTCCTCTCCTCCATCGTTTTTTGCCCACTGTGAAATGGCATTTGGGAGGGCGATTGGAGGGGGAAATTGGAATTGAAACCACCCAGTATTCAGTCGATTCAGAGAGAGCATCCCTTCTCTCATAATATTATTCCTCTTATTTTCACGCCTGTTCCCTATTGAGGGTGAATTGATGAGGGAATGAATCAATGTCTACTGATCCGGTACTTCTCTTACTTCCCTCGGGGGTATTTTGTAGTCACTTTCCACTCGAGATTCGTTAGTGAGAAGAGGCACTTCACGCCATTTCGCACTCCTTTCTCCTTATTCCACGAGTCTTGATTTCTTCCTACTTTCTCGGATCGGAAATTCAATGGGATCTGGAAACGAATGTTCATTTTATTGCTCTCTTTATGTTCCGCTAACTGTTATGACTCCGAAATTTTTTATGAATTGCTTGGATCGGGAGGGAACAATCGGATAAACTTCTCCTTCCCTTTCCTGAATTTCATATTTTTTCTTTCGTTTCTAATTCTCTATGAAGATAAGACATTCTACCTCCTCAGAGTGGTCTCCATACGTGTTCCTCTCCCCTCTCGACTCAAACTTAGAATGACTTCGGCCTTCTCCGCAATTATTATGAATTCCTTTGAGTGGAAATAGAAGTCGCGTGCAATTATCAGCCCCATTTCGAAGTGGAGACAATGAAGAGGAGGGAGAAACATCCACTCCCCATCCACTCCTTCCCTCCACAGATCCATCTGAACCCCTCTGATATTCGCAGCTTCTTTTCTCATTCTTCGTCCCTTCTTCTAAGGACTTCTCGAGTAGTCGTGAGACTCCTTCTCTTCCTTATCGGAAATTGAGCCTCTCTTGAACTATTCCTCCTTCTCCCTCACAGATCTCCTTCCTCCCTCATATTTTCATAGTTGTCTGCTTTGCGAAATGAGTTCTGTCTGTGCTCAATTTATGCTGTTCCAGGGAGGGAGAAGGCCTCGACTATTTCGTAATACTCACTATGTAGTTATTTGCACCCGATCGAGTGACTGAGGGAATGAATCCCTTTCAGATGATGATAATGCCCTTTCTTATTCATCTAAGTGTCATTCGTCAGTCGGTTGTGGATCGTGAATCAATGGGGAGAAGGGACGGAACTCCTTCTCGATAGCAAGAGGAAGCACATGAGTCATCCTGATCACTATCTCCCAACTTCTTCGATTCCTGGCTGCAACTTGTGGATTACAGTCATTCCTCTTCTCCTCTCGTGTCCTTCCCTCATCTCCATCTCCTCCTTCTTCAGCTTCTTCTTCCTCATTCCGTTCCGGTGCAGTCCCCTTGTTTCCCATCCCGAGTAGTCCTCTCTCCTCTCCAAATGGGCCATTCTCGCAACTTTGTGCCTCTTTTCTCCTATTCATAAGAGTTCAAGTCCCCACTTGGTAGTCCTTCTCGAAGGTAGATCACTCATCAAATCTCCGCCCTTCCTTCTCGTTTCAATACCCTCTCTCGTCTCTCTTCTTCCTTCCCATTCACACATCCTATCGCTTACAGTCCATTTACCTCTTTCACCATATTTCCTTTTCCTTTTTCCAATTGTTTTTGTGTAATCCTTTGTTTGGTCTCATCCCTCCTCTCCGCAGGTCTCTTTTTCCTATCTGTCTACTATAGGCTTTTTCATCTAACTGTATTCTCCTCATGCCATTTCCAGTCTCCGATTCTCACCTCTCGAAACACGGATTCCACCCTTCTTCTCAATTGTTTGTTCCTCTCTCTCCTGCCCATTCTCCGCCACTTTGACAGTCTCCAAAGTGAGACCATTGGTGAATCACTTTTTTCCTGTAGACTATCAAGTATCTAATTCTAGGCGCATGTTTTCCGAACAAGGATATTGAACGGTTCGATTCCGATTATTTGCTTTCAATATCTATTTTTTGCAAAGAACAGTGAAGAAGATAGTCGGATGTCCCACCATCCCGATCAAGCTTCCCCCTCCCCCCCCCCCCCCCCTCTCCCCCTTCATCCTCCCTTTAGTCTCCCTCTAATCTCCTCCATTTCGCACCCCTCTTCATAATGACTTAATTGCGAGAGGGAGCATATGGTTGCGAGACTTTGTGATGAGCATAACCAGGAGAGTGGAAGTGTTGATGAGGAAGGAGAAGTGGTAGGTCACTTTCCCCTCCACCTCTCCCCTTCACTACCGTAGGACTGGTCCGTCCTCTTCCTTTGTGACCGTTATCTTTCCTTCTCTCCTTGATATGCAAATGAAGAGGTCTGAAGAGCACTCGCATCTAAAGATAGTAAAGAGGCGGTGAAATGGCGTGAACTGCTGGGTTATCTGTCGATTCGAACTGTGTATCACTCCCTTACACGGATGATTACCTCCTTCCTCTCTGATATTGAGATGGGCCCTTTAACCTCTCACTCCTCTTCCCTATCATAATGTGAATCATTCCCAATGCCGATTGATCATTTTTCTCCCTTGGAAGGTCGAATTCGAATCATAGGTTTCTCTCTCTTTTTGGTTTCACTCTTCAATGGAATCTTTTACCTCATTCGGAAGTCCCTTTGATCTTCACGCTCAGTTGCTCCTTCTTTTTCGCTTGTGTGGATTGCGTGTGAGAGAAGGCCTGATGGCCTACCTGACTTCCCCCCAGGAATGCTGATCTTTGATCTTTCCATTCGACCATAGGGAATTCCTTCCCCATTGGTCTCACGGGTGCGCACTTCTCTTACTGCCCCTACTCCAGTTACTCTCCATTGCTCTCTCCTCTCGACTCACTATTTCTCCCCTCCATAAGTCAAATCCCTTCTTCCCTCTCGGATCTGAGTAATTCCTGAGAGTCGGCAACATAGTGCCACCATGCAAATGAGAGCTGACAATTCCTTTCTGAGCCCTCCTCTCTTCCTTTGAGCCTCTCATTCCCGCCCTTACTGACAGCTATAGGGAGTGTCTGCAGATGTACTGGGTTAGTGTCTCTCGAGGAGGGGGAAGAGTACGGTAGACAGGTGAGGGAGTGACCTACCCCTCCTTGCCTACCCCTCTCCCTTGCTGCATGTCCTCTCTTTGTTCTGCTCGTGTAACAAGCACTTTCTCGGATTACTCATTTGTGAGAAGGGGAGGACTGCCTCCATTCTTCTCCCTCTGATTCTTCCCCCTTCCATAGGTTGATCCTTCCTGCATCTCCTCTCTCTCTCCCTCTTCATCCTCAATTGTACAGTCTTCTTCATCTCCTGGTTATTACTCGATTGACGACCCTCCTCTTCCTTCTTCCGTACAACTCATCTTCTGTCTTCTCCTCCCATCTCAGCTCATCCTTCCCCTTCTTCTCCCTTCCGATTTGGGTGCAAATGCTCAAAAACAAGCATTGCTAATGACGGGAGTATGGGTGTGAAACTGGAGTCTGTCTCTGTCCTCTCTCCCTCTCCCCTTCTCTCTCCCCCTCTCTCTCTCACTTGTTGTTCTCCTTCCGGCCTTCCAATTATCAACAAGTCTCCCATTTCCATCCCTCATTTGCATCGAACGGATGTATCGTATTAGTCGAGATGTTACTTGATTCCGACTCGATTCATTTGAGGAGGGACACCTCTTTATCCCCTCGTCCATCCTCGCATCATCATCAGCTAATCTCGTTCCTCTCTCTTTCCGATTCGTCTCGAGATTCAAATTATCACTCCATCTTTGGTCCCTTCCCTTCCAGTTTCCTGTTTGTTCGCGATTATTATTCATGTGCGTTTCCGAAAGGGGAGGAAGTAGTATCAAGGTTATCTCTGGATCATCCATCCTAATGAATAGATTACGGTAGGCTACCGATCGAGGAGTGAGGTAATGGCGTGCTTACGCTCTATTGTTCCGAATGCTCACGCAACTCTCCCATTTTGGAAAGAGGCGCTGTTTGCGGGGTAAGGTAATCCTCACTTGACTCGATAGAAAAGTGATGAGCATGCTAATAGAGTTCTCCCTCTTCAGATCGTTGTTGGGGGGAGCTCAGAGTGTACTAGTAGCCACAAAAGATACGGGGACGACGATTCACGCTCATTATTTGTATTGCGGAAGATATCGGGAGGGTAATCACCATGACTAAGCTGGATCTGATTGACCGGAAGGGAGAGAGATAGAATACCCCCCTTCGGAGACTGTAGTCAGGGGGGAAGGGAACTTCTCGAATAGAAGGTCGTGCGACCAATGTTGCCATGCATTGCCAGGTCAAGGGAAGTGAGAGTTCGATGGAGAGGAGAGTGATAGAGTGATTGACACGGAGGTAGATCACTGGATCGTCTCGCCCATCCATTCCCTTCTCACAAACATTTACCCCATCCTTCAAATTCCATACCATTTCCCCCGTCGTTCCCACATTCCATCCTATTCTCATGTTATCTTTGCCATTTCTGTAGATTCCTCGACGAATATATCGAATTGGAGTCATTGGCACGTCAATCTGGTCCCTTCTTACCGAATACATCTCCCCCCATGCTCTTTCACTGGTCTCTCTTCTCTCTGACCCTCTTCCCTCCTCCCCCCTCCCTCCTTCTCTCCCTTCTCTCCTTCCCTCTCTTCTCCATCCGCCAATTGCATCTCCCTCTCCTTCTTTCGCTCCTTATTGACAGTTCCTCTGATCACTCCGTTCCACTCCACTACCGTAATCTCTTCTTCCCCTTCCGCATCGTATCTCCTTATCTCGCTACCGCAACTTATTCATTGCAGTCCTCGGTGGTCGAGGATGGGCCGACTGCGGTCCTTCGTCCTACTGTATCTTCTCTCTACGCAGTTCGTGGCACAAATCGATTCTTCGTCATCGGATACCGTAATCGAAGGTCGATGTAATCAGAAGTGTGCGAGTGAGGTATATCACTTCCTTCCCATTGTTTGACCAGATCATGCTCGATAGTGATAATCACCCTGTCGAGAAAGAACGAGTCCCGGAGTGTTTGCGTACACCGTCTCCCTCTTCTCATGATCCCCGTCTAATCCCTGAGGTTACAGTTCACGACGATGACACTCCGAATACGAAATGATCGAACCACGGCGAACGAACCACTCACAAACTCCACCGAATTCGTTTTTGTGAGTGAATTTAAAAAATACATTCATTGATACGCACAACACAATCAAAAAATACAGAAACTACAGTAAGCTTTGTCTTGATTCATGATTTTTTTCATGTTTTTTCAAACCACTCCACTCACGTTTTTCAGTGTAAATTGGGTTGTCTCCGTATTCCTGGCTTCAATGAGCACCATCACTCTTCTTTCCACAAGGGTCAAAGGATCCGGACGGAGATTGATGACACGACGACGGAGTCTGTCGGTACGTCTACTTCTTTTCATTGTGGCTTGTCTCTGCGCCATGAGCATTCAGCGTGTTTTCAGGTCGATCGGTTCCCGTCGTTCTCACCTCGGTCGACTTCCTTTGCACTCAGTCATCTGTTGCCGACAGCTCCCAACTTAATGTATCCATACAGTTGAATGTGGACGTGGTAATGCACATTCTGCATTTATGTTGCTATTTTTTTCATCGCAGGAGAACAATCATCTCATTGACTATCACATTCAAATTTTCTCCCGTCAGAGCGAAGGAACAAAGGAGCGTCTCATGCATTCGTCTCATGTCAGTTATCTTTGAAGGCAATTGTAATTGAACGTCAATCTCGATTTGATCCTTAAACAAAGTCTGAGTTCTGATGTTTGCGCAAACGTTTGCGAGAATTTGCGCGAAGTAGCATCCGCCTCAATATCAATTCGTCCGCATTTGCGCGAATCCTTTGAAGTTCCTTTCCTTGTCCTCTCTTCCCTAATCTCTTTTCTACCCAATGCAGATCTATCTTCCTCTTTCACTCATTTATCTTTGTTAAAACAGCTCCTCTGTTTTCGTTCCACCCATTGCTTAGGTAATCCAGAGTATCGACTGGCAACTAGCGCCCGTGAATTAGTGATGAGGCTATAATCTCGATCCCTTCCGCAGGTCTATTGTGTACTCTATGCATTTGGAATGGTAGAGAAGCAGTTATGTATCGCTCGCCCGCTTTTCCATCCTTGCTCCCATATTTATAGAGATGAATCCTAACTGCCGTCAGCACACGAGACAATAGTGGCGAAAGGCAGCTCCATTTTGACGGATTCCCAAACTGAGATTATCTATGATGGTCTGGAATCTCTCAACGGGATATACTGTCTAGTGGGATGTCTCTCGGTACATGACACTCTTGTCTCTCGAGATCGAATGACTGCTTGAGACAAAAGGCCTTCGTTACAAGCAGTCCCGCTTCTCTTTTTGCCTCAAAGTGGTTGGAAAAGGGTGGGAAACAGACGTGAGAGAGGGGGCGAAGCAGCTGTAATGAAGGACTACATTTAGTCCCTTGAAAGGGGTTGTTGCTCCCTGGGAAGGAGCGAGAGCACTCGATGGGAATAATACTGCTGATTGTATGAATGAGTTCCCTTGCAGGTCTTCTCGACTCTCGTCTCTCTTCCTCTCCATCTCACTCACGACTCAAAGGAAGTGCAAGTTCGCGCCACTGCCTACGGTATGTAAAACGACTTGTAAGATACAATATCAATTGTCGATGCAGATTCGATGGGTCTCGTCGGGGATACGGTAGCCTCGCAGTGGTGGCCGATCGATACAATTCGAGACACTGCCGACGTTCCTCTCAAGATTTCCCTTCTACGACAGGTGCTAGGCTGACTAATACGGCGTAGTGTAGACAGATACTGCTGTAGATGTGGCATGAGGAGCGGGCTGCTGCCCTGTTATCGATCCATTGGCCTTCCTTCCGCATTCCGACCTGCGATCTCGGACTCAAGATCGCCCATCACGACATGGCGAGCAAGCAGGAAGAGATGAGGGTGCAGCTGGTGAGGAATACGACTTGTACTCATGACCTACCATATTCTATCACACCATTCCCTTGACAGGACGAAACTCGAACTGTTCTGGCGCATAAGCTGCACTACGAGGAGACGTACGCAATAGAGGTGGAAGAACCGGGAACGGTGTCATCTTCGGAGACTGGTCCCGTCACGACGAGTCCAGCCGTGCTCGTGATTACGGTAGACGCGTGTCTACGGATGGTCGCCGATCCCAACATGTGTCGTGAGTTCCTCCTCTTTCTCTTGGTTTGAATGCACAAATGGGGTGGTTGTTGGTATGTGATGGAGAGAGAGGGCGGGAAACAGTCGAGGCTGTTTATGAACGACGCTTTGTGTTGCGACTTGAAAGGAAGGAGATCCAGAATGGGTGCCATTTGAAAGAGGAAGAAGAGATGGGTCGACTAACTGTGAATCATCTACAGAGCAAAGAAAGTGAGCTGCTAAAAGGATCCAAGATGAGGGGAGGGGTATTTCATAGTGCTGTGGATGTCTCTCTGGGGACTCGTTGTAATGGATTGTTCATGCTCTTCTTCCGTCCCTTGTTTTGGTTTCCCCTCTTTATCGGGAACTCGCATCAGATCTCATTTCCGTCCATGGAGAAGTTGATAGACACTTTTAGTGGATGGAAGCGACCAGATTGTAGAGGAGGATTCTGGAGGGGAAGGGATGGAGTGGGGGGTGGGGGTAGATATGGGAGGGTGTTCCCACTGTGTCATCACTCCCTTTTGTCCATTTGATGGATGAAGTGAAGGCGAAGATTGATAGAGGGAGGGACTCTATCCGGGAGGAATTGCGGATATGGAGAGACTGGTGTCAAGATGGGATCAATTGTGGAACGTCCGGTTATTAGAAGTAGTCATAAACGTTTTGATTTGTTCGTCTTGTGGAGATAGGCAGCAGTAAAAAGGTGCCGAATGTATGTCTGTGTTTCTCTGCACCTCTCAATTTCTTCTGTTCTTTCGACATTTTTGAGCATCTGGACGGAAAAAAGTGTGAAGCTAAGAGATAATTGTTGGTAGAAGTCAGACAGATGGGAGGAGATTTAACGAGGTTGTGGCCAGATCTGATAGTTTGATAGCTCTTTACTTTTGCCTGGCACTACACCGCATGAGAACTATGACGTCATGCCGCCTTTGATATATCAAAGGCGGCATGACGTAATAGTTCTCATCCGACCTAGTGCCCTTTTGCCTAACTGAGATGCAGATGGAAGGAACGGTTGTTGCTCCGTGGGAAACGATTAGTGGAGGGAATCCAATCAAGCTCCTTATGGGAAGAGGAATCAGGTGGTAGGGAAGCTGCCAATTGGGGGCTCGAATGAGATTGGAAGGGGGCAAAGGACGACGAAACATCTGCCGATTGGACAAATACGGACGTCAAAGCGTACCATTCTCGGAATTTTGCATCGAAGAAATGCTTAATTAATTTAGATTTATAAATTTCGCAATGATGATACCTAGTGTGAAGGGTTTCACTATTTTATAAAAAAAAATGCAGTGTATAAGCTAATGAATATTATCGGGAGAAAGCATCTGTCTATTAGATGGGAAGGGCCAAACAAGGTACTTGAGGGGCAGGGTATGAGCGATTGCAGAAAAGAGGAGGGATCAAAGGATAGACTGAACCACTAATTGAATTGATATGACGCCTTTTGGGGAAATTTGATGACAGATGGAGGAGATTCATCCACAATTAATTTTTGGCTCACTCTTGTAGCTCATATTGCAGTGTTTAGTGTGAGTTGGAGAGTGGTTATAGCTCGTTGTGGTAGTTTAGAAGCAATGTTAGTGCGTGAGTGATTGTTTATCGGGAGGAAGGGGAATTGATGAGAGGCAAGTAATAGAGATGAGAAGGCAGCTGGTAGAGAAGAGATGGTACTTGAGGGGGTGAACATGGCTACCATGGAAGGGGAGGGGGGGGGGCAGGATGGAATGGACGAGGGACTGATCTCGTATACAGAATCCCCATTGCAGCTCCTCCGCCAGTCTCTGAACTCTCTTACAAATGGAACACGACGGACACTTTCGTCGTCTCGTGGAGGTACGGAAATTCAATCTTGATCATTCGACGCATCAACCCGATCTTCGCAAAATTAATCTCTCTACAAAGCAAAAGTTCTAATATTTTCACTGCATGTTACGCGAAAGGTCAATCATTATGTAAATGCTTCCTCTTTTTGATGTTCATCTAATGATTGGTTGCAGCTTCAATCGTCCAATGGAGGGCGGGAAGAGGTCTTCCTCCCACCATTTCCTCGTCTCTGTAAGTCTGCAGCCGAAGAAGAAGAGAGGACAGACGAGAGAAGTCGAGGAGAGGGGCGAGGAAGAGGAGAGACAGGGAATCTCCCTCTGCGATGAGAAGATCAACCACATCAGGAAGACGTACACTGCTGTGAGTAATTGATAACGAGCATCATTCCATAGCTCGCATTTCCTTTCCAGTAAGAATGAGGACTCTGTTCAGGAGGTTCGCTCCGCCACCTTCCGCCTCCCCCCATCCTCTCAACTGTGCGCGTTCTCAGTGGAAGTGATTGCTGTAGACGCGAGGAATAGAAGATCAAGAGGTGATTATCGACCGATTCAATGTGGTTTGATAGTAATATATTCGTTCATTTCCAGGAGTGATGATCGACTCTCAACAAGCAGAGACAGAGAGTTGGCAGCAAGTGGAGAGTGCAGGCATCGAGGTATCGTGTTAACATTTTATTAATGAATGGCAATGAACAAAAATAAGCCGTGAACATTAAATATGTACAAAAATGAAGTCAAAAAAGGAGAAAAGCCTATGAGAGCCTCTATTGGGGAGAATAGGAGTGCGGACGCTGCGAGTATTCCATGAGGTTCTGGATGATCTGGTTTCTTCTCTCGATTATTCTGTCGATCGTATCTTGTTCCAACGAGGCGTACTCGTGAGAGAGCTTCAGCTCTTCGATGTCATCAGCAGAAGCCCTTTCTAGAACAACTTCCTGAATATGGAATGTTCTACGTTTTATCAGTAACGCTCAAATTTCAAATGAAACGTATAGCGGAAGATACCTTGAGAGAGGCGAGTCTGTACTGGTCAGCATACACGATCTTCTCCACAAAGGAGAAGTGAGGGTAGTCTTTGGAGAGGAATTGCTCGCACTCATGCAAGAGAGACTGCGAAGTTATATGTAATGTTTTATAAGTGGCATTTGTAATACAGTTTCCTGTAATAAAATAGAGTATATAGGTTTACCTTGATCTGGAATCGATCGGCCAGCTGGAGCATTGAGGTGACGTTTCTCTCTGAATTTATAAAAATGTATAGGAAAGGAGGCATAAGGAATGAATTTACCGTTGATCGACTGATTGGCTTTCCAGAGAATTTTCTGCATCAGATGCATGTCCTGGAATTCAAAAACCCTTTATAATTCTAGGAAAGAGAGATAAAATGAGATCTCACATCAAAGTTTACATCCTTGATCTCCACTTCCTCCTTGTCCTTCTCGGCGAAATCTCCGAAGAAGAGGGCAGTGAAGACAGGAGAGTGGAAGGCCAGATACTGGATATATATATATACATATATAAGTTCGAACTTTCCAAGTCGTGCATGCGCAATAGCTTACCCCCTTTATTGAGTACAATTTTCTGCCCTCGATGACCAGGGCGACGTTGAAGCATGGAGAGGGAGAGAGCATTGATGGAGTGGAATCCATGGTTCTGATATTTTAGGAACTTTAAGCAATGAGTGATCGCGACTGGGGCAGAAAACTGATGCATTGGATACGGCATACAAGTTTCGATAATTTTTAATTTCAGATAACTCTACTATGGGCGGTCTTTCTCTTCATGTGCGTAACAGGAGTTGCTGTCTCGTTAATGGTGAGTACGCTTGTGCGATCGAGATATTATCACAAACATATATAACCTATCTATATATTTGTGCGCAGGCACTTCGACATCAGCAGCGTTCTTCTGTGAAGAAGAAGCAGACGAAGGAGAGGGAACAACACAGGGAGATACTCGATGCCCTCTACGGAAGTGAGTGAGGAGGGGACCACTCCATCCATTCTGCCTTCCTTCCTCAGGAGACACCCTCGGCCGATACGCCCCCGCCCCCTCTGCTGTCCACACCTTCCTCACTGCTCCCAGTCCGCCTCTCACCGTGAGTGATCAGGAGGGGATACGAAGAGAGGCACACCGCACATATTATTTATGCACATGGTATTTTACGAGAAAAAATGAAGCATCTAATTTATGGGGCAAGAAAAAACTGATATTGGAATCAAACTACAATGGTATATTCGCGAAATAATGTGGAAATATGTTTGAAATGGTATGAATAGAGGTTATAAGGTAGTCTATTTAAAGAAAAATGTAGTCGATAGGATGTTTGGCGCTAAATGCTGACGAGGCAGAGGGAGAAGGGAAGGACCCGTACTATTGATTGATTGATGGGGAGAGAGCGGAGGAGAGTGAGGGTAGATCATGTGGTTGTATGATTGTGAGAGAAGTATGAAAGCGAATGCAAATATATCTGTTAAAACAATTTTTCTTGGAGATTGTGAATTTCGGGGAGTCGAATTATTCAGAATACATGATAAAAACGAAAATATTGATCATTGTGAAATATTGTTGATAGAGTGATGTATGGATTGGTCTCTTTGCAGGAAGTTCCTCGAGGTGTGTATCGAGTTGGCAGGGGCTGGAGTGGAGCAGACAACAGCCTTCTATCTTGCAAGGTACGGTTGTGTCCACGGATACTGTAATCTTGGATGGAGTATCGATTGATGGATGTCTATTTAGGACTCGAGTTATGCCAGTCGTCTGGTCTCTGATGACGGGTACGCAGTGTGTGAATTGCACGACGAGACTGCCGATTGCCAGGTGGGAAGAAGCTATGAGAATGCAAGTATTCGAGTAGTAGTGCATGATCAATAATAGATACAGAGGAAAGCGTATGTTGTTCAGCAGCTCGCTGTGCATTAATTGAAAAGCTGATATGATAGTACGAGAAAGGAAGATGGCAGAGGGAAATGGTTAAGTTGCAGCACAATCTCTCGCTGTTCCCACTCCCTCACTCGGAGAGATCTCTGTGCGGAGTGCCCGTGTACAGGTGAGAGAAGCAGTGGCTAAGGAGGAGGAAGGGGGGGGGGGGTTCCATTCATGCCATAGAATGCTCACTTTTGCTAAATGCCACAATAGATGATCCAGCAATAATTGTCGATTCCCTAATGATTGTTGTTTTCAGTCCCGAAGACTACGACGTGGTGGAATTGGTGGGACGGGGTCGATTCGGGGACGTCTTCGCAGCGAGATTCATCCAGTCCACCTCCCTCACTGCCATCAAACACTTCAGTCAGTATTTTATATTTCACTTGTATTATTCTGGATATTATTTGCTAAATTTTGAAATATTCTGTCAATAATGTCTTCCCTTGGCAGACGACTCCTCTGATCTGCAGTGCGAGTTCTCAGCAGCCCGTTCCCTCTCCCTCGTCCGTTCCCCCTTCTTCCCCTCCCTCGTAGGGGTCGTCTGTCCCAATGACTCGCTCGCCCTCTCCGCCCTCGTTTACGAGTTCTGTCCGGGTACGGTATCTATCCTTCCATTCATTGTAGATTGGAACAAGGAAATGAAGAGTAACTGGAGAATTCTCAGGCGGTGATCTCCGTTCCTTCCTCCTGGCAGTTCGCGATTCGCTCCCTCATCGATCTCACCTCGCCCGTTCCTTGCGAGTGGTCGTTCCCCGTATCTTCTGCTTCCTCCGATCGACAGGTGGGAGAGGAGTGGATGGTGCTTGCTCCCTCATCCTCTGATCATTCAGCCTCTTCTCTGGCTGATCTCCATTCTCGATCGGTAGTCCATCGAGATATCTCTGCGAGGAATGTCCTCCTCACTGCGAGATGGAAGGATCCATTCGAGTTGAATGAAGGCTGCGAGGCCAAACTGGGCGATCTCGGACTCTGCTGTGCTATCGGTTTGTCGAACTAATTTACATCTGCATTGTTTGAAACATGCGTTCGGTATTATTTTTTCACAAATGAATAAATTATCTATTTTGAGATGGAGAGGAAGGAAGTCGTAGACTGGCTCTTCCCTGGCAGTCGCCTCAAGTGAGGATGGGAGGAAGATACACACTGGAGGATGATATGTGAGTTGGGGACGATTTGATAATGCATTGCATATTCATATCTCTATCTATGTGCCGATCCATAGATGAGTCTCCTTGTCAGTTGGTCGTTCGGATGTCTGCTGGTGGAAGTGGCGACTCTGGGGATGGAACCATGGAATGGAGGAGAACTGCCATCGATGGAGGATGGAAGGGAGATGGGAAGGAGAATCGAGAGTGTCGGAGTGGGACATGCTAAGATGTGAGTGGAGAGAGAGAGAGGGAGGGAGTGCTGGAGGGATTCAGTGACTCTTCTCTCGCCTCTCGTCTCCGTCCTCTCATCTCGCAGTGTCTCTCGATGGAGAGAGCGAGTCGACCCTCCATCAGGAAGATCATCGACCATCTCATCGGATTGAATACCTCGGGAGGGACACTGCAGACGAGTGATCTACTCTACTACAGCAAGGATTCTCAGTTTGTCTGAGAAGTTGTCCTCCTCCCTTAGATTAGTTTACCTTCCCCGTCTTTGTAATAATCCCTTTCCCATAATAATACCTCAACCCCCACCAATCAATTTCCTCTTTATATTTCGGGTATTGACTCATCCTTCACAATATTTGACTGGTACCTTAGTAGATTCCAAAGTATTTTTTATATTCCAGTTTTCAGCCATAGTCTTTAGTGGAGTGGCAATCGCCTCTCCTCGTTTCGCCCCGTTTCATCATAACTGTGCAATCTCATACATTTTACGTGTACGTTTTAACTACTTCACACACTTCATTCTCATTCGCGCCCTGTAAATGTTCGTAGTAATTCGACATGCAATGTCTGAGTTCAGCTCTAATTTTTCTGTAAATATCGATTGAAGCTTGCATTGATTCTGTTACTCTCGGTTGTATCTTTCTATCATTATGCTTATTATTAGAATTGTAGTCTATCCAAATTCAAATTGAAATGATTCTATCGACCGGTGCTCACTTCATCACTTTCTCACCCTCTCTCGAAAGTGTCCAAATTTCTATTGTATTCTCGATTTGAGACGTTCGGGTTATACATAGGCCGATAAAGTGTATACTAATTCACTGTGTCGATAGTAGTAGATAACCAAGGTCGCACTCGCACCATCAGTTACCATATTTGCTATTGATTAATCACCTCACTAATTCTCATGCTGCAGATGGTGGATTTCGTCCGGTCGAGCACTACATTCAAAGAGGTGGGATTGCCAGTCTGAGGTGATTTATTGTTTATGTTCAGAAGATTGAATTACCTGCATGTTGGAGATCCGTGCCTCCCTCTCTCGTCTTCGATAAACTCGAGGTGCGTGCACTGTGGGGGAGGTTCCCTATTGATAGCACTCCTAATTTCGATCTTCCACTAATAGTAATGCAAATACTTACTGTTAACGTAATGGTATTAGTTCAAAAATTAGTTATAATTTTAGTAGAGCATTACTAAAGTTACTAGAGTGGTGAGTAATGACGGTCGGATGTCCTAGATGAACTTGCATCGTAGGTTCGTCATCACACGGGATTCTTCTGGAGTCGTCGTAGAGAAAAAGAATGCGCTCTGACTGATAGCGGACGACTCTTCATCTATTCGTCATTCGATCGAGGACTGAGCATCTCCCTTCCTGAGGTTTACGATATAGTCATATATTCGGCTTAATTATTGATTGAAGCTTAATTCACTTTGCTACTCGATCTCTGGGAAAGAAGTTGTCGGAAGAGAGGTACGATGAGGGAGGGGGTCAATACCGTGCTCATGCGTGATCCCTTCAGGAACAGGCATTGTCCTGCGAGGTTGAGATGCGACGAGGCAAGGAGAAACTCATGCTCAAAATACGGTACTCTTTCTCGCTTGAATAACTTTTATCCTTATACATATGTTTGAGAGGGAAGGAGAAGGTGACGAGATGGAGAGAAGCAATAGGGAAAGCTGCCTTCGAACTGTCGCCATCGGGAGAAATGAAGAGAGCCGCAGGCACTAGTGAGACTGAGTGAACAACATAGAATTAGTCTAAACTATGTTTGGGATCTCGTGCGAATTGTGGGAAATGAAATGGATGTGCTGTGTGTTCCTCCATCTTGATGGTTGCTCTCTGCAGAGTACTCGTGGTTGTGGAAGGCGGTGCCTCTCTCTGCGAAGAGTGCAGAGAGCAGTGAGGCGACCGCCACTCCCAGCACTCTCGTCGACAACTCTCCCAGAACTGTCACCGACCAGAGTCCGAGAGAGCAGATCAAGGAGTATGTCACACCCACCATAATCATCCTTGTTCCAGAAAGGCCATTTAAAGTTACCGGACGAGGACGAAACCCTGATCTGACCCTGATCTGGTCGCGTGTACGAGAGAGTATGCAAAAGTGAGAGAGCGCGGGATTACGCTGATCATTTAAGGCTTTCCCTTGAAGCTATTATTGATTTTTAGCATTTTTGTATATTCATTCTGAACTAATTCAACCATCGGCTATTCGATGGAGGACAAAAAATATGGGGTAAATTTTGTCCTCGTCCGGTAACTTTAACAAGTATCATGAAGATTTCATGAATTAATAGTTTAACAGTATGCGTAAAATATTTCAAACATTAATTTAACTGTCAAGAAGATACAAATATTATAAATGTGTATTACAGAGCCGACACGAACTCGAACATCTCTCCCGGTGTCGCTCCTCCCCCCTCCCTCTCAGTGTCTATCGGAGGGAGTTTCTATCAATCATTCTCCCGTCAATATTCGATCGATAATGACGAGAATACTGTATCCTCACCCCTCTTCTCGTCGAGAAAGATGTCGAAGGCCACTGTCTTGTCGAAGTGCAGTGAGGATGAGATGACTTATCAATCTGCTCCTTCCCACCGAGAGAATTCATTTCCCATCTTTAGGTATGTTTTAGACATCAATTGATTTATTAATAGCGAAATATATTCCAGTTCCAATTCATTGTATCTCCGTTCAATGAGTAATTCGGTTCTCGAAGCGATGGACGTCAGCCCTAAATCCTCACCACATTCGCAATAGAACAGCGTAATTCGTAATAGTAAAACGGTCCTCCGTAATAAGCTACAGGTCCCTTTCATCACGCTTGTCAACCATCTCAATTTCATTACTGGTCTCAAGTCGATTACTGGTGATTCGTTACTTCCCATGATATCACTGACTAATTCGTATCTGTGAATACTCATATCTGTATTATATCAATTTCACGTGTAGAAATATGAAGATTTCATTCTCGCAATGCAGCCTATTATTGAAAACCACTCAAATTTACGATCACTTGAAATTACTGCGCGAGATGGTAGTTCAATTGAAAAAAAGAAATGTACTGTAGGCTTTGATACCGTATACCTGAAGGAGAGAAAGCGGAACGAGTGATAATGAACATTCCTCTCACATGAGGCATAGTCGGGACTTGGAGAAAGCTCCCGTCGAGATTGATCGGTGATCCGACCAGATTTCCTTGGCGAGTATGGAACGGAGAAGATATTCTACGTACATCTACGAATGATTTTTGCTACCATCCCCATAATTGTACAGAGAGCCCCAGTTGAGAGGACGTAGACCGTCTTCACGACACAACTTATATGATCTTTGATATTACTGATCGCTCAGCATGTGTTGCGTGACCGATTGCAGTGGAAAAGTGTTCTGAGATCATTGTGGTTCTATTGAGAAAAGTGTTCTGAGATCATTGTGGTTCTATTGAGACAGCACTGCTGGAGACCGCACACTTAGTGGCTCTAGAGTCGCGAGGTTGCTGAGTTACTTCAGACCACTTGACCAACCCATATTGATTTTAGAAATATACTGTAGGAAAGAAGTCTAAAAGAGCTTGAAATAGGAATTGAGATCATGCCAGATCCAGCACATGTATCGAGATTCTGGACGCAGACTTGATTTCTAGTGTAATTTGGTGTCCATTTACCCAGGAATGCGCGTGGTTCTCTATACCGCAGTTTCATTCTTGGGAGTTCGGAAGGAAGTCCCTCCACCCCCTCCCCTACCAACGCATCATATGAAGATTACCGCATCACGATTTATATTACAGGCGATCCCTATTGACTTGAGTGAAACAGTAACAATCACCGAAGAATAGGCAGAATAGCTATTATCAAAAAGAGAAGTCGCTTATTTAAAGGTTAGGAAAATATCAGTGGAACAACAGTACTGTTTATCGGATCAGCATTTCACATAAAAATAAAACTGTTTTGCAAACATCAACCAAACAGAGGATATGTGAGATGCTGACTATCTATCAACAAAATAAATGAGATTTAACGGAAGGAGACTCGCTTGGAATAACATCAGAACCCTATTAACTTATGAATAGTGCTTGTGAAAACAAGATGGAAGCGTGAAAGTAGGGGACAGTGGGGAATCAAAATCACATAGTTTAGATGAACTGCTCTCCCCACTCCTTGAGGCAATTGTAGGCAGACTTGGCGTGGTTTGAGGTCACTCCGGCCTGTTCCTGTAAGGAAAAGGATAGTGCTCAAATGAAAGGAACAGAAACAGCACGATCTATCGTATACATTGAGGTATAAATAAACTTAGAAAGATTGACAGTAGAAAGTAGAACGACAAAATAGCTTTTCTTAGACTGTTGTTCTTTTGTATTCTTTAACTAACCTTCAGCCACTCAATAAAGAGCTCCTCGTCCTTTTTCAACAGAAGGAATTGACCGAAGAGAACGTAGGCCTGGAAAGTGTTCATTGTAAGGTGATAGCTGACAAGTTCAGCTAAGTTAAATAAAACCCTATTCTATCATAAAAACACAGTGGATCAGTGGAACGCATCAGTATAAAATGAACAATGAGTAGAAAATCGGAGAGATTCTCAACAAACCTTGTCGAATCCGGCTTCCGACAGCTTGGCTCCATAAGTGGGGCCGATTCCGGCAATGCAAGTAACTTCTTTCTCGCCCATAGGCTCGCCGATGAAATCGCGATGCTTGACCGACGTAGAGGCCATCGTTAGCTCGAGTCTGGGAGAAAAACTAATGAAATGAAATCACCGAATATTTAAAGATGGGCGTTGATGTACTCTCGAAAAAATTGCGAAACTGCTGTCTAAGAGGTAAATCGATTGCGAAACGTTTCTTGTTTAAACACGAAAACAGAGGCATAATACGCACGCACGAGGTGGCTAGCGTACTCTTCGAAGAATGAGTCACCAATTCCCGCTCTAGTGTTCAAGAGAGCGCGGGAAAAGGTATACTGTAGTCAGTTCCAAGGAGCATGAAAAAGTATGAACAGATTACCATATATCGATAAGGCCCGGTATTTTTAACTTGAATTAAATATTCGATTTAAAGGTTTTAAGCGCAATAATAGACAAATAATACTATAATAATAAAGAACCGAACGAATCCAGCAGTTGTTTATGAATTTTAAAGTCACATCTCCGACCCACTGTTCTAAAATTGAGCATTCTCGCGCGAGCTTGAAAATTGAATGGTTGCCTTTGACAACTGATCTATATCGATGTTTTCTTGTCAATTGCGTACAAATTATATTATTTTGAAGGCTTGGATGCAGCGTATCAACTAAGGGTTTCATCACCAGCACTCAATTGCTCGTCTTTCCGCGATGAGAAGAGGTTCTGATCAGAAACCTTCTTCACCATCGAAGAATGCCGCCCATCTGATGTCAACGATGAACTCTGCTACAGCGAACAATGCTCGAGTGCGAAGCAATGTGAGTCACACTATCTATTAACCACTTCACGCAGAATTGGCGCGGGGGTGGCAAACCAGCCTCGCTTGGATGCCTCAACTTACGTTTACGTTTACGTTTTACGTTTGTGCATTGTTCTAACAATAAGATTAGATCCTCGCATTATATGTCGAATAACTTGATATTTCTGTTAAGAAGTGTATGTTGTAGACGCATTCTATTCGGGATAAAGTGGAATCAGCTCGTCGTCATCTCAAGAGCCACCAAGAACAATTCCACACTGGAGAAGACTCATCGAGTGGCGAATCAATAGAGAACAAAGTGAGTCCTTTTCGTTATGATCTACCTTTGTGAATTGTACATTCATACATTGAAGAAATACAAAGTTGAGCTGTCCGTCAGTAGCTCAATAATCCTTCCTTTGAGAGTCCTCACCATCTTCGTCGATCTCGTTCTTCTCCTCGAGGTGTCACTCAATCAGAAAGACATGCAGACAGGGAGAAACACACGGTCATCATATTTAATTTTTAAGTTTGATTACAATATGCTAGTGATTTTATTACAGATTAAGGAAACGCGTAGGAGACTGGTCTTCATGTGCTTTTTGTGCACTTGCCTTCCAAAATCTATGACTCACTAAAATGGCCACAATGTCTCGTTACTGAGTTCGTTTGCAGTCGTCGGTGTTGTACTCGGCCGAGTTGCAGCACGCGAGAAGAGTGAGTGGAGAGGCGAGGAGGAGAAGCAATTCAGTGAAGAAAACACCCACGACCAGGTACGGTAGATGGACGATTGTGGTTTATTGAACTGCATCTCTATCAGAGTGTTCTTCTTCAGAGCTTCTCCGGCCAAGTCGATCAGCCCAGCGAGACACAATACTTCTTTCCATAATCAAGTTAGTCGTTCAGAATAATTTTTCATTTTAGTAATTTTTGGCATGTTTCGTCAGCGTACCTTCGCATTAGAAATTCTGTTTAAAAGCTTTTGAATAGATCCAGATTGTTGAATGATACATAAATATCCTAGATGCCAAATACTAAATTCTGAATTTACGAAATTTCATTAATTGTGTAAATGTGCAGTCGATGCGCGATCTCTCACTCAATACGAGTCCCCGTCGTCGCAGTACGTACGTCGTCGGAGGAAAGAATGGTTAGAAGATTATTCCATCCCCTTGCCACTTCACTTTGTACTACATTTGATAGTGAATATGCAACTTTCAGACTCTTTCCGCGCCGATGCTACGTTCACAACGAGTCGAAGAGAGACATTCACGATCGATCGACGGGACCAGACTACAGTATCCCACGATGCGACCGTGATCGCGCCAGGACTATTGGATGAGGAATTCCATCCGAGAAAGCCGAGGGTTCAGTCTCACGGAAGTTCGAGTGTGTTTCACGCTAAATGTGCGCCCAAAGGTGAGAGATATCTACCATCAGTTGCATTTATATCTGTTCTTACAGATATGATCCCTCACGAAGTATCGAATCCTGGAAAGTGGGAAATTGATTTCCTCCCTGGTTCACTCATCAATGCGAAGAAAGTCGAAAAGGTAAGAAAAAATAAAATGAGGATACGGAATAAATAGTGATGTGGAATAATAATGGAGAGTGGTTGTGCAGGATCGACGATCGGCTGCCTTCGATCTGGTGTCTCCCAATTCAGAAACAGTGCGGTATCAAGAGGAGAGGACGAGGAGAGAGGAAGAGCAACTCAGGAGGTCAGTCAGGGGGGGGGGGCTGGCTGTAGTATTCTCTGCCCTTTAAATATACGTGATACCATTTGACTCGTCAGACTGGTACACGAGCAGACGAATGGACGGAGTACGAAGGAGATCTTCGATAGTTGGGTGCCTCTCGATGAGGAGAGAAGGAAGAGGAAGGGAGGACAGACTGAGGGAGCAGTCACTGCCAAGGTAGACCCATCTCATCTAGCAGTTATCTGTCCCTGCCTGGAAACAGAACAGTGCAATGTTATCGTTCGTTGATGTGCAGAAACGATTGGATACTGACATTGTAGAAGTCGACGCGACGTCTGTGGGAATCGGAGGAGACGCAGGAGGATAGAGAGATGCTGCGAGTATTGGGAAGACGAGAGAAGGAGGAAGGAAGGAGGGTCGTGATGGAGGACGATGCCGGTTATGCGATGCCCCTTCCCACTGAGGGTTCGTTGTATGCAGATGTCTTGCCTCCTTCCCATCCACTCTCCTATCACTCGCACATCTTACCCTCTCCCTTTGTAGTGGTGGATCGTCCTCTTCGCACTCCTTCCCCCATTCCACCCCGTGAACCCACTCCTGAAGAACAGTTCTTCACCCCCGCTACCAGTGCACCCAGACTGAGTAGAGTGAGTGGAGTGAGTGGAGTCAACGAGAAGAATATAGACGGTGAGTCAAGGAACACTCACACTCCCCACTGGGAGAAACATCAAAGACACCCACTGGAAATATAGTAGAATGTTGTGAAGACTGCTCTCCCAGTGGATCCCACGATTTTACCATTGATTTCATATCTGTATATTTCCTCTTTTTAGGAAATGTAGGAAATCAATGTGATAAGAGTACCAGAGAAAGGGAAGCAGTGGCAAGACGATAGATTATCGATTGCTTGCAGGGGAAACACCCATCGTCGGTCGTCACTCTGCCAGATTCACTTCTACTTTTGTCATGGATCGATCAGCTGCAGTGGACAGGAGTGTACGCACATTGAGGTTGGAGGAGTATCTAGACGGATGCAAGGAGTTTACTATTTTTGTTTTTATCGGTTATCAGAATTCACATAATGAAAATTGTCATCGATGAATGCTAGAACAATACTTATTTTTACATGTTTAAAAGGACAAATTAGCAGAGGAGGAGCGGACTCGGAGGCAGATCGGAGTGGGGGCAGTTCATTCCATGGCACTCCCGATAGAAGAGAAGAATCGATTGAAGGAAGGGAGAGATCTATGGGAGAATATGCCACTCCCATCGGAAGAAGAGAGGCAGGGAGAAGAGACGAAGAGGAGGTCAGAGTAGGGCTTGTGCTGAGGAACAAAGTACATCTCTATTGCGAAAGCTGAGGATTGCTGTTCAGAGATCTTTCCTGAATACTTCATCTCACGATCGATCGAGAGGAGCTCTGAATGAATCGATGAGGGGATTCGAGACGAGCATCAATAGGTACGGGTTACTCATTGAAGTGGATAGCACTCGAAAGGAGATGTTTTGCATGTCGATCGTCGTTTGTGATGATACCTATCTGAAAAGGGACATCTCCCTTTAATAATGCATGATTCTTTACTGCAGGAGTCTCGATCACCTCTCGTTGCTGGCCTCTCGTCTCACTTCCTCTCTGGAGACATCGAAGGCCAATCTCACTGCTATCGCTGCCCCCATGGGGAATTCAACTGCGAGTCCCCTGAGGGAGAGAGGAAGAGGACTGGAGGGTGAGTTGAGAGGGAAGACACCCTCCTTACAGAGGACATGACCATTCAACTAGTCTCGATCTCTGCAGGAGTGGAAGGGGAACGACGATTGGGAATGGAAGCTTCCATCCTCGAGTCTCTGCCCCCGATGAGAGAGGAGAGACACTCAGTGGGAGGAGAGGAATTGAGAAGGATCATGGTGAGTAGAGTGGAGGGGGGGGGGGGGGTGGGCTCATAATGATAGGAGAAGGATGAGTGTGATGATAATTGGTTGTGTATTTCTGTGGAATGAGATATTTGTAGACTCACTCGACGGAACGGGATCATCGAATCTCGCTCCCTGATGAAGAAAAAAGAGGAAGAGAAGAGAGGGTTGAGAGACACACGGTTAGTACTCATCAGCTATCTACTTGATGCACTTGGTTAATGCATTAAAATCACTGTAAAGGATCATTGCCAATGTTTTCGCAGGAAAAGTATTGTATATTTCTTTGCCATGATTTTTAACATTGCATAAGAGCCGATAAATTCGAGATTAGACAAAAGTAATTGTTGATTTGAGTCTCCCCTGCCTCGTCTCCGTTCGTCGATTCCCTCTCATGGGATGGCATCTCTATTGGATGCGAGTATCGGAGTGTTGGAGAGGACGGAGGGATACGAGAGTGAAGCTCAGAGACTACAGAAGGTAGTCAGTGAGGTGAGAGAAAGATGAGGGAGGCGAGGAAGAAATTCCCATTGGCAGATGAATCAGACGGCGACGAAGGTGGAGAAGGCAGTTGAGGAGAGAGTGAGTGATCTCACTCTACCAGAGGGACAAGTATTCCTTGCAGCCCCTCCCTTCGCTTCCCTCCTCTCCGGCTCCTCCCATCCCTCCTCCTCGATCTACTCGTCCATCTGCCCCTCCCGTCCCTCGTCCTCGTACTCCCGCTCCCTCGATGGAGGCGAAGACTGAAGCAGCTGCAGTCAATCCGAGGCCACAGCTGGCAATCGAAACTGCTGGTGAGAAGGGGGAGAGGGAGGGATGGACTGAGCAGAGTGCATTTGCATCATGCAGTAGTTTTGACTGACGAGAAGATTAGCATTTTAGTTCCATCGAGGTGCTCAAGTTGGAGTGGTCGATTGCAGGTGGTCGAGAGGAGCTGATGGAGATGTACGAGGCACGCCATCGGAATTGGCATCGAAGAGGTACCGTACACTCATCTTCCCTACGAGACTCCCCATTAGTGTCTGGATTACGGTATGATTAATCGATTGCAGCCGACGACACGCCATCTAAACGCTCTCCCATTGCAAGGTTGGTGGTTTGTTATTATTTCTGGTGGGCTGTCTTGATTGGATTGGAATAGATCTTGTTTCTGGCAGATCTCCGAGTCCCCTGCAGCATTCGTTCTCCCTTCCGGCAGAGTTGAGGGAACGGCAGTCAGTGCAGGGTGAGTGGAATGTCCAGAGGGATCTCACCCCCCCCCCCCCTCCTCAGGGATGCTGGAGCAACGAGCGAAGGCAGTGAGAGGAGCATTCCTCCATCTACTACAGAGACTCTACAGGGCACGATTCGAGACCAGATACGATGAGAAGAAGTGAGAGCCACTCTTTCCATTCCTCTAATCCCTTCCCATCTACAGGCACTCTCGAGGTGACGCCGCCAGTGAGAGGCAGTTCGCAGAAGTTCAGAAGAGAGAGGAGGAGGCATTCAGAAGAGAGGCCAAGGAGGCAAAGAGAAGGGCCATCGATCCAACCATCAGATATGTAAGTGGGGAGGATGGAGGAGGAATGAAATGGATAAATAGTAAATAGTATGATTGTAGTTATAGATAAGGATTGCTGAATATATTATTCTGTTTGCAGCGTGATTTCATGCAGTGGCTGAAGGAGGAGAGTGAGAGGATGGAGGGGGAGATCGAATGTGAAGTAGAGAGAAGAGAGATAAGGAGATGGGAGAGGAAGATGAAGACAGGGGGAGTAGATCAAAGGTTAGTGAACGAGTGAGATGGAGTGTAGATGGGCAGTATTCAGTCTGCTGGACTCTTCTCGATTGAGTGAGGCAGACAAACTACTGGATGAGAGGGCGAGGAAGGCTCTGCGGGCAAGACAGACAGCACACAAACACATGGAGAAGAGGGAGCAAGTGAGGAGACTCGAGAGTGAAGCGAGAAGGGCAGTGGGTGAGTACTCTCCCTCTGAGGAGTGGGAAGGGCCTCTTCCCGTTGAGTGATGGCGGAGATTCCTCGTCTGCTCGATCCTCCATCGACGATGCCTCCTTCCTCCTGCAGCAGTCGATGAGGAGATACTCGATGGGTGAGAGATGCGTGATGGAGGAAGGGAGGAAGTGGTGGTTGCAGGGAACGAGCCCCTTCGAGTGTCCTCAGCGAGGGGAGCGACGGCAGAGACGAGCATCAATGCAAACAGAGACGGTCTGTCGAAACGACATTCTATTTTAAACTACTTTTTGAATTCAGAATTCTCCCACTTATTCTTTTTGTTTGTAGATTGAGTATTCAACTTGTTTCACAGGTCGATCTCTCGATGAATCAAAGAGTGCCGATAGGAAAGAAGGAGGAGAGAAGAGGAAGGAACTGATGAGTGAGATGAAGGAACGATTGGAGGTGAAGAGGAGGTGAGGAAAGGGGAAGAATTCTAGAAGAGTGAGAAGAAGGAGAGAGATGATGAAGATCCTTGCAGACAAGCGGAGGAAGTGAGAAGGGCGATGGAGGAGAGCGAGAGGAGAATGACCGAGACGTAAGAGAGGGAGGGGGAGGGGAGAGAAGAGGGAAGGGAAGGAAGGAGTGATTGCAGTGAGATGGTCTCAGTGGCTGCTCAATTGGCAGCTCATGATGAGTACATCAGAGAAGTCGAGGGAGTGGGGAGAGTCATCGCTCAGAATGTACAGCGTGAGTGGTGGAGGGGGGGATACAGGGGGAGGAGGAATCTAGATCAGCTGATGGAGTTGACAATTTGATAACGATGTATCACATCATCCCATTTCCCAATAGGAGAGTGAGATTGCAGCCCGTTCTCCTTCTGGTCTTCCCCCTGGAGTGGAACCACTCGATCTGTCCAGTCTGGATGAAGAGGGAGAGGGAGAGGAGAAGAAGAGCAAGGATTCTATCGAGAAGAGTACTCCCATCAGTGGAAAGGAAGGAGGACAACCGAAGTGAGTGGGGGGGGGGGGGAGTTGAAGGAAGAGAAGAGAGAAGGAAGTAGTTGATTCCAATACTTACCAGTGTCTATTCAGATCGACTCTCTCTCGTGACTCCCTTGATGGGATTCCCTCCGTTCCTTCCTCCATCGACCGTTCCTCCGATCCCTCAACGACTTCTGCCTCTAAGACGACCTCTTCTTCCTCATCCATTTCCACTTCCTCCTCTAATAAGACACTCAAGGCCACTGAGGAACTATCGCAATTGCTCGAAGAGATTGCGGTAGAAGAGGAGAAGAAGGAGAGTACCGTACCCCTTGAAGAGAAGGAAGATACGGTAGTGGCTCCTCAATTCTCTCCCTTGTCGAGTGGAAGGAAGGATGAACTGGATCTATCGTTGCCATCCACTGCAGCATCGACTGGCAGACAGGAACTCACTCTGGATACTGTACCTCTCCCTGATACCGTACCCCCGCTCGAGAAGGACGTCGAAGAGACCCCCATTCCTGTCGAGACCCCGCAAGTACCTCCACAGCCTATGGAGGAATCGATTCCCGAAGAGAGAGTAGAGAGAAGCACCGTACCCAGTCGTGCACTCTTCTCTCCCATCGAGAGTTCGACCAGTCGAAGTGAAGAGACTGAGAGCAGCAGTGATAGAGGAGGGAAGATAGTCACTGGAGGAGGAAGGAGTACGGTAGTGACGAGGAAGGAATCTATTGAGGAGAGCAGTGATGAGATTGAAGATGAGACTCTCGATGTGTCCACTACATCATTGAAGAAGGTGAAGGTTTCCCTTGATGTAAATACTCTCTTAATTTCTTCAATTGTAGGCAATTTCTGTAGCTTCTGAGATGGCGAATCCATTCGATGGATTCGAGAGCAGTTCGGGAGGAAGCAGAAAGAGTGAGGAGAAGAAGGAGGAGGAGGAGGAGGTTAGAGGGGAATGGATGGGATGTCGATGGTCTCACGATGGTAATCTTCCCCCTTTTAGATGTTTGCTCCTGCTGTCACTGCCACTCCCACTGTGACTGCCTCCAGTCTCGATCAATCCACTGTGATTGAGAAGTCCCCCATTGTGCAGAAGGAGAAGGAGGACGATGAGGTACTGTAGTCGCCCCACCATTCATCGTTAACTGACTTATTCGTAGATATCGTGGGGCGATGGAGGAGGACTGGAACTGGGTGGGGGGAAGTGCGAGGAGTGCAGACTTCAACTGGGGTACGGTAGGAGATGAGATACGAGCGGGTAATTTATGGGGAAAATATTGTGTTATTTTTTTTACAGATGTGTCAACAGCGAGAAGCGAGGAGAAGAAAGAGGAAACGAAAGAATCTGAGGTGGGATCGAAAGAAAGAAGAATTGAGCAACTGAATCAACCTTCACTTTCGTATACGATATTTTTTTCGTTGCAGAAGTCTCAAAGAGTGGAAGTGGAGGAGGAGGAAGACAAGGGGGAGAAATCGGCACGCATTGGTTGGTAGTCGAGGAGAAGAATGGTTGAGTGAGGGTGTCATTGCAGGAAAATTCGCGTCTCTGAGGGAGCGACTGAGCAAGATCAGCATTGAGGATGAAGAGGAGAAAGAAGGAGCGAAGGTGAGGAAGGAAAGGATCAATCACTCTATCAAGTTCATTTTATTTAGCTCTGCTTGTATCATCAATCTATTAGGCTGTAATTCGTTGATCTATTTCAGCCCTCTTCGTCTTCTTCCTCAACTGCGACTTCTTCTTCTCGCTCTGCTTCCTCAACGACGACGTCGACTGAGAAGACGACGAGTGAAGAGACGGAAGGGAAGAGTGGAGAATCGAGTGAGAGGAAAGAGGAGAAGGTGGAGGAAGATGAGAAGACTCCCCGAGGTGAGGAGAGAAGAGGGGAGGAATGGTAATGGAGGCTCCCTCAGCAGTCTCCTCTATCTCTGGTGGTCTCTCTTCAGCTTCAGGCAGCATCGACTTCGACGCAGACGTCGCCCTTCCCATTGGTGAGGAGGAGATGACCCCTTCCCCTACCCTCTCCATCTTCTTATTGCAGATTCCTCTGCGCGTACTCCTCGTGCCCCTTCTAAGAGTCGATTCAGACTGAGTCTCGATGACTCCTTCCCTGGTATGCCCCCTTCCCCTTTCTATTGCACTCAAGTAACCTCATGATTTCTGTTTTGTGCATTTTTGAACAGTGCAACAATGTGAGTGGCCTAGTTGTCGATTGTAGCCAATCATGTTAAAATCCGTGCCCACGTCTTATCGGAAGAGTGGAAGTTTGGAAGGAGACAGAACTAGAGATGAATAAGTGTTGTTCATTGGATGGTTTGCAGATTCTCCCCGTGAGACAGCGTCGAAGCCCTCTCCATCTACTTCCTTCCTCAATGGACGAGTGATGGGAGGGGGATCTCCACGAGTTACCACTCCCAGTAAGAAGATGAAGGAGAATGATGATAGAATGGGGTACTCATGGATGATTGCAGCCTCTCCCCACACACCTCGTGCCATGCTCCCCTCTCACATCAGTCCCTCTGGAGCAGCGAGTCCCGATGGGAGAAGGAGGTACGGTAGGGGGAGGGATGAGGAGTGTGCGGTAGGGGAGGGGGGGGGGGTGGGTCTACTCATGTGATTGCAGTCGTTTCACGGCAGTGATGCCTCTGTCTCCTCGATCGGGAAGGAGGAGCACTTCCCCCAAGGTGAGAAGAAAGGAAGGGAGGGGGAGTGCTTATGGTACGGTATCCTAGAATGCGTCGCTGTCTCGAGAGGTCTCCTTCGCCCAGGATGATTCATCCCTCGGAGACATGTCCATACTATCGGCAGTCGAACTGCCTACCAATAGTGGAGGAATGGGAGGTGAGCATGAGGGAGGAGTCACTGAGGAGTTCAATTTGAATACCCGCAATGTTGAGGTTTGAGTGGAGTTCTCTCATCGTTGCCTCCTCTGATTCCTCCATCTCCTCCCTTGCCCGTCTCCTCATCTCGTCCTTCGATCGGACACGATCTGAATGGATCCTCGATCGAGGAAGGAGAGGAGATGGACGAAAGCATCTATGATCTCATGGATGTCAAGAATGTGAGTATACTGATTACTAGGAAAGGGCGAATCAATTCTTTTGTCGATGGGTAGGTCACACACGAAGGTATATCGATTGATTACAGCCCGTGGCTTCTGTTCTCTCATCGCTGCCGATAGCTGAGTTGATAGGAGAGAAGAGAGAGGAGGAAGAGAGGATGGGTGAGATGATTGAGGAGTTATCCTGATGGGGAGAAGGGGGGAGGGGGGAGGAAGAGGATGGAATGGGAGGAGGTCATTGGTTGCAGTCTCTCCCCCTGCGACTCTCACTGCTCGCAGCAATGGATCTCTCCATGAGCAGTCGCAGATGATGAACAAGAAAGAGGTCAGAGAAAACCCACTAAGAATGGAAACCTGGAGGAGGACTGAGAAGTGAGAAGTGAACAGTTTGTTTCAGTTCATCAAACCTCGGATCGAGAGAGAAGTCGATCTGATATGGAAGATCGTCGAGAAGAAGGTACGCCGAATGGTGTCAATGCCATTCATCAACATGTTGATTGCAGGGATACTTCGATAAGGAGGATGCGGGGTCATTCGCAGATCTAGATGTGGAGAAAGAGGAGAAGGACGAGATAACCACTCTGAGGAATGAAAGAATGTGAGAGAGAGACATATATTTTATACAAATGGGGAGGGGGTTGTGATAAGATTCTTCCTGTATAATGTATCTGATTGTCAGTCGCCTCATCCGAGGAGTCTCGTCGGAGATAGCTGAAGTGTACACGAGAGACGAGAGGAAGACGAAGGACGGGAAGAGCATCCCTGAGGAGATCGTCCCTCTCAGAAGGGTAGGGAGAGGGAAGGAGGAGGAGGGGAGGGAGGCTATGATGGGACAATGGTTGCAGCTACGGCCTGCCCTCTCGAAGGAACGACTGAGGACGATGATTGAGAAGGAGTTGTTGCCGATGGAGATGAGAGAGAAAGGTGAGAGGAGGGAGAGGGGGGGGGGAGGATGGAGTTGTTCAGTTCCTCTCACTTCGATTCGAATGCGTAATCTGGGAGTGGATGCCCTCTCTCTCCTGGTCGAAGAGAAATTCCTCTACAGTGAACTGTACTCAAATGAAGTGAGTACCTCATCTGCTCATCTATATAATCATCTACTCGTTTACTCCCAAATTTTTCTCGTACGAAATGCATACTTACATATGTTCCTAAATGTTTTTCCGAACATATATGCTTTCAAATTCATTGAGTCATAAATGCTTTCAAATTCTTTGCAGGATCTGCTCTTCCATTCGGATGGAGAGAGAAGAGAGATCATCGAGGCTCTACTCGGACTCTAAGTTGAAGTTGAGAGTCGAAGGGAAGCTATCTACTCTCCGGTTATTTATTCACTTTTTCCTGTATGTAGTATTCTTTCTTTGTCTTTCTTTCATTTTATTCACGAAACATTTCAAGTCAAATTCCCGAGTTATGACAATGAGTTTTAAAATTTTCTTCCTAAGGGAACAGTGATTCGTAGGGAAATCTCTTAATGATGATTCACGTTATCTAATTGTTTTTTTTGCTGTTCGACGAATAAAATAAATATGAATTAGTGAATTACTGATCAGCACTACACATCAATACCTGAGGGAATAACAGGGAAGAGAGTAAGAAGAGAGGAATGATTGTTGTGACGAGAGATACTCGCTGATCAGTTCCAGTGGAGTAAGTGAGAGGGATAAGTGGATTGACGTCGAAACAGAAAGAAGAGGGGATTCTCCTCTCTATGCAAACTGGGGGGGGGGGGGGGTGACAATGAGTTCTCCCATCATTTCCCCGTTCCTCCCTCCTCCCAATCGGTCGAATGGATTCTCCGCCCATTCCATTCCATGCTACAACCACCTTCGCCTACTTCGGAGAATCAGGGAGCAGGAAGAAAAAGAAAGAGGGTAAGAGATCAAAGATCACCAAGATAAGGTTCGCTTACTCTTCTTGCAGAACCAGAAGGGAAAGGGCGCAAGTCGATTCCCATTTGTCTCGAGGAACAAGAACCACTCATTGAGGTCGACCCCGACCCCATCCCAGCCCCGCCCCCTATGCCACCCCCCGCTACCACCCCCAATGGTAGGTACTCCCCCTCCTAGGCTACTGTATCTCCCCTCAGGCAACGAACCACAAGCGAAGAGTACGTGTTCATCGATAGAAAGTCATCTGAGAGTCAATCCAGACAAGCTGCTCGACTCCTACGGGAAATATGGGAGGTAATCAGTATCTCCTCTCCATCGAGGATGATCTTTGATCTTTGAGGATGCAATTGATAGGTCACTTTCTGTGTCAGTATCTCACTCTGCTGTACTCCTCTTCGCTGTTCGTAGTGACGTACACTTCGAATGAACCAGAGACCATCTGCACCTCCAAGAAGAATGTCTCCGGATATTATGTAAGGGATTGGGGATGACTGATTATGTAGGTGATTCTTCTCAGCCATTGATCACGGATGCGTGTAATCGTCGAGAAGAATGCAATGAATCGACTCTCAACGACATCGATACTCAACCTGTTGGCAGCATATTCAAATGGTTAGCAATGAAGGAAAAGAACGGGACGAATCTCTACGAAGAGTAGTCGGAAGAATATCGGTAGCTATTTTCAAAATAATTAATTTGTTACAGGTACGGAATCACATGTGGCAACAAGTTTGTGATCGAGGCAGGAGCGACGAGCTACGTCCTCGGTTAGCCACCCCCCTCCCCCCCTCCCCCCTCCCCTCCCCCCCCTCCTCCCTCCCCCCCCCCCCCCCCTCCCTCCCTCTACGAATCCACTTCAGGAGCAATGATCATCGTCCCTTTCTTCTGCAGACTCGCCGATAAATATGGGAGGAAGCCACTACTACTCATCTCACTCTTTTCTAGGCAAGACTCTGATCTACTCTCCATTGAATACCCCCACCCCTTGCAGTCTCTTCTTCAATTGTCTCATTCCCTTCGCTCCTTACTACTCACTCTACGTCCTTCTTCGCTTCCTCTTAGGGGCCACATCTGATGTGAGTTATCTCTGATCTCTGATCTTTGATCTCTCTCTCCAGGCCTATCTCTCCATCTCTGCCCTTCTCACAGTAGAATTGATCTGCCAGGACGCAAGACCGTGGATCACACTTCTCTCCACAACGGGATTTGCATTGGGTGAGGATTGAGGGGTCAACGATGATGATGATTCTCACTGAGGTCTCCTCTGGATTGGTCTCCTCTCCCTCTTCATCTCCGACTGGCGAATACTCTACGCAGCCACTATTGCACCTGGATTCGTCACTATTTTCTACTTCTGGTTAGTTGCTCATATGTGATCATTGATCTTTGCCTTGTTCAGTTGCTTGACTGAATCTCCCTATTGGCTAGCTTCGCACGATAAGACGAAAGAGGTCAAGGAATACTGTAGGAGATCTAATAAGTGAGTTGATCGATGCTCGTCGATCTTTGATCTCCCTCTCAGAATGAACGGGCGTAATGTCAACTACAAGGAGTGCATCGAAGAGAAAGGGAAACCGCCCGAGCATCACGTTCGATTCAGGTGGAGAGAATGGAGGGGAGGGGAGTGATTGGTTGTCTCCAGAGATCTCCTCAAGCATTGGGACATCATCAAGGGCATCCTCATCAATGGATTCGTGCAGTGAGTGGAGGAAGGGAGGAGGGGGAAGGGGGGGGAAGAGATGGATGGATGGCCATCTCAGATTCACCCTCTCCACTTCGTACTACTCGATCTCATTCATGGCAACTCGATTCACTGATGGTCATCCCACTCTCTCCTTCATGATTCTCGCTGCTGCTGAGATACCCGGTGAGGGAGGGATGAAGGGAGCGAAGGAGAAGAGACTGCAGGGGGAATTCTCTCCATGCTGCTCATGAATCACTTCGGAAGACGAACTCTCGTCGTAATCTCACTCGTTCTACAGTCAATCTGTCTTTTCGCCACTCCTCTCATCGGTAGTACCCCCCTTCCCCCTCTCCTTCTCATTCTCTCATCTCAGGAATGAAGAGTAACTCAGTCCTAATCTCTCTCGCCCTACTCAAAGTCTTCAACACAATTTGCTTCGCAATCCATCCAATATTCGTGGCCGAGTCTGTCCCGACCAGTGTACGGTAAGAAATCGATCGATAAACCGTCATCTATCGATTGATTGCAGATCACTCGTTGCATCGATAGTGAATATTCCTCAGAGTGCGGGAATGCTACTCGGTCCCTTCTTCAAGTATGCTGTGAGTGTCCTTCCCTCCCCTCATTCCTCCCTTCTCTCTCTCCTCAGACGGTCTGGAATCCTCATATTTCCTTCGTGGTTCTGGCAATTCAATCTGCGGTCTCTGGAATGATTCTGATGCTTCTCGACGAGACGAAGGGAAAGGATCTTCCAGAAGATCTCGATGATCTCAAGAGGGATCGATCACAGTATGCAAGGAAGAAGAGTGGTCAGATTACTGTACTCTCACATTTTGAATCCTTCTCAATTTCAGAGGATGCATGAATGAATGCGGGTAGAAGAAGAAATACGAGAAACATAAAATCACAACGAATGACTAACTTTCATTACGGATAAATAGTGCCGTGAAATATGTTCAAGGAACTGAGAGAGAATAGAGAGATTCTATTTCTGTGTGGCTCCTCTTTCTAGTTGATGATATATCTCCGACCAATTAACAATGTACTTGCTTCATTGAGAACAATGTGATATAGCGATATTACGTTCTTGAGATCAAGCATACTCGTAAGATGAAGATAAACTCGTGAACTTAACGCTTGATGCAATCCTGAAATGAAAAAAATAGTTGAAATGGTCTGAACAAGACTGACTTCTTCCCCTTTGGGAATGTAGAGAGAAGAGTAGTCAATGAAGGAAGAGAGAGGACACATTCCATCTACACAATCGAGAGGAAGAAGGGAAGAGAAATTGATGAGATCACTTCGAGAATCAGGAGCGAACAGAATCTGAAGAGCAAACTAGAGAATGAATCGACTGAGTGCACTGTCTCAATGAAACTGATACTCTTTGAGTTGAAGTGTAACTTGCCTTCACGTAATACTCCCCGTTTCTCATCCACAGTTCACAAGCAACTACCGAGGCATAGTCGGGATTTCCTGGACCGAGTATCGCTTTCTGAATCAGTATTGTGGCTGACTTAACGAGATGAATCACTTACCTTTACTCCGAGAGTCATGAGGAGTGCTCGTTGAATGGTATCGTGCTGAATTGAAGAAGTAAGGGGATGGCAATCAGTCTATCACTCACTCCTGAATAGGCGAAGTACTTCGTCGTCGTCCCATTCTTCACTGCATTATTCAGATTCTTCACGAATTCCTTTAGCATGAATCCTCCTCTGAGTCGAATCAATTCCGAGTCCTCAGGGAAACCGAATCCAGCTGAGAACGAGAAGAGATTCACATGGACTCATATTCACCCTCACCATCTCCTACTGTGAAATCTTTCCCCTCATCATTCGCCAGTGCTAGCTCATTGTAGAATTGATCAGTGACCCACGAAGGCATCGTGAGATTGAAATCATTTCTCTTCAATGGAATCCTCATTCAATTGTCCTTCCTTCTATCCTTACTTCCACTCTGAGAATGCCCAACATGTGAGAGAGAGTGTCCATCGACACATCGAAATTCGCCCCAGAATTGGCATTGATCGAAGCGAAAATAGCCTGAGAGGAGAGAGTAAGAGGATGGAATGAGGAAGGAGTGATCAACCCATTTGGAAGCGAGGAAATCCTGGAAGACGGGCTGATTCTCTCGTGCTTTTCTCAATTGATCCGCACGTGGGCAAGAGACTCCCGCTTCCAATTCCTGCAGATGAAATCAATTGAAGGTACAATCATCTATTTCCACTTTGAATAATCACAATGCCACTGACTCGATCCTCTTCGTGTGGTCGAGAGTGAACTGGAATGGGAGTCCACGAGGAGGGCCAACCAAGAGTATCCAGAGGATAAGTGGGGGAATCTGAGAGGGAAGATGAGGAAGAGAGACTTCTCTCCACGAACCAGAGTAGAATCCAGCCAGATTGCTCATTCCAGATTCGATGCATCGAGGAGTGTCTGCTGATCGAACTGCCGTCTCACAAAAGTTCAATTAGTCCCTTCTACGCAAACTTTTCATTATTCACAAGAGTAATCATCAGTATTGAGTGTGAAGGGGTCTCTTCAACTATGTTCTACCTCGTATCTGCTGTATTTCTCTCCCAGCAATCCCGTCTCTTCGATGTACCTCTTCCTCAATCTCCTACCTTGATCGAAATGCTGGCTCATTCCACCCTCAAATAACAGTACATTTATCGATGGATCTCCCTTCACTTACAGTAGTGAGTTCTCCCCACGGGACTCCCCAGAAGGACTCTTGGTAGGGATCAGTGGGATAGCATCCAGTGGGAGTACGACAACCATGTCGCCACAGCTAAACAACAATTTTTCTTCAAATTCAACATTTTATTCCTTACCGTTTGAGCCATAATCAGCCGATCTTGTGAAAGTACTGTAGTGAGCACAGATGAAAGAATGGTGGAGACTATAAGGGACTTCATGGTCGACAGTGGAGGAGAATGGAGTGCGAGCTCTTTTCTATCGCGGGTTCACATGAGATAAGAGACCGGATGTGATATCGAAGGAGGTTGACGATGACAGAGAGAAGTCGTCAGTAGAGGGGAGGCCATTCTTGAACTGTACAGCATTTGCAAAGGATGATACACATGAGATATGCCGTGCATATTATGCACCAATTGCACCTTGAGATAATATTGCAGAAAACGAAAATTTCTAGATTGTACATATAAAATATAACCACAATGTAGTCGTGAGACACTGAATGACCACCCCCTTACCAAACATCAAAGACCTTCCATTTCCTGCGATAAACCCTTTTCTGGTTGTGCTCCAACGTGTCAACGTTCAGCTGCTTGTAGTGTGCATACACAGAATGTCAAGCTAAAAATATTGCACCTTTTATCTTTTCTCGCGAAGAAAATGAGTGCACGACTGGATGGAATTAGACATGATAAGATCTCTGACGTCTGGTCAAAGAAAGAGAAGAGATCAGAGGAGACGAGACTCGAGAGAACGAGAGAGAACATGGCCATTGATATCAATGGGCTGCGCAATCCTGAAGAGGAGGGGGGGGGGTAGTGATGGAATGAAGGAAGAACAAACCTTGGAAGCATCACCAGGGAGATACTTCTGGACGTATTGAAGGAATACATTGAGAGGGCAGAGATCAGATTGGCAAGGGGGAATCAAACTGAAGGAGGAAGTGAAGAGGATAAGGGGAGGAATGAGATACCTCGTAAAGTCTTTCAGTTCAGAATTGGCATTGGCAGAGAAGAGGAACTAGTGATTTTATTGTGGAATGGAAGGTGAAGAATATGCGATACCTTAATGTAATATTGACCATCCTTCATCCACAATTCATTCGCAATCATCGAAGCGTAGTAGGGAATGCCTAGACCGACCACGTTGTTCTGGAACAGAGATATTCAGGAGTAAACTATATTGTTGACTCCAACCTTGACTCCCAGACAGTACAGCAACTGCCTCTCGATTGTGTCATGCTGAAGTGGCCACATCATTCAGTCCAAGGGATTCTCTCACCCCTGAGAATGCGTAGTACTTCGTCGTCGTCGAATTGGAGATGACGTCCTTGATGTTGTCTACGAAGGCCTTCAACATGAATCCTCCCCTCAACTTGAGCAGTTCCGTGTCCTCGGGAAGCCCGAATCCAGCTGATGGAGGGAGTGGTGGTAGAGTCTCTTGAGTGATCTTACCAGCTCCCGCAGTGTAATCCTCCCCGTACTCGACTGCTGCCTTGAGTGAGTAGTAGAAATCGTCCGTCACCCAAGCAGGCATAGTCAGATTGAAGTCATCGCGCTGCACGAAATATGATGATTCCATTCGGGGATTAACGAAGACGAAATGGAGCTGGAATAAGTAGGCTGGTACCTCAACACTGAGTGATCCGATGATATCGAAGAGAGTCTGCATCTTCGCATCGTAAGTCTTGCCCGCATTGGCATTGATTGTGGAGAAGAGTCGCTGAAGAGAAGGGAATCTATTGTAGATTCAGAGTGAATCTCACCCAATTATTGGCGAGGAAATTCTGGAAAGCAGGCTGTTGTTCTCTCGAATTCGATAGTTGAGATGCACGAGGACAAGAAACTCCCGGCTCCAGTTCCTCCAAGGGACGAACTTACTCCAAGTCAGTCTATCAATGATTGCTTGGTCCAACTTTTTGCTGTTCCATGCACTAGTCACTGATCAAATGGCACTCTGAACTTTTCCTCTGATTATTCAGTGATGAGATTAGGTGTCAAAGTCAACGCCACTCTCGTCGTTTGAACAAACTGAAAATCCTTCTCGAAAAGTGCCATTTCGTTCCAGAGAATTGATCACGAAAGTGATTGTCTATGCACAGAGTCGGTACGAAAATACACACACATCACATCAGAATAGGAGATCAAATGTAAGGAGTGAAGGAAAGTTCAACGACGAGGCTCACCCTGTCCTCGTTGTGTGGTCGAGAGTGAACTGGAATGGGAGTCCAGGTCGAAGGCCAACCATTCGTGTCCAGAGGGTAAGTGGGAGAGTCTGGGGGAATCATTCAGTCTACGCTCTAAATGATCCACTCACTGGAATAGAAAGCAGCTAGATTGGCCATTGCAGACTGGATGCATCGAGGGGTGTCTGCCGATCGAATGGAAGTCTGCAAGGAAGAGAGAAGGGAACTCCTTCTATGGACTCCATCCACTCACTTCATATCGGGAGTACTTCGTGTTCAGCAGTCCCGTCTCACTCATGTATCTCTGCCTCAATCTCTGCCCCTGTCGGAAGTGCTGTCGCATTCCAGTCTAAGTGCATGAAGAATGATTACCCCATCGAAGAACGAAGATTACCGTAACGAGTTCTCCCCATGGGACTCCCCAGAAGGATTCCTGGTAGGGATCGGATGGGTAAGTGCCCGTGGGAATTCGAGCTCCGTGTCTCCATAACTACAATTGTCACAAATTCGAATTAATGCTCATATTTAAGGTGATTTGTGCAAGATGAGAATTATCACCAATGATAACACTGACCGTCTGTGCGAAAACGAGCTTCTGTGCAGTGACTGCGAAGAATGGAGAGAAGAGGAAGAGAGAGATGAAGATCATAATGAGATGAGATGGAATGAGGGAATTTAATAGAGACGTCACTGATAACGGGAAGAAGTGAAGCTCAGGAGAACGGAGAAGAGAGGGGGGGGAGGGGAGGGGGGTTGCCCTTATCAATCCCTCCACTGTTCACACGATGGGCCAACTTACTCGTGAGAGGAGGGAATTGTTCTGATAATCAAGTGCAAATAGAAAGAGAAAAGCTGCCGAGTTCACACCGAAATAGAAGAGAAGAGGAGAGGTGTGAAAAGTACGAAGGGAAGATTGTTCCCCTCGTGTAAGAAAAGATAGTGAGTAATAGCAAGTTTCCTTGATTGTGGGCTACGGAGAGATGTGAAGAGTGGAGAATTGGTGAAAATTGAACAAATTTTTTTCAAATGGAGTTCTCGAATAGAGTTTTATTAGTGTGAATTCGAAATAATAATCCAAAATAAACAATAAATAACAACATATTATCACATGTGGAGTGAATGCTCTTAATACCCCCTGTTCGGATTTCCTTCTCGTTCAGTCACATCCAATTGGACATATCTAAAGGATCCCATTTGATAAATTCATTTTAAATAATTACCTCGCATCGATTTCTCTCTTCATCTCAATCGATAGAGATTCGTATCCTGCTGCTTGAATGATCTTTGATCGAATGAGAGCAGTCGATCCAAGTCTTTCCAGAACGATCTGCAAGGATCAGAAATCTCTGAGGAGTGCTCCACTCTATTACCGTTCTGGTTCTGATGAGATTGAATCGATCCGCCATTCCAATCATTCGAATCTCACTGATCCCATGGGAAGTGCACTGGCTCAAGAACACTTCACACTTTCGAGTCAGCTGGAAATATAAAATACATGTTGAAACACTGAGTTGTTCAAATACCATGGGCATAATGAATCTGTCTGCCAAATGGAGCATTGCCTCAACGTTATTCTCATCGATTGGCTTCGACGAGGGGTAGATCACTTCTAGCATCTCATGGAAATCAGACAGCGAACAATCCTAGAGAATCAGGAGAAAGAACTTGAATTTTAGAGTTCCCACTTTTATCGGATAAATTCCATTCGCTTTTTCCTTCATATTTGATGCGAAATATGCTTGTAGAAATTCAGACCACTTGGACACATATGGAACATCGACCAAAAGCTTCTGAGAAGTTAATAGATAGGAATGGATTTGAACGACGAATTACCTGATTCTGTATCATAACAGTCACTGTGGGATTAGTCTCACATAGAAGGGCGTTATTTTGGGTCATTCTAATCATTTTCACTCCGATTGTCAGTGAGTGGTTCTGGTTGTGGTATCCCCTCTTGCAATGACTCATTCGATAACAGCACTGAGAGGATTGTTCATACCTGTCCATAACTGATACTATGTTTCGATCCTCTTGCGGATTCCCTTGAAACTCGCAGAAAATCGACAAGCGCGTTGCTCAGAACTGAAAATGAGGACGAGGATCATTATTTTAATTAACAATGCCTTTATTGCCGTAAGCATCTTTGGATCCAGTTGTCATAATGACAGTGGTGTCAATTTCGACGATAGAGTGAACTTCACACCATCTGGAAGGGAAACTTCAACTGGATGGCTTGTGTAAACTCACAGAGTCACTTGATTCGAATTAATATTCATGAGTGAATAGATAGTCATCGTAACTCCATCCCCCATCTGAAAAGAACCCATTCAAACTCGGAAGAAGTCTCCCTTTGAACTACAGAGAAGGTGATTCATCCTCTCAACTCAGCTAATAAACAAAGGAAATATAGGATCACATCGACGGTTTGTTGGTTCTGCAGTGCTTTCTGATTCTGCGGAGTAGACAACATATCGATTTGGACACTCCTTTGAACAATCGACGCCTTTTCACCGATATTTGATCTCTACAATTATCGTGAAATTTCTTGGAGCGATATCAAGTGCAAACCTCCTTCAATCTCTTGTTCTCCATCTCCAGACGACGCACCTTCTCCAGAAGGCTAAGAATGTTAGAAATGTGTATTTTATTAATCCAACAAAGTTACTAAATTTTGCGTGTTCCTAACTTGGGAATCCATAAATAAATATCACAATAAAACTACCTTTGCATGTCCAAATCGGCCGTTTCTATAAGTATATTATTTTTTTTACAAAAGCATTAAAAAATTCTTACCTGTGGGCATTTTCCGAGACATGATCGATCACTGATTTTATTGTTGCGAAGAGAGGGATGATACGAGCAATTCTCTCTTTCTCTCTCCTCTTCTCTCTAGATTCTTCCGTATCAGTGGTCTCACCTCAAACTTCATTTTGACAGTAAGAATTAGTCAGATCTTGATGATCCACGCCAGAGAAAATGTTCTCAACACATATAATAATATACAAAAAAGGAAATAAGAACAACGTAGTCCAAGAAGAGCAACATTATTTCTCCCTGAATTTATCCACTTTTCCATGGGATTGAGGCTGTTCATATTGAATATATCATAGCATTATGCTGTCAGTTCTTGAATTGAAGACCAACATCGAGTTACTATCTAAATGGCTGCCATTGCACGTCTGTGAACGGAGATTGCATGTCTTTCCCCCCTTTCCCTCTCTCGCCCATTTTTTCTCTCTTCGGTCGTTCCATTGCTTTGTTGGATGATCAGTATCATCTAATACAACTGCGACATCTGATGTAGTTCCTTCTTAAATGGGAATGAAGCAAAGAGATGAATCCACTTTCTTCTATGCACTCGGTAGTAGGCGATAATTAGATTCTTCACAATTATGATGATTTGTTTGCATCGACATAGAGGAATAATTAGGAAAGCCAAGTTTTTATCTCAATTAGGGTTTCTACCATTTATGAAGAAGGAGTAGAAACACTAGGTCTACGAGTTCCTCTGGGAGGTTTCGATGCCCCAGGGGCCTTTGATCCTCTTGGAGGTCTCGTTCCATTTGGAGCTCTTGATCCTCTGGGGGGTCTCGTTCCATTTGGAGCCCTTGAACCTCTGGGTGGTCTTGTTCCACTAGGAGCTCTTGATCCTCTGGGAGGGCCATGGGGCTTTCCTCCCTTGGGTTTGAGACTCTCCAACTCCTTCTTAACAGACTCAGAGAGAGTCGAAGTAAATTCCTTAATCTGGAATCAATTCAGTTCTGAGTTGAAACAAATTGAGTTTACCGCCTTCTGAATAGCCTTGAAGTCTCCTTTCTTCTCCTCAACCATCAATTTGATCTTCTTGGCTGCTTCTTGAGCCTCTGGAGGGGAGATATCTAATAGAGAAGGAAGAGGGAACTGACCGGGGGAGAGTTTGGCCACTTTCTTCTCCAGTTCTTCCTCCAATCTCTTCTTTTGTTCTTCAGTGAGAGGACTGCGAGGGAAGTTGTTTCCTCCTTCGGGACGAGCAGAAGGACGAGGCTACAATGGAGAAGCACGGGAGAGTACCCCACTGGAGGATACACTCACTAGAGCGATAGCAGCCAGAAGGACGAGGGAGAGGATGAGGAGTGTCTTCATTGTGGATGGAGGGGAGCTATCTTCTCCTTCCCTTATGTACTCCCCGATGATACTGATCATCCAACGATGCAATGGAACGACCGAAGAGAGAAGGAAAGGATGAGGAAGAGAAAAAGGAGATAAAGAAAGACATGCAATCTCCATCCACAAACGTGCAAGGGCAGCTTGTAATAATGCACTCCGACGTAGTGATTGATTAACGCTCCGATCATAGCTGCTGGGCATATTTTGAATTGATACATGTATGTTTGTCACAAAGTTATATTCTAGCATAGCACAAGTTCATCACACAAAATATTTCCCGTAATCATCTATTTCTGTTCTCTCTCAAATGTTGAGAAACAAGAGAAGAAACATAGGTGAAATGCGAGATCTCTGCTGGTGATGATCACTCTTTCCGAAATGGCGACGATCGAATTTCCAGCTGAGATCATCTCTTATCTTGCCCTCCATCTCTCAAAACAGAGCAGTGAACGAGTCTAATTGATGGAATGGCAGGAGAAGGACTGGTAAAGAAGCCATTGATCAATTCCTCCTATTACCTCTGATACCCTCTGATTCCACTCCAATGTTATGTCAAGGCTATTTCCAGCTGATTCTCCCCAAAAAGAGGATGTGTCAAGCAGAAAGGAGACATTTATTACCTCATCTCGTCAGATTCCTCTTGGTCTCTTTGTGATGTGTAATGAAGAGGGATCGAGAGGGGGGGGGGGAGAGGGGGGGGGAGAGGGGGGAGGGGGGAGGAGTGATCCTAGCAGGGTCTAGTGTTTCTCGCCTCTTCCTTCTCCACTTAATAGCTGCTCTTTCCTTCTTAATCACTCCTTCCACGATGTCATCTGGTCCCGTGCCCTTCCGGACTTCGAATGAGAACAAGGCGAGTTCCCCTCTCTCCTTTCCTACCTCATCCTTCTCCTTTCCAGTATACTCCCTCGTTCCCCTCAGTTCTCTACTACAGGGACACCTTCGGACTAGAACCAATCAGAGGTAAGCCCTTCCCTTCCTCTCCCTCTCTCACTCTCCATCTTCTTGAGAGAATCGTCGTTTCACTGATTCGATGCTGACGGACTGTTCAGATGACACAGTGACGACTAAGTCGACAGGTGGGAGGAGATCCATCCAGCTGGTCATTAGACATGTTATCTCAGTGCACAATTGCCTGATCACTGAGATTGTTTTCCCTTGTCCCTCCTCCTTCCTCCCCTCCTCCATTACCTCATTCCAGTTCGTAACTTCAACATCCACACGAATCCAATGATGAACGAGAGTATGATATCCAAGATGACGCAGAGCTACCATGTCAGTTACCTTTCCCTTTACTTGAGAATATAGAAAGTAGGGTGTGATCTAAAGCAATTTTTCCAGTCAAACACTTACTTCGAGAAACAATTTTAAAGATTGCGCTTGTAGGAAAAATATATTTCTGCTTTTGCGTTTGCATGGAACCTGTTCGAAAAATAGTGAAGGAAATTTGAAACGATGATTTTGACCATACCAGTGAGAATTGTGAAGAGAATGAAAATCCACCGAAAGAATCCCATTTTCAAGTTTCTAAAACCACTTCAACTCGCGATCGATTAAATGAACGGAAATTTCGCTACTTCCAAGGGTGCCATAGTACTTCAATATGATAGAGGTCAATAATGCGAAATGGAACTGACCATCGTCATCAACATAGCAAACTACCTAGGAAGCCATATTTTTGAAAAATTGCTGTTCCAAAACTTCCCCGAATTGTTTGATCCGAATAGGTTTATGTGATACTTGCTGCTCAATATTCAAAAGGAGTGCTTCAAATGGTAATTAAGGTGGAGCAGCTGGTTACAAATCGAGTGCTCACTGCCCATCCTCGCACTCTCCTCATACTCGCACTCATCCTGTTCGCCACTGCTGTCCAACTGGTACTCCCCCCTCCCCCTCCCCCTCTCTCTCCTCTCTCTCTCTCCAGTTGATCTTCTCCGTGATCTGTCTCTTCTTCGATGGTTGTCCTCTCTACATCGGCATCTTCGTCTGTCTCCTCATGATCCTCAATTCCCTCGTTCTCGCAGCTTTTGTTCGATGTGCACAGAGCAGACACATGCTGGTACGACACTACTTTTATCATTCTTTTAATATCAATAACGTAGAATCTAAAATATTTTTTATATTTCAAGCGGACGGTATCAGTAGACAACGAAGGTTCAAGCATCCCTCTGAAGAGGAATAAGATGGTGGTTGCAGGTGCTTTCATGCATCTCAGCTTCTCTCTCCTTCATTCTGGCAGTTGGTCTCTTCTTCTGGAATGCTTATCTGATCAGTAAGGAGAACGATCGACCCTCCTTCACTGACTATGATTCCATCGCTGAGAACGAGGGAGACTCGGGTGAGCGAGATGGGAAACAACTGTAGAAAGAAGGTGCGATTATAGAGTCAGGCTTCGGCTACGACAATTCTGCCTCCAATCCCATCGTCGCCTCGACGAGAATCGCCATGAACTCACTCCAATTGGTTTTCGCACCCGCTCACGGTCAGAATTACATTTATCGAGTCACAAGAATGGGAATGATTTAACGCCTTGTGGATCGAGGAAGGTTACTAGACGAATTAACGATAGCAGAGGAACTGAGTTCGTTCCCTTGAGGAACCTCGATACCACACTGAAATAATAGAGTGAGAGAGCAGTGGAAGAGAAGATCTCACCCATCCGAATACAGTTGAGATTAGAAGGCTTCGAATTCTCCTTGAGAAGGCGAGGAGTAGAATGACAGGGATGAGGAAGGAGAGGAGACCGATGGGGAGGGACTGCACATCTCTAGATCTTCTCATTGAGTAGTTGTTACTAACTGCATAGGAAGCCAGGCGATTAAGAGTGTTATTCTCTGTTAGAGAAGCCACGGACAAAATGATCTGATGAACACTTTTCACTACTTGCGCTAGACTGAAAATGTCATAATTGGTTTGGTGTTCTCTGGTTGTTCTTCACGAGCAAATGAGTGAGTACTTGATGAGTATTCTCTGCACTTCCATCTGCCCACTACGAAGCACCTGCAACCAGCCAAGTAAACACCATTCGATCCCCTCACTCTGAACTAAATGAACTCACTTTGTCACGATTGAGAGACCGGAATTTCCTGAAAATGAGAAGGGCTACTATCGAACTGAGAATGATGTAGGTGGAGTAGACCGAGACTGTGACTGAGTTGGAGAGCTAAGAGTGAATGATTTAACGAGTCTATTCCGTGACAGAAAGGACCTCGAGAGAAGCCATGTTTAATGCGTAGATGCATCCATTTTCGTCGTGGAGTGGTCGTGAGCCAATCACTTGGATTGTGGACAGATAAGTAAATGCTGATTGGCCAATGAGAATGACAGTAGTCTTTGTAAATGACCATGTCTGAACATTCAATAATTGCATTAAAAGGTAAAGCGGTAGTCTACATTCTCATCCAATTTCTGGCCTGAGATGACAATGAATCGATAGATTTCCATCGTGAGAAATCCAGAAAGAATCTGGAAACCAGAAGCGATGTTTACACTCTGAAAGATAAGAGTGATATAGAAGGCGCATTGAAAGTCCTTACGTAGAGTAGAATATGCCAGCCAGGGGAAGTAATGCAGAACTGGAGAGAAACTCCCGTGGAAAGACTCACGATTCCCTGAAGGGCTGAAACGAAAATATTCTTATGGCTTAAAACTGTCTAGTCTTCATACCTGAATATTTGAATATTGTATAAAACGGGACATGCAAAGTTTTGTCCTTAGAAAATTGGAGAATGATTAGGATGAGAAGAACAATCTAGGCAGTCTTTGAGAAAAATATTATTCACTATTAACCAACGCCACATGAAGGGAAAACAGTAAAGGAGACGAGAAATTGGCTATCCGTATCGAGAACCTCAATTCTTTTGATTCGTCTATCATTCAATCATTTTATTTACCAGGGTGAAGTTGGGAGTGGTGCTCATCTAGACAGACTGAGTCGATAGGAGGGAGAATCAGCTGGGGTTCCTTTCCCTTCCCTTCTCCTTCCCCCCTTCTCCTTCCCAATCTCCTTCTCTTCAGCAGTCGCAGCTGCATTCGCCCTCCACATTCTCTACACGACAGTCCGCAGTCTGAGTGATCAGTCGGTAGTGAGGGGATACTTCTTCTCTGAACCAACCATCGGACACCAGGTGGGCAGTCTACCATCATTTATTCGTCCCTGAACCATCTCTCATATTCACTCTTCTCTGAATCATAGTTTCTAAAACATTGCTAGTCCAAGAAATTAATCAGCTTACATGGGAAATCTAACATGGAACCGGTCAGAACTCACATATCCCAAAATTCATGAAATACACATAGAAAAAATCAGCGCAAAATTCTGACCAGGAAATCACTTTCAAAAGTTGCAAAATTTTTTTTTGAAATTTCGATTTTGTCGGGAAAATGAGATTTTCAGTGCAAAAACGCACGAAAATGCATATTTTTGACTCTGAAAAAATTTTCAAAAAAACATTTTGCAACTTTTGAAAGTGATTTCCTGGTCAGAATTTTGCGCTGATTGTTTCTATGTGTATTTCATGAATTTTGGGATATGTGAGTTCTGACCGGTTCCATGTAAGATTACGATCAAAAATACCTTCAGAAGATCCTTGTTCCGATCGAATTGCGACAAGTTCGTCAGATCGATGACGAGGAGTCAGATAATGCATCGATTGGAGTGCAGACGAGTGGGAACAGAAGCAACCAGAGGGATCTATGAGATACCCCACCCATTCTTGATTCACAAGAAACGATTCCTTCCATCCACGAACATTCCACTATATTCGATTGTCTTTCCGAATGCTTCCAATAAAATTTTTGTTATTGACTTGATTAAAAAAATTGAATGTCAACTATATCATTTGCAAATGAATCTGAACTTCCTTGTTGATGATGACCACCATCAAGGAACCAATTCCCCGTTCGTGCTTCAGTCCTCGTGAGTCGAGAGAGAATGGGACTGCTCATCTCGTACGACGAATGTCAACTCCCTTCATAAGTAGTGTTTACCCAATGAGTCCATTTTGGCTTCAGTGACCACAGCGAAAGAGGATCCATTGGAATACTCCTCCCTCATTGAGTGTCGTGTGAATTTAGAGTCTGCCTTTTTCACATTTTATTATCTATTATTCTCGTTTTGAAGAACTTGATTTTTCACGATACGCAAAATCCCCCCCCCCCTTGCTGAATCATCGCATTCGAATGAGTCATTCCTTCCCTCAAGGAAAGGGAGCCTACGAGAGGGAAATGTGTGATTAAACCGGGTGGTAGTGACGTCAAGAGCGGAATTCCCCTTCTAGAGAAAGAAGGAAATGGGGAGAGTGCAGAGAGAGAAGAGGGAGATTATGAAAGAGTGTGCAGTAGCATCTCCCCTTCTCTCTCTCTTTCTCTATCTTTAAGAAGACGCCACCCTCACTTCTATTTCAGTCTCACTCGAGAAATCTCCGTGTATGGTCCAAGTCTCCATCGAATATGACAAGGAAACATACTTACCCGGAGATATGGTACTGTAGCAGCAATGTATGTCCTCATCGCAATCCCTTTGAGGTATCCGCACGAATATCCGTTCGTGTTTCTGATTCTCACGTCAAGATTTGCTCCCTTCGAGTATCAGTGAAGGGAGAAGCGATAGTGAAATGGACGGAGACCGAAACAGTCTGTAAGATTCCTCCCCCCCCCCCATCACAATCTCATCCTCTTTCATTTCCATATATCGGCAAAACAGCTACGACTCGCACTAAGTACTTCTCTTCCCAGCACGGATACCTCTCTCGATCTGACTGCCTCCTCTCTCCTCCAGAGGGAGAGAAGACAATGTATCTGCAAGGGGGGCTGTGTACAAGTTTTCACTTACATGTACAAGTTTGTTCAAATCCAATAATGACTAGCTATAAGCTGCGTTCTCCAGATTCCTTCTTCCTCCTTCTTGTGATTCTTCGTATAAGAAAGGATACGGGAAGATAAAGTACTCGTGCAAGGCAGAAGTTGTCCGTCCCTTCCTTAGATGCAACATTTCCACGAAGAAAGTGAGGAGTTCGTAGACCAACTTACTCTAGTATCCCCCTCCCAGGAATTGGTTGTTCATCGGCCGGTAGACTTGCGTTCTTTATGGACTCCTCCTACCCCTATCACGCAATCGATTCAGACTCGATTCTTCCCCTTCAAGAAAGGATCCATTTCCATGACGGTTACACTTTTTATATTTTCCAGCTTTGAATGATATCATTGAAGGGAATAATTGAACACACGTGTTATCTTCCAGGAGAAACGATCCACGTAGAAGCTTCCATCTACAATAGAGCACCCAGAACGATCAAATACGTGAAGAGCGCTGAATCGACCAAATATTAACAAATAAATTTAGATAGCTATGCACCTCGTTGAGTCGACTACCTACACAGCTTTCCGTAATTCTTGTTCATATCAAAGAGTGACGAAGAACAGATTGGTCAACATTACTCAAGTGAGACCTTCTATAGAGCAATATCAAGAACGAAAAATTTCTCAGGATCTTCAAATCACAACAGGAGCAGACTACTTCTACTCGAGGGATTTGGTGATTCCTCAGTTCATTCCCATTCACAACACTTGTCCATACATCGAAGTGATCTACTACGTTAAGGTGAATCTGCTCCAACTTCATTCACCTTCACTCAAACATAATTTCAGCTGCGAATTTCAACATCTTCGTTCTTCGGAACTTCTCTCTCAGTCAAGATCCCTCTAGTCATCGGGACTATTCCCAAATTGTGAATTCATTCGGCTTCTATCAAATCATATAAAATATTCGCAGTCACGTCAATCCTGGGATGGAGCAGCCTCAATTGGACGAAGGAAGGGGAGAATCATCTGTTGCTCTCTTCAATTCCTTCTCAGACGCTTCATTCGACGCACCTGATTTCTCGAAGTACAACGATAGAAGTCGTTTAACACATCATTAGGAACATACTACGCGTGATTAGAGTTGTCATCATTCAATGTTCTCCGCAATTAAAGCACTCAACTTGTCTGAACTCAAGCTCAACATGTTAAAATTTCCAATAATTAATTTCTCCACATATTTCTGAATGAAATTCATATTAACATTGTGTTCGCTCTTCTACCGGTTCCACATACAATAACTTAGGTTCAATTTTGGTATCGCGTGCAACGTAATTGAAGGGTTATAAATTTTATATGATATCTGATAACGTTCCCTACTAACACGAGTGCAGCGCTATCAGTATTTACTCGGAATGATTCATCTCTCTCAGAATAGATTGGTACGGGATACAGGTGCTATTGGATTTCGCGCGAGTGACGTCACTCAGATATCAACAGAAGAGAGAAGAGGGAAAGAGAGGGCAGAAAGACAGACAGGAAATTGTGAAATGGTGGGGATTGCTCGTATAAAGAGACGCCATTCTCTCTGAAGCCCAGTCTTCCCCGTGTATGGTCCAAGTCTCCATTGAGTATGACAACGAACGATACTCCCCCGGCGACACCGTATCCATTCCCATTCTATCCAATATAATCACTTTTCTTTTCAAGGTGTCCGCAAAAGTTTCCATTCACGCATCCAAAGCTCCAACGAAGATCTGTTGCATCAAGATTTCTGTGGTCGGTTGTGCGGTAGTCAAATGGACGGAAAGAGAGTCGAAAAGTAAGATTTGTTGTTTTTCCTCGTAGTATAATATTAAACCTATAATATTCTTGAAATGCAAACTCTTGAGGTGCGACGAAAGAATATTTATCCACTCACACGTACCTCTCTCGTTGTGGATTCGTCGTTCCTCCACCAGAGGAAGGCAAGACCATCATCTTCCCTATTGGAACACACATCTACTTCTACAAGTCAGTTAATTGTACTTACGAACGACTTTTAACGAGATTCAGGTTCTCTCTTTACCTCAGTGAATACGGGAAAGTGAAGTATAAATGCACAGTCGATGTCATTGGACCATTCCGTCCACTCAGAGGGAGAACTAGTGAGGAGAAGGTTATTGTACATACTTATCAACCTGATAAAACGCAGCATTATTCCAGGAATTTTCGGTCTTTCGTCCACTATACTTGGACAATCTGTTTAGCCACCCTTCGTCCGTAATAAAAATATGGAGACTTTGTTCCTTCCTTTCAAGAAGGGCTCAATTACAATGAAGGCAAGTCCACTAATGATCTACCATTGATCGATTCGCTGCAGGGGTCGATTCTGAGGGGAGAGTATATTCCAGGAGAGAGGGTATCCATCAATGCATTTATCTACAACCGAACACCAAGGACGATCACAGGGGTCAGAGATTGAATGAAGAATGTGGTATTCATAGTCCATTTCAGTTGCAAATCCTTCTCGTCGAAGAGACAACTTTCATCGCCTTCTACAAATGCAGAGCATATCAACGAGTTAAGAAGGAGATATTGGTTAATACAAATCAAGTTCGTTCAAATCTCGAATATCCGAATATCAGTATGCATTTTCAAGAGTCTGCACGTATCATCTGGATCAGACTACTTCTACTCCAGAGACATTGCCATTCCTCGGGTCACGCTAATTCACAACACTTGTCCGTATATCAAAGTGAAGCACTACGTAAAGGTCCGAATCATATTGAAGAAGGAAAAATAAGAGCATTTCCAGATTCGTATCTCAACATCTTCATTCTTCGGAACTTCCCTTTCACTGAAGCTCCCTCTTGCCATTGGAAGCATTCCTTCCTCGTAAGCTTTTTTCTTTGAAAAAAAAACTTACTCGATGTGTTGAGTGACTCAAATCCGCAGAGGATCTTCATTACTCCACATGAGGAAAATGTTTCACCAAGGACGAGTCGACAATATTCAGATGAATCTTTCTATTATCTCTCTGAAGAATCCGACGACATCTCAAACTTCAACCAAAAAAATCCTCTGACTAATTAAATTGTATCAATCATGCGTCAGAACTCAAAAATCTATCTCCTACCTTGAATATTATCACTTGAAAATTTAGGAAAGGCATTTTTTCAAATTCATTATCTTTTGCTTGTTATTATGTACTAAATACTATCATGATTTTAAATAATTTTATTTGCATTCGAATATGGTTGATATGTGTGAACTGATGATGGCAAAGAATTATTCTCTACTTCTCGCACTTGCCAGCTAACATTTGCTTTCTCATCGAACTATTCCATTGTCATAAATATCATTAGAATGGGCTAAATTCCCTCCGGTGGAGGGAAAGAATTGATGTTGCAGAGAAAGTGACGAGGGGATGACGTCAATGGAAGGACTGAGAGAGGGAGAGGAGAAAGGAAGGGAGAGTATTCGTCCCTTCTCCACCCTCACTTCTATTTCAGTCTCTCTCAGTGGATGGTCGACGTCTCCATTCACTACGACAAGGGAGAATATTCACCCGGAGATACGGAAAATACATTTTCGCTGTCAGAAATCATCCGCCCTAATTTGGCAACATTCCAAGAACATCGAAGTTAGCGAACTATTCTCTCTCTTTTCCCTTTGTGCTATCTTCGTCAATGAGTTCCGGGAAGTGCTGAAAGATCCTGGAATGTTAGTCTCACGAATTTTCACCTCAGAAATTTCTCAAGCCTTCTTGGTCAGCTACTCCAAGAACTTTGTAAAAGATCGATGAACCTACATCGGTTAGAGATAAAACGAAATGAGGAGAATTAATTGAAAAACTTAGCGAAATTTCTATGTTCCTGAAACTCGGACACATTAGAAGAGCTGCTTCTTGTAGGTCTCCGTTCAAGTAAGCGTGGTAGTCCTTAAGACTCCAGCCAAAATATGCTATATTAGACTGTGGTGGAATGGAGATTCATCGGTTAATTGGACTGAATCAGAGCGAGTTGGTGAGAAATTTGAACTGTGTCTCCTCGATCCGACATTTCATTTAGGAGCAGGAATGTATTCTACATATCGCCACAAACACTTTTATAACCATGACTTCTGTTCTGGGAATTGCTTCCTTCTGGATTCGTTCGAAGAAAAATGGCTAGTTGTTCCAGTGGGAGTACGAACATTCTATTCCAAGTCAGCGAATCAGTCTTGTTGTTGTTTCTAATGTTTTTTCATCATTCTGTAGGTTCAAGCTGCCTCACTCATGCGACTCCTCCTACTCAAGAGGATTCGGGAGAATACAATATAAATGCACCGTTGAAATCAATAGTCCAGTAAAAAGAATCAACAAAAGGACTGAGAAGGTAATTTGGATAGCCTTTCATCTAGGAATCTTCCAGATCTGGCATCATTTATTTCTAGGAGTTCACTGTCTTTCGCCCCGTTGATCTGCGTTCAATTTGGCGTCGTTCTTACCCTGTGACAGAACATCTCGAAACAAGTTTCTTCCCATTCAAAAGTGGATCGATAACAGTGAAGGTAGTCGATCGATAGCATCAATTTCTCTTCTTTCTTCACAGGGAATTGTCCTGGGAGTGGGTTTTCTCCCAGGACAGACCATTCAAGTGGAAGCATCCATCTCCAACAAAGCTCCGCGAGTGCTGAAATATGTAGGAAATTAAAATTTACGTGGAAACAAAATTTTAAAAATTCAGATCGAAATAAAACTGATTGAATCGGCGGAGTACATTGCTGTCTATGGCTCCATAACATCTCGACGTTTGTATGATCATGTTCTTGGAAAATTCAGACAGGTGGAAAAATATTAGTAGAAAAAAATGAAGTAATAAATGAACTATACCAGAACATTCGAGTAGCTTCGGGATCAGATTACTCATACTTGGGGGAATTTCCCATTCCCCTCTTTCATCCCATTCGCAACATTTGTCCTTTCATCACAGTGAGATACTCATTGAAGGTAGCTCTCTTTTGACTCCTTCATGAGTGTCTTCCGTCCTTTTAGATGCGAATTTCCACTTCTTCATCCATATTCGGCACTTCTCTATCATTAAAATTTCCCGTAGACATCGGAACAATTCCGACTAAGTAAGTTTACTTTCTGATTTGAGTTTTTAATTAAATATGCATTGATTCATTCAAGCCACTCCAATCCACGTAGCACGACAGTGACTTCACAAGCTGTTCCCCTCAAATTGGGTGACGAATCATCGGAAGTTCTCTTTCGATCTCTCTCTCAATCGACCATCGATGCTCCCGACTTCTCGAAGTACACTGATAGGAGTCCCCTCACACGTTGAGATAGCCATTTGAATAGTTATAATACAGTATTCAGCAGTTTCTAGGTCAGAAGTTCATGATACCTCATTCAATCAAAAAGTTCTTTCATACGCATTGTGCAGGGTAACATGTTCCTACCTCGCTACACTGTCAATCTCAATATGTATAAATTTACTTCCTGAAATGGTTAAAATTTGATACTGTATTTTATAATTCATTTGGGAAACCATGCTCAACTAAAACTTCCCACATGTTATGACGCAAATGAATTCACTTTACATAACTCTTGGATATCCGATAATCTCCTTCTCTTCTCTCCTCTCATTTCATTCTCCTCGATGAACTCGTACCGGGTGGTTCGTCCTCTCTCCCTCCTCTCCCTCATTCTATTGGTAAGTCCTCCCACTCCCAATCTACTCTACTCCTCCTTCAGTCTCACCTCGTGGCCAGTTCCCTCCCCTCACCTCCCTTCATTCCTCTTCCTCCCGTAGTCTCTTCCCCTTGTGTCGATCTCTTCTCCCACTTCTGTAAGGACGGAGTCAACGAGTGAGTTTTCATCTCTTTCCATATCTTCTATCTTCTCATTCAGTGATCGACTCGAATGGCTGGAGACTATCCTCGCTGAGAATGGAGACCAATATGATGAGATTAAGGTATGATTATCGATTGATTTGCTATGAGAGAATTGTTCACTTGAGACGGAGTTGAAGCTGGCCCATGGATCTCTAAGGATCAGCGAAGAACTCGATCCCGAAGATCAGATAATTAGGTTGAAGGGAGAGGAGAAGACGAAGGAGCAGATAGAGGAATTGATCAAGAAGGAGTCAGTTGAAGGGGAGAGATGATTACTCCTTCTCTCTCTCTGCAGATGCTCTGACTTTTCTTGTCTCGAGAAGTACTACGAACCCCTCTACACTTTCTTCTACGTATATGCCAATGGATACGAAGGTACGAAAGGAGATCTCTTCTCTTGGAAGCAATCCATTCGATTGAGGGAGTGACGATAAGGGGAAGCGAGCCATTCGAGCACTCGAATATATGAATCGATTCAAGGTGGTTCTCAATCACTCAGAGGGGGGAGATGGGGGGAAATGGCAGAATGATGAGGACGAGGAGGGATTCGCTGCCCGTATTCACATGGTCGCCACTTCTCTCCATCGAGTCAGGAGATACGGAAAGATGGTGAGCAACTCGTGACCAGCTCGTCCTTTATTTGGCCGTATTTGTTATCATTGTATCATTTTCTAGATGCCCTCTATGTTCTACAACATGCTTCTGGAACGCTGATGGGGGAATTCACTGATGGGATGGGGGAATTCTTCATTCACTGATGGGGGAATTCTTCAGAAGACCGCAGCTAGAGTCCCTCAGACTGAACTGCTCAGTCTCACGTACATCGATATCCTGAAGGAAGAATGGGCAAAGATGAAGGTGAGAAGGAATGGATTGAGATGGGAGAGGGTCTCCTTCCACCAGGCTCCCGAAGACGACAACGTCGAAGAAGCTCTCCTCTTCTACAGAGATGCCTACAGGAAGGGGAAGGATCTGTGGTACTCCCTCCCTCTCGAATTGATTAGTGATGATGTCATCCCAGGATGCCTTTCGGGCCTCACACTGCCACGATTCTCGCCCATGTGAGTGCCCTCCACGAGATCAACCTGCGATATCCACAGTGAGCGAATCACGATGCACTTTGACATGCTTAGTTCAGGTTGAACTTTGGTCTTTCATTCATTTCTTGCAGTGATATTCTCGACCTCACCTCGCCCAGTCTCGACTTCAGCAAAGAAAGATTCTTGCGTGTGATCGAGAAAGCAGTGAGTAGATTGTTTGAGTCCCCCTCAGTTGATCTTTGATCTTTTGAGGATCGTCTAGTACTTCCTGAGTCCTTCCTGGTCGAATCTGTGTACAGAACGGACGACAAGAATGTGAGTGACGTCACTCCTCTCTCCTCTTCATCCCCTTCAGATGGGTCTTCTCGCATTTCGAATCGCCCAAGTGATGCTGAGAAGGGCTTTCCAGTCTGGAACGGTGCACTCATCCAATTATCTGTGATCTTATTCCCCCCTCAGGATCTCGTGAAGCACATGCAAGATGACATCGAGAAATGCACTACTCTTCAGTTCCGAGAGACTTACTTCAATATAGTTAGTGGACACATCTAATTAATTTAAAATCAAGAATATCTTACAGTACAATAAGAAACACACTTCGAGAAAAAACGCTGAGGATATCTACTTCATGGTTGGGAGTCCATCGATCCTTCTTCTATTCTCCCTTTGCAGGCAGTACAAGCTGCACTCAGGACAATCAACAAGGTTCAGTCGATTGATTGGACACTAATGAGATGCATTTCTAGAATGGATACGAGAAGGAAGTAGTCAGGGATTTCTACAGGAGACTTGCACTCGATCACTGCCACAATGAGAAGGATGGAGCTTATCTGGTGGGCATTCACTCAATCGATGGCTAATGATGACGTCACAGGTGAATGGGGCAGCTCGCTTCTTCAATCCATTCACTGAGGCATTCGAGTGCAAGGAAGGAGACAAGCTCCATTTTGTAGAGAGTGTAAGCTTGTTTCCCTTGTGAGGAGTGATTGATGAAGGGGCGGGAACCTTTGTAGAACTGTCTCCCTCTGGGATCTTCCAATATCCAACGTCGTTCGTCCTACGATCTCTGATTGAATTGAAGCGGAAAATCGAGACCATCGATAGCAATTGATAAACCGTTTCTATAATCTAAGCAAGTTTATGCTGTTCCCACTTCGGAAAGCCATCTTTATCTGTATATACATATGACGAATTAGGATTACGTGCGAGGGAACTACACAATCAACCTCGAGTGGGGTGGATCGAGAGAGATCAAACATCAAGGACTGCACTCAACCTCGGAGGGACCTTCAGTGTAGCTCGAGTGGGAATCCGAAGGAGTTGTGAAAGAGTGCTTTGACCTACCAATCAATTGACTAGGAGATTATCACATTCACGTGTTTACTCTCAACATTCGAATATGTTCAATGTAAAACGTTAGCAAATTATGTGATGTGTTTAAATTGTTTTGCCAAATTCATGAGATATCAGAATCCATAATCTGTTGGAATTACATGTGCGGTGAGGTGATGTTCTAAATGAATCTTCAGTTCCCGGAGATATCTACTCTTCCTCTTCTTTCACTCGGTCAACACTTTTCGTTATTCCCCATTTCTCCTCATTCGATAAGAGGCTACCATCGTTTCCTTGGACCTTCGGATCTGCGGGGAAGTTCATATTATAAAGTGTAGATAGCAACTCACCTCGGTATCCATTATCCGTCGAAGAAGGAGTGGGAACAGTTGGCCGATCCTCATCTCCACTGCTGTCCTCCTCTTCATAATCAAATTCTTCTTCCTCTTCTTCATCATCAGACCATGAATCTCTCGTCGATTTTTCGTTTGCAGAACCACTCTCAGATGTAATATTCTTCGGCATAATTGCTTCTGAAGGACATATCAAAATGTTTTAATTGATGCCTCAATTCGAAATTCTTGTATGCTTCTTACCAGGATGCTTAAGTCTCTTGTGATAATTTGCGTCAGCCTTCCTTCTGAATCTCAAATCACACAAATCACATTGAAATGGTCGTTGATTCTCGATGCCTTCTGGAAATATTTATGTGATTAAAGATGTTGAGCGCCGTCTACCCAAGTGAACCAGTCTGTGCTCAATCAATGCTCCTCTCCCTTTGTACTTCTTTCCACATTCTTCACACGGATATTTCCTTTCCGTCTGAATTATAGTAACCATACCATCTGCAGATGATTCTTGACCATGTCTCTCGAATTATTTAACCCCAATAGCTTCTCACGGGGGGAGCTGGGCCAAATATCGAAGAAGTGCCAAAAATCCCTTCCTGCGCTGTCTCTTACCTCGATGTTTCTTCAGATGTTTCTCTAGCTCCAAATCCTCTTTGAATCTCCTTGGACAGAGAGTGCACAACTTCGGTCTACAGAATCTCTCTTTGTGCAGCGATAATTGTTTTGGAGCCATGAAACCTTTCTTGCACGCCTCACACTTGTATGGGTGACCGCCTGATAAAATGCTGTGTCTTTTTTTACAACTAACAAACTGTCTCCAACAACTCGCGGGACCAATACCGTCTTGAAGATGCATGTGCAGCTTGAGATGATTCTCTCGTCTGAATGTATGATTGCATACTTCACACTTGAATCGTCTTGCCGCAATGGGCTCAGCCTCTTCTCAAATCAGAGATTACTTTCGTGCTCCCTCTCCCTTTTCTACTCCACGAATAGCTTCCGGTTCTCACCCAAATGCATCTGTTTATGAAGAGAGAAATGGCGAGTGGAGACCATCTTCCCGCACTGCTCACAGTGTCTTCTCTTGCGGGGATCCTCATCAGCTGCGAGTTCTCTTCCTTCTCTCTCCTCTCCTCTCAACTCACGTAGATGCTGTTCTATCTGGTGTCTCTGTAGATGCTGCAGTCGTGCGAATCCCTTGTCACAAGAGAAGCACTTGAATGGCTTCTCCACGTCGTAGTCTCTGTCTGCATCCACTCTGGTTAATCCCACTTCTCAATCCCAACTCGTACTCATATGGGTCCTCTTGTGTTCTTCCAGTTCTTCTCTCGTGAATCTCAATCTGCACACATTGTACTCCCTCGTCTTCTTCCGAGGATCTCCATCTGCTGCAATTCACTCCCATTCAATGGAAGATCAAGGAGGAATACCCACGTAAATGGATCAACTTGTGTGCATTTAGTGAGGTCGACTGTGTAAATCTCTTCCCACATTCATCGCATTTATAAGGACGCCGAGCCTCTTCCAACTCTCAAATTGATAGCACACAGAGATAGTCACATTAAGAACATTGGCAGAATAGATGCGCGACTTCTTTTCATCCAACCCTTTTTTGTACTAACCTAGATGACTTTTCCTGTGAGCATGCAGAGATGATCTACCGGAGTACATTTTCCCGCAGATGGCACACTCCAATTTCTGCGAGGAATCTTTCATCTTTTGACGTTCCTCTTCACCTAAAGTGTTCAGGTATTGAGATCTGTCAGATATTTGGAGAGAAAGTATTGACTTACTCATGTGTGTTTTCATATGTTTCCGTAGTCTATTCTGGGTGAATCTCATTACACATTGATCGCATTTGAATGGACGACGTGATTCATCGTCATCTCAACATTTCCTCCTCCTTTATCTCCCTCTCCCTCCGATTGTCTCACCCATGTGAATTCTCCGATGAATCTTCATGTTTCTATTGCTGTTCAATCCCTTGAAGACCTTCCCACAGAGATCACACTCAACATTCCGAGACAGCTTCGCTTTCTCTTCCTTCGCTGCAATGGGGCGAATGGTGTGGATCCTTCAGATCTTCTACTCACTCAAATGAGTTCTCTTGTGAGCCCAAAGTGCACTTTGTGAGCATTTCTTCCCGCATTTCTCGCATTCAAACAGTCTTCTTTTCCCTTCTTCCCCATCTGCAATTGGGATGATTATGGACTAGTATGCAGGAAAATCATTTAATTTGTGTGCGGCAGTCAAGTGGATGAAGATGATCTCTTGCCTCTCTTCCTCCCTTTCTCGCTTCTCTTGTAATTTCCATCTCGACTGTCTGATTCATCTTCATCTTCTTCATCTTCTTCACTCTCTGATGAAGCAGACCAATCGCTGTCGGTATTCTGCGAATTATGATAACTTCTACAACACCTTTTGTAAAGAAAGGAAATAGTGATAATGATTAGCATTTGTTTCTTATCATACAATCTTTACCTCTTATCTTTGAGATTTCTCTCGTTGCTCCTTTCCAATCTCCCTCTTCATCATCCACTCCATTGACATTTTCATTGACTCGCATAACTCATGCAATAAATCCCGAAACATCGTTTCACTGAAGGACAAATTCATCAAAACTATTCATGAAAAAAATAACATTCATGTCTACCCTTTCTTATCGAACTCCATTATTTGAAACAATTTCTTCTCCAGTGATCTCAAAGATATTCGCGAGTTCTGAAACACTGAAGGTTCGAACTCGTTCTGTACAAGAATCTCACTTCTAGATCGGAATTATTCTTTATCACGTCTAGTAAATCAACAATCTTCAGAAGGGAACTCTCAATTCGATTAGACTGTAAAAATATTTGATATCGTAGCTTCGGCTAACGACACAACCTGCTCATTCGTTCCCTTGTTTGAATTGAACTCACCTTCAGCCATGCCTATTAAATAATAATTTACAAGATCATCATTTTAAATATCAATGAGTGAAATAGGATTATGGCAAAAGGGAATATACACAGAAGAGGAGAAAATAGAATGGCGCGGGAAAGGATAGATGGGGAAGGAGATAGATAGGATGGTGAGGGAAGGGAGGGAGACATCAATCTATCGGACATGAAGACGATCTCATCACATTTGTCACAGGAAGGCGACGAATAATTTCATACGTGGAGAAGTGCCAGAAGATATCCATTAGCAGCTCCACGTTTCTTTATGAAAGAGCTTTGTGATTATGAATTTGAATAATGTCTTCCCCGTATTTTGAAAGCCCAAATGATTTTGGAATCGTAATATGGCTGTGTTTGTCGTGTTTTCTATCATTTCTATCCAATATTACCCCCCCCCCCTACGTAATCTTCCATGCTTGTGATTAGAGTAAATGGTCTAGAATGCATCCTGACCCTCCTCCCTCCCATCTGTCATTGCAAGAACACTTAGAGGGAAGAAAGAGAGAAGAGAGAAAAAGGTAGAATAACCCATTCTTTCAATCATCTCTCGAGTCCTCGCGCGTCCCTTTCCATTCTCGCTCTCTGAACACTTTAGAGATGATAATAACAATCGAGTACGACAAAGACGAGTATTCCCCAGGAGAAACAGTGAGTCACTTTCATTTCGATTCAATTACACTTTCGATTGTCAAATTTGTTTTTAATTTCCTATATTTTCTTCAAGCTCAATAAAAAAGAATAATTATATATATGATACTTTTCTTAACCGATCTCTTTCTCTAACAAGTATTCCATTCGTTGCATCTTCTCAGGTGAGTGCCCTAATCAGAGTGAGGGATGTGGATTGTGGAGTGAAAGCGAAGTCGATCTTCCTCTCAGTCAATGGATTTGCCATTGTTCGATTCCCCGCCCCCGATGAATCGACTTGCTCTGCCCGTCACTCGTATATCTCACTATCGGAGAGACTATGGAGTCCTCCCAATGGAGAGAAATGGAGTGAACTACCAGTGGGAAGCCACTCATTCACTCACAGGTCAGAGACAATGAGATCAAGTGATTTATCCTCGATCAAGTACAAGGGAAAAGGGGTCTAATCCCGTGATGGTGTTCAGATTCCTTCTGCCTATCGATTGTGATTCTTCCTTCCGTCGGAGTGAAATGAGTCAGAGTGATCTGAAGGCTAAGATCAGATACAACTGCACAGTCACAGTCGAGAGATCGGGATTGAGAAGGAACAAAAGACACTCGAAGGTGCGCGAGATCTCATTGCATCGAAGGAAGGAAGGGATGCAGAAGTTCATCGTCGTCAGCAATTACTCTGAAGGGAACAATCGAAGTCGAATTCCTTCTCCTGTCAGCGGAATTTTGACTATCAATTTCTTCCCCTTCAAGAAAGGCCAAATTGAGGCAACTGTATGCATCTCCTCTTCGACTGTGATAATAGAATAATGCAGGCATCAGTGCTCAAATACGCATACTTCCCTGGGGAGAAAATCATCGTGAATGCTACGATAAATAACAAATCGCCCAGGACCATCACATCGGTAGAGATGTCTCTAATTCGTTTCAATAAATGGTCTAAGGTGGAATTGGCGCTCATTGAGCACAGTGTGTATCAAGCTTGCAAGTGGAATGGGAAGAAAATTCGCCAGTTCTTCCAAAGGAGCGATACGAATGAATTAAAAAGGATGAAAGAGGTGAAAGATAAGTTGGCCGGAGTAATTCAACGTTTCACTTGTAGAAGTTGGACGTGGTGAGTGGTAGTGAGTATGCCTACTCGCGAGATTTCCCCATCCCTTCATTCAACCCTCGATACAACAAATGGAAATTCATCGAAGTGAAGTACTACCTCGAGGTTCGCATTTTGATTCTCGTGCACATTCATCATAGCTGACCTCAGGTCCGGGTTGGTGTCTCCTCTCTCAATCTCTTCGGTACTTTTCTCACTCTGCTCATCCCCATTTATATTGAAATGGACACGTAAGAACTCACCAAGAATTCAAGCAGAGATTATGATCACAGACGAGCGGAAGGACCAACTAGGAAATATGCAGAGGAAGAGGATACACGAAAGGAAGAAAGTTTCGATTCTCAATTTAATTATAGCTTAGAAGATCACGACGAGAAGACACATTTGTTGGGTGAATGTGCATGAACGAACTGTTTTAGGAATTTCATATCCTATACTTCCGCGATATAATCCATTGTTTCTCGCATATCATCCTAATGACATCTCACCCTCTCCCCCATTCCCGTCTTTCTCGCACTGTATGTATTGAATACAGTATTCGAAGATCAATAAATTCATTTTCGAATACAACATGCAACAATAATAATACAACCGACGTCAGAAATATGAAAGTTATTTAAGTTCCTAGTAATGAAGTGTGAAGTTAAGAACGATCAATGAAAATGGAGAAAAAAACCTAGAACTCACGAACGAGAAAGATACTGTGCAATAACAAAACATGTTAGGAACAGAAGAAACGAGACCAGTAGAGTGGTAGATCAAACGGGTATCAATCAACAATAAATGAATCCTATGGCTTACGCATTCGACAGATGGGAAGCGAGAGTGCTCGCTCGAGTCTGCAGCTCCTCTGCAAGGCATCTCATTTGGATATTACACTAAATACATTACTAATATGCCATATTCTCGGATGAACTTATTTTTCGCTTTCAAATATTTGACTATGAATGAGTGGCGTACCAGTCTTCTGTTCAATCCACGCGAGTGATCCCATCTGTTTCTGCAGTATCAGACACACTTGGTCCAAATTCGTCGACTCGGCACACGCATCAGCAGTCTCGTGTGCAGATCGGAGAGAAGACAACTGAGGGAGAAGAGATTAGATATCCCATCATTCCCCTGACAACTATGGTCCTGAATAGAGTGCCTACGTGTTTGACGATGTCCTCGATGTCGCTCTCTACATTCTTCGTCTGCGAGTCCACCGTAGTGAGGAGATTCATGCTGAGAGAGAGGAGTTGACTACTCACATTAAATAAGATACACACTATTTTTTCGGTGACATCCATTCGCTAGCCTTTACAAAGATGAGAAGAAAGATACAGCAAATATCACTTGGTTTCCGAACTGGCAAGACTACCGGAAACACTGACATATTGTGTCTCTGCACATCAGCAGCCGTCGCACAGCTCATGTCCAGGGGAAGAGGCCGATCCTGCAAATATAAGAAACTAGAATATTTTCGCTGGATCGCACAGTTATCATGAATACGATACTTATCCACCAAATCAAAGAAAAAGATTGCCATAGTATAGTACATAATACGTACCTGATCGGACCACTCGGGCAGTCTCAACTTCTCCTCCAAATCCTTCACCATCTGCTCCAGTTCTGCAATTACCATTCATCTCCCATCCCCTCCTACTCCCTCCATCCCTCTACCGTACCCTTGTTCTGGTTCTCGATGAAATCGATATTGTGGTTGATCTGATCTCGCGAATCTTCGAGTGTGCGCAATTCGTCATCAACTGCCAGGATCTACAGAAGTGCCTTTTAAAACTGAGCCTTTCAATCTAAAGTGAGTAACTGGCTGACCCTCGCTTCGTTCTCCCTCACCACTCGATCGTACGCATTCACTTCCACTGCCTGCAATCATCCATCTTCCTCCTCCTCTCCTTTCCTCCCCCCTCTCCCTCTCCCTCACCTGGGACAGGAACATCTTCTCCTGTGCATCCAGATCCGTCGTCAGTCCATTCACGATCGTCTCCAGTTCCCCGTACAGCAGGGGCGTCGCAGTCGAGATGGCCGTCAGAGTGGGTGCAGTAGTGGTCCCTCCTGCTGCAGTTGTTGCCGTCGAGGCTGTCGACGACCCTCCAACAAACAACTTCAGAGATATTAATATCACAGGGATATTCGTAATGCAAATCGGAAATGTCATGACAAAACTTGGTGTCTACTACTTGAGATATGCTCACGGGTCGTGAACATCGCGCAAAAGAAATTTGGTCAGCAACTGGTGCTTGCTTGTGCCTTTAAGCATTAGTTATTAGCAATATTAGATGATCAATATACAACACAAGTAGATTAAACTATTCTTGGCCCGTCCCTCCACTCACCGATAGTCAACGGAGTCGCAGTCGTAGTCGTCGGCTTAGTCGCTCTGCAAACAACTCACTCATCTTACTATGGTTGTGAAATATTTCAATCGAGTGATCCTTCATTTTAACATCCATTTCATGTGTGTGGTAGTTGGGTAATATGATGATTGAACTGGCCACAAATATTGCAATACGAAAAGAGAAATCACGATGGATCAAATACTAGTGGATGAGTATCAGTAGAAACAACAGACCCGAAGAGTAGTCCAGCAGCAGATGACGTGGTCGTCGTAGTCGTCGCTCCAGAAGCAGAAGACGTCGTCGACGAGGAAGTCCCGAATAGACCCTGCAAAAATAGTATTAATAACTCACGGTTAGACTTTGAATGGTGACGTAACCGGTTATAACAGTTTGCTCGTAACAGGTTGCGAAAACTCATTCGTAACAAGTCACGAATCAAGTGAGCGGTTATGAGAGTGGGTGCGACAAATCTTTCAAATATGTTTCATAGCAAAAAGACCTCAAAGCCCCAAAGATCGTGCTCAATTTCGTAGCCGGTTACGAGATAAATAAATAACCAGTTACGAAGCCGCTTCAATAACAGTGAAAATTAAAATGAGTGGTTGGAAAATTCGATCGTAACTGGCCATTTTGTTACTGAACTGTTACTTTTCAAAGTCTACTCACGGTAAATAAGATTGCATTCAATGCAACTCTCTGCTATTTGAGGGAATAAATCAATAATAGTAATAATGAGGCTACAGTAGTGGGGGCGGTGGTTGTCGTGGCGGGAGCGGCAGTTCCGAAGAGGGAAGCTGCTGCAGTCGTCGCCTTCGTCGTCGGGGCTGCAAAAATTGAGAATATTTCAGTGGAATGAATAAATGCTTGAGTGGAGTGTCAGAGATAACTCTCACTTCCGAATAGCGGTGCAGCTGCAGCTGCAGTGGTGGCTGCAGCTGAGACTGCAGGGGCAGCCCCGAAGAGAGGAGCAGCGACTGAAGAGGAGGCTGCAGCAGTGGGGGCAGGGGCTGCGGGAGTCACTCCGAAGAGACCGCCAGTCGATGCAGCTGCAAACAACGACCAGGTAAAAGCAGTGCTGCCCCTTCCGTGTAATTGTTTCATTAACATAGCAATCAACTATCGACTCGATCCAATCGATTTTCGTTTCTTGCATACCCCCGAATATTAACTTCTTGACATCTCAATCCCAACTAACTAAATGAATCAATCAATCAAAAAACCACTAAAAATTTCGTTTAAAAGTGATCATATGATTTTTTTAAACAAGGTGACTTCGAAAATAAAATTTTCTCAAACTACAGCCCAGCTTTCAATCAGGAAAGCTCGATCTCCACAATTCCACCCACCTGCAGTAGGTGCAGCAGTGGTCGTGGGTGTTCCAAAGAGACCCCCTGCAGCTGCAGCTGGTTTCGCCCCGAAGAGACCACCCGATGCTGCAGGAGCTGCAGTCGAAGGAGTCCCGAAGAGAGAAGGCGCAGCTGAAACAAACATAATTCGGAATGAAGCATTCGAAATACTCACAGGTGGTCGTTGCAGCAGGTGCAGCAGGTGCAGCTGTTCCGAATAGTCCTCCTGCTGCAGGGGCTGCCGTCGCGGCAGGGGCTCCGAAGAGTGCTGCAGCAGGAGCAGCAGGAGCAGCTGCAGTGGTCGTAGCCCCGAAGAGCCCTCCTGTAGCGGGGGCCGAGGCAGTAGTAGTGGCAGGAGCTCCGAAGAGTCCTGCTACAGGGGCTGCAGTCGAGGTCGTAGCTCCGAAGAGTCCTCCGGTCGAAGGTGCAGCAGCAGTGGCAGCAGGCGTGCCACCGAACAGAGAAATTGCTGCAATTTAACACATGCAATGGTTCATATGATATGGAACACTGATGTGAATAGAGCATTCTCCCATTGCGTCTATTCGAAAGATGCAACTGACCAGCAGGGGCTGCAGCAGGGGCGGTCGTGGCTGCACCGAAGATACCGCCTGCAGCTCCCGTCGTCGCCGGAGCTGCAGAATATATATTAAACTCAGAATTTAGATATAATCTATAAATTTGTTAATCATGAGATAGAGACAAGTTTAACGGGCTTCATCTCACCACCTCCGAAGAGTCCTCCACTGGGGGCAGCTGTCGTAGGTGCTGCAGTCGCTCCGAAGAGACCGCTTGTAGGGGCAGATGCAGTCGTAGTGGCAGGAGCACCTCCTCAATTCACAACTATTTAGAAATATATTTCTGGTAAAAAATATCGCAAACAATGAACAACAAAGTTGCACCCATTTCATAATCAATGTTGCAATATAACATATATCACGTGTATCACGAGTCAGTGGATGAAAAATTACCACCCGGGAACATTAAAAAAAAATTGTTCCTAATTTCACCTATATTGTAGCGTTAGAATACCCTAGACATAAGTTTTCAAAAAATAGGGGTCATAGGTCCCAGAGCCGGCTTTCAGGAATTTTCCGGTTTTGAACCCGGCTACGCTGTATTTCAGCTCCCAGATGAGCTAGAGAGATGTCATTGGGCTCAAAATGTTCGGAATATTATTTCCAGAATCTTTTCTGTTTAAAGTATGTTTGAAAACCCTGAGAGAAAAAAAGTTATTTACGAAATATCATTTTTTTATGTAGAAAAAAATGTTTTCTCTATCTAGATGTGGCCTTGTCATGGATTTTCTTTTCAAAAATAGTAAGTAGAAGTCAATAGGTACACATCAAAATTACTTTCAAAAAACTCGACTGTGCCTTCAATGTAGATATGAAAAATTTGAAAATCCAATTTTTCCAAATCTCCGCCAATTCTTTCTCTTATCCTTGAATTAATGTCAAACCTTCGTTTATAGCAAAAAAAATTCATACATTGTTTTTGGACAATTACAAGTGAGAACTGCGAAAATATTATAATCGAGGGAACGCCGTTTCCACGGTGTTCCATACTAATTTTCATCGAGTGATGAGGATGGGCAAATCCATTCAGCCCCGGGATTGGATGACGAGCAACCAGTTAAGGAACTATATAAACACTCTCAGAGTAGCGATGCCGAAGCTGAGAGTACACAGAAAAGCAGTGGAGTCAGAAGAAGATGAGGAAGACGATGATTTCCATTTGGAGGTGGAAATGGAACCCCATTTCCGCAGTTCTCACTTGTAATTGTCCAAAACAATGTATGAATGATCTTTTTTGCTATAAACGAAGGTTTAACATTAATTCAAGTATAAGATAAAGAATTGACGGAGATTTGGAAAAATTGAATTTTCAACATTTTTAAAATTTTCATGTTTGACCAGAAATATCTACATTGAAGGCACAGTCAAGTTTTTTGAAAGTAATTTTGCTGTGTACCTATTGACTTCTACTTACTATTTTTGAAAATAAAATCCATGACAAGGCCACCTATAGAGAGAGAAAACAATTTTTTTCTGCATAAAAAATGGTATTTTGTACATAACTTTTTTCTTTCAGGGTTTTCAAACATACTTTCAACAGAAAAGTTTCTAGAAATAATTTTCCGAACATTTTGAGCCCAATGCCATCTCCCTAGCTCATCTGGGAGCTGAAATACAGCGTAGCCGGGTGAAACACCGGAAAATTCCTAAAAGCCGGCTCTGGGACATATGACCCATATTTTTCGAAAACTTGTGTCTAGGATATTCTAACACTATCATATGAGTGAAATCAGGAAAAAAAATTTTGAAAATGTTCCCGCACACCTCCACTGACTATATTTTTAATACCGTCAACCAGACACAGATACTTAAGTTTCGATATTTTTTCTGGGAAATGTAATCCTGAGTGCTGATTTTTAGGCAAGGGGCCATTCTGAATCTTCAGGTGCATGGCATTGGGAACATCATGTCAGGAAAAAAAAATATAATAATTGCATTTAAACCTTCATATCTCTGAGACAAGCAAAGGGTTGACTGACCGAACAGGGAGGTTCCTGTTGCTGCGGGAGTGGCAGTGCTTCCGAACAGAGACGTTCCTGCAGATGGACATATCATAAAGACGTGCTTTTCGATTAGCATTCAATAAAGTGGATGGCCACTGACCAGCGGTGGTAGAGGCAGCAGGTGCTCCGAAGAGCGAAGTGCCTCCTGCAGCAGGAGCAGTGCTCCCGAAGAGACCTCCGCCAGTGGCTGCAGGAGCTGCAGTCGTCGTGGCTGCAGGGGCACCGAAGAGCGAAGCACCCGTGGAAGGGGCTGAATCATGAAGATAGACTGATTATCGTTAACAACATTACGCCATGAACTACAGGCAGAGGTCTAAAAGTAGATCGAAAATGACATAATATGCCAGATTTTTGGAGTTCGTACCAGAGCAGAAGGAGAAAACGTACACAATTTTGAGTATTTAATTTACGTTAAATTTTTTTTAAAGAGTACTCAATTTCCAACGAATTCATACTACAATTTTACAAACGTGTCCACTCTTTACTATTTTGGTGAACTATTCTTTCGATCACTACAGGGATGCTACTCACCAGCTGGCGTCGCTCCGAAGAGACTTCCTCCTGCAGCAGGAGCAGTGCTGCCGAAGAGGCCTCCGCCTGCTGCAGGGGCTGCAGTCGCAGTGCTGCCGAAGGAGAACCCACCCGAAGGAGCTGCAGTCGAGGCAGCCGACTGACCTGCAATTTACATCCTTTGCAATTCATTTCATCCTTTCACATCCTACAAAAAATATGGTTCTATTAAGATTCCAAATCATTTCTATGGCCCCTTTTGCACAGTTTATTACGACATTATAAAGTCGTAAAATCTTTTCTAAAATGGTCGTTCTCCACCACGATTGGGATCACAAAGTCACAAATTCTCAAAATCAAATCAACTATTTTGGAATCACAACCGGAAGATAGAAAGGGATTTGGAATGTTCAGGAGTCTTCTAAGGTACTCACCGAAGATGCCGGTGGTGGCAGTCGTGGTCGTGGATCCAAAGAGAGATGCGCCTGCTGCACTCGTCGTGGCTGCAGGTCCTGCACCACCGAACAGAGAGGTTCCTACAACAAATTAAAATTATATAAGGTAAGTAAAAAAATTTAAATTATAAAAGGTAATTAAAATTATATAAGGTACATATCTATCAAGCACGTGTTTACAATGTTCACGTTAATTCTAGATGATTAATATGACGCCAAATGCAGCACAATAAGAATTCCAATCAAAATAAGCATTGGTAAATTCAAGGGAAAGCCACATAATAAAGTCAAAGACGTTCTAAGCAGGAAAAGGATATTTCCCCCATTAAAGGAGGGCTCTCGGCAAAGTAGTCACATCGATATAGGGGAGGTTCCACCCTCCAAATATCATAGCGTGAGCTAGGAAGCGTACACACATCGATAGGATAGCTCAGTGGTAGAGCAGCCTTCACGTAATCAGAAGGTTGCGGGTTCGATCCCCACCAGTTTTTGACAAAACTTCAAGATATTTGAATTCGCGCACTTCCCTGGCCCATCAAGCGTCCATGGCACTCAGCCAACTAATCATAACTCTGATGAGAGTAGAGATATTAATGTAATTTTTTTGGAGCCTTTAGTCGTTAAGATGAGCTAGGTCATGGTAATGGCAGGGTCCAAAGTTGAACTTTGCCTTCAGTCCTCCTTTAAAGGGAGGAAACAGCATAAATCTTGATATTAGGATATAGGCGATATAAAAAGGGTATATTATAAAAACATCAGTACTACTAACCAGAGGCAGGTGCAGCTCCGAAGAGAGACGAACCAGTGGTAGCTGTTGCTGCAGGGGCACCGAAGACTGACGAGGAAGCAGTGGTAGCTGCTGCAATGACGACGTAGCATGTTTCATAATATGCACATCTGATTCTTTAAATGCGATAGAACGATAGAATTAAACAATTTATATGTCTGAAGTAACAGGAATAAAAAATAATTTCGTATGCCCAATAAACTTATGAACATATGTTCACACTTGAAACTGTTATACAATAAAACTAACCAGTAGCTCCAAAAGCGGGCTTGGCTCCGAACAAGCTGGTTCCTGCAGCAGGAGCTGCAGCTGCTCCGAAACTGAAGGGAGTAGTGGTTGCAGCAGTGGTCGTGGCTGCTGCAGCACCTCCGCCAAACAGAGAACCTACAAGATGCACTACACTTGGGAACCACGAAGCGAAAGTATAGAGTATAGAGAGTTTCTTACTTCCTGTGCCGGCTGTGGTGGTTGCTCCGCCTCCGAAGCTGAATGTCGGAGTGGCGGAGGCAGTCGTGGTGGCTGCCGCCCCGAACGCCGGCTTCGACCCGAATGCACTCTGACCAAACATTCTGAAATAGACTTACGTTAGCGATCATAACAAATTAACGCGCATTAGAAGATCCAAATGTATTTTTCCTAATATGAAGGTGATATCAACCATTCATTTGAACATGTAAAAGACGACCATAAACTATAATTAATTAACAAAAAACGATTTCCAAAATCACAAATTCGAAAATAACCGCGAGAATCGCGAAACGCAATCGCAGCAAATGATGGAGCGCATCCTGTGTCATAATTGTACATATCTTTATATTTTCAATATTTCAAAATACCATTTTTCTGATAATTTTTGTTGTGGACGCTGTATACATATTCTCCGTTTATTCTTCTCTATTAGATTGTAATCGGGAATCACGTTAAAAAAATTATTCTTTCCGCTCGACATGCCGGCATTTCATCTATTCGATCAACGATAGGACAATTAATTGTGCAGAATAAAGAAATCATTCTCCAGCTGTACTAATACGTATACGTTGAGTGTTGTAATATTTATGGACATATACGACGACTACTATGTAGTTTCGTATTCTTCAATCATATTCTTCTTCTACATGGTTCAGTACAGTAATGCAGACGATTCGAGGAAAATGTTTATCGGGATGGAATGAGATCGATAGTAATCTGTCTCGCAATACTGTCACATTAAAAAGCATTGCGTGATGAAAGAATCTGAAATGGCAAGAAAAATCCGAAAGGATTATGGCTTACGCAACGGTTAGTGTTATTAGTGGTTAGTGTGTTAGAATTGTTAATTTTATTAGGCCCATTTATTAACATAGCACACTTTTGTTTCTTCAGCACCAAATCACAAGAAATGGCAATACAGAAAAGCGGTAGACGAATGAGATTTAGAGAGCTTGGTTAAGAGCTACTCATGAAGTAAATGCAGAGAAAATGTACATAGAAGGGGCAACTATGATTAGAAGATAATCTTAGCAAGAAGAGTTGAGAGTACGGTAATGAAGAATGAGAGGGAGTAGGAAGAGGAACAGAATCGCAGTCTGTCGTATTGAGCAGGTCGGAATCGAATTCGTCGACCATTGAGAGGAAACGTAGGACTGAAATGAGATTGTGATCTTTGATCTTCAGTTTCTCATCTCACCGGAAGTTCTTTTCGTGTTCCTCTCCCTCCATGTTACGAATCTTACGAAGTTGATCCAGCTGGAAATGGCTGTTTGATCCCAATTAGGAATCCCTTTTTGGCTGCTCCCCATCTTTACACCTGTCAGTTCGTTATGGGTGCTTTAGAAGGAATCTATCCTTGTTTCTCTGATCCCTTTCCCAATTGCAGAATCCTAGCTTCATATCGAAAGTTAAACACAACAGTAATTACCCGTTCCGCTCAATGTTTGCATTATCTCAAAAGTATACAAAACCGAGTTATTCCCCTATGACTATCATTATAATTTGAATGAACTCTTCTCGGATATCTTCTCTATTCGATTAGAGATCTAAAGAGGGGTTGTCTTCCTATATTGGTCTCCACCTGCTTCCTTGTGATTGTGATGGGTTCAGCCAGTACGATCCATTGCACTGCCTCACTGCAGCCAGGAGTAGTCAGTGACCCCTCGTATCTGCAGTTAGGATTGATCTTTGATCTCTCCCTTCTCTCCACCTGTAGAATGCATCAGTGACTGAGGGGAGGAGAGAGCGGGGGCGGAATCTGTCGATATCCGTCTCGTTGCCTGCAGTGAGTGCGTCATGAGGGGTGTACTTCTCACTTTGCCTCACCAGCATAGATGACATCGTCCAGCTTGTCCGCCATGGCAGCCAGAGGCTCTCCGCTCTCTGCGATGTTCAGGAACACTCCCACCACCTGGCAATCACGAATGTACACTCGGTCATCACGCACGCATTGCAAATAGAGAAGAACACGACTCACCGCCAGTCCGTCGGACTTGTTCATCGCCTCTGTGATGGTGAGTCCCTCCTTGAGATGGACGAGGTGCAACTGGAAGACGACGTTTCTCCCCTGTCACACCACACGACACTGACCTCAGCAGGATAGGAAAGTCCTCCAATCTTGTGTTCTGACCCCTCGTGATCCTTCTTTCCCCAATGGAGATGGAACTGCTGCAGGAAGTACTTCCCTTGCAGTGCTCCCCCAGAGACATACGGAGGGTTCTTCCACTCGGTGAAACCAGCCGTCGCAACTGTAGGGACGAGAATTAGGAAAGGTCGGAGGAGGGATGCACTCGGTGCACTCACCTGTGTGGCCGTTGTTTTGCATCGTCACTTCGTCCACTTGGTCATAGCCGATGAAGTTTACCCTGTCCATCAGGGCGTAGTCTGTATCCATCGTGCGAATATCGATTGGAGTCTGTCGGAGTCCCGTCTGGAAAGGAGTACAGTATTCATCAATTAGAAAAAAATATGAGTTAACAACAACCAAATTTTGTGCGGCCAATGCGATATACGATAACGTGATCAGTGGAAAAGGAGTACCTGGCAGTCTCCTTTCCAGGTCTGTGGTCCATCGTTGTATCCATAGCCCCATGATGCAGCTGAGACTCCTCAACAGATCACTCTATGATTCATCGATTCGTGGTGGGTCATACCGTATGACTGGACCAGAAGAATTAACGGGATTGTGAATGATGACAGAGGGGAATGCATGCTGGAATGGGAAAATGAGGTTTCGAATGGAAAGTTCACGAGGGAACGAACGGTTCGACGCGCAAAGTAAAGATTGACTGTGAAGTTCGCAGTTTGCAAACATTAACTGTTTGTCCGTTCAATGAAGATTGCCTTATCATACGAACCCGAACTATAGATTGCACCATGACTAGCCAAGAGTGAATGGAGGGAGAGATGGAACTATCCGGAACTCTGCAGAACTTCGCTTCTTCTCGAGAGATAACAGAGATAAGTGCAGTAAAGTAGGTGATCTCTGAGACGAGCAGAGGAAGTACGAGAGAGTGTGTGAAATGAAGAGAGTGGAGAGAAGAGAGTGGGGGAATCGAAGAGAGGCCAGAGAATGATTGAGATCGGGACTGACAAGGGGATAAATCAAGTGGGGATAGGCAAAGAAAGCGACGAAGTCAATGAATGAGGGAGGAGGGCAATTCATCTCCACTCAATGGGGGAACTGCATCCGTGATATCTTCTCCCCCCCCCCCTCTCCCCCTCCCCCCATTGGACTTGGATTACTAGTCCATTAGAAGAAGAGAAAGATGAGACAGAAGTCTTCCAGAACAGTGAAGAAGAAGCAAACGCGTGAATATGTGAAGTGAAGGGAGAAATGAAATCGGAAGTCGATTAGTCCCCTGTCCCCTTCCCCCCCCCCCTCCCCATCATCCCATTACTCCCCTACCGTACCCCTCCTGCTTGTCCAACTACAATAAGGGGCTTATGATAATGGATGAAACAACGAGGCGAATGATCTAGGAGGGGGCGGGGCTAGCGACTCTCTTCATTTCACGTGCTCTCTCTCTCCTCTGTCTACTCTGAACTTTCCTCGACGACACCTCTCACTGCTACTCTAATAGATGTAGCACATTATAGCTAATGGATGTGAGTGAAGGAGAGATGAGATGAAGGAATCTAAGAGGAAGAAATGATTGAGATGACGGATGCAACAAATGGAAGAAGTGAAATGAAGGCACAAATATCTCGAGATGCACAGTGTACAGTCAGAGGAGATAGAGGGATGGAAACCTAGAGCAGAGGAAGTGGAAGGGAGTACATAAGAAAGTCCGAATGGAGTGGTAACTGCTCCTCTTCCGTTTCGTCCCGAGGGGGCGGAGTCAATGTTCCTCGTGAACTTCCATGCTAATCATCTCTTCCCAGTTCAGAGATCTCGCCGAAAAGTGACACTGAACCACTCTGGTTCATTGGTTCTGCACACTACATTCTACCCCCAAGTGAGAAACGTCGTTTTCGATACGTGAAAAAATATAAGCAGAATTGAGTGTAAGATTATAAATACCTTTTCTAGAGACCAAATTTTCCCATCGGAGGACGGCTAAATCTCTCTAAATGTTGAACACTCTCACAAGAAAGAGTGACTGAAAACAGAATGTGGAAAGCAAAAGAGAACATCTGTTCGCTCTAATGAGTAGACAGAGGAAGTGCTGCATAAACAGTGGAGGTTCTTCTCAGAACTCCAAACAGCGCCTTAGTTTATGTTCATGTGAATAAGTGCGGAGAGAGGCGATCCCTCTAAAGACATCAGTGATCTCGAATGGGGGAAGAGTGTCTAGGGGAAGACTCGATGCCCTCTGGATCATTGTGCTCATCGGCCAGGAGAGAGATCAATCCCCCCTCGTTCACTCCCTCATTTCGCATGCGGGGATGGGAATGCACGTGAATGATTGGGTTCTCTCGGATTGTGACAGAGTGAATTCGGCCCGAGGCCAGCCATCGAATTATGGGACGTGCACACAAAACAGAAACAGACGATAACTTGAGAGCGAGGGGACAAATATTTTGACAGGCCAATCTCCCCCTTTGGAACAATACTGAGGGAGAAGGAAGGTGATTGGAACGGGAGGAGGTTCAATTGAATTGTCCTTTGAGGGACGAGAAGGGGAAACATTCCGCGTCTACTCAGAATGCACGTATTAAATGAGGAATGCTTGGACTGATGACACGCGAAGTCTGCCACTGAGATACACTACTAAGACCTGCCAGATACACTCTCAGAGTAGAACTTCCTGGCTAGAACACACTAAATCTGTTAACTCTTGTGCGGCATCACAAGAGTTGACAAATTTTGTTTCCCATGGCTGCTTTATCCGACCTACAATTAGCTGGAATATTTGGGATATGGAAGATGTGTACTGAAAGAGAAGAGAAGATCTACTGGAGGTGCTCCCATCTGAAGGATGACAAGGGATCGGCACCGTTTCAACACCCATCAAAAGGAGATGAGCAGCACATGGGAGAAGGGACGGGATCTGAGAAGGGAACGAGAGAGTGGGGGATGGAGAGAGGAGTCGACCCCTGAGAGGAAGGAAAACTGACTGATCTCTGTCCCCCTTCACTCAACAGAAACACCATCACTCCCAAAGTAAGACCCATTCAACTGCTTCTCTTTGTGTAAATTCACTCTGAAGATGTGAGACACGCGTAATGGGGGACTCATGATGAATGGCAAAGAATCGGAATACAAAAAGACAAAGACGGGAGGAGGGACAGACTCGTCCTCTGTTCCCGGAAGGTCGAGGGAGGGAGGGGAGACAGATGAGTGATTGCTACTCACTCCAGATGGGCACACTAAGACCTGGTGAAGGAGAGAAAAAAGTCTTGCCTTCAATGATCCCTCCCTCCCTCTTCTGTTACTCTGTTACATCCTCGCACACAAACATAGTAGATCAAAATGTAATCCCCCAAAGAGAATGTATGTCGACGCATCAACATCAATCCATCCACTACACTCCATTAATATTCCGTTCCGTTCATCTCAATCCGATTCCACCCTCGTTCGACTTCTACTCGTACTACGTCACGAGTACACGACCAACGAACTCTCCATTACCATAATCAGCACGCTCGTGAGCAGGAAGCAGGTAATCCAACGGGTGCATGGGAAAAGAGAGGGAGAGAGATACTACCTGACACTTTATTACCATCTTGTTACAAACAGGCAATACTATCACAGCAAATTTGTTTTCCTGTCGGTTAGTTAGAGCTATCAAAATATTAGCCAACTATGAAATCACAGGGTAATGGGGAAGGAGTGGATATAGTGTTCAGAGGTTTCGATGGCTAGAGTGAGTGGATACGGTATCAACAATGACATCGAGGGACGAAGGAATTGCATCAAGGAGTTTGCATTCGACAGTATCAAACGAGAATCGAATTCAACAGAAGGAATATAATAGAGGGGAGAAGTATTTACAAAGAAAGGGCGTTGATGGCTGACAAGGGGGCAGAATGATTGAATGGCGCGGATCGGGAGAGGACAGTTGACACGACGCCCTTCCCTTCTTCTCCCTTCGACCTCTCAATCCTCATCCAATCCCCACTCTCCCTCGTTACCCCACGAATCACACATCTGCAAATGGACTGTCAAACCAGAGATCAATAATTACCGTACCTCATCACCGGCGGTGAAAGCCAGTCGTGTTTGAGGTACCGTAACTTTCTTCTCCTCTGCCGTACTTTCCGATGGGGATACGTTACTTCTAGCAGATTTGACGGCCATCTCTTCGAGTTGAGATAGAATTGAGGCAGATGTCTGCAATCGACTACTTGTATAACATTATGTCCAATCACAGATGAATGACAAGAAATGAAGAAGGGGTTTACCTTGATCTCAGGCTGCATCTCCGCGAATAAATCATCTATTTCATTCTTTACAGTAACCTTGAGAGAGAACTCAGATCCTTCAAGGGGACAGCATTTCATTCGATATCAATCAATAATTTACCAATGTCCTTCATCTCTTCTCTCTTCATAACGATCGCTGATCGATCAACTGTACTCTTCACTACAGTAACCACCCTCGTCTCTTCCTTATTTTCTTCTTTCTCTGGTTGATCCTTGATCTCTGTCCTCTCCTCCCATCCATCATTCCATCCCTCGTCGTCTCCTTCTTCATTCCACTCACTCACACTCGTCTCGGGCACAATTGGCATCTAAAATAAGAGAAAACTACGGTAATTCGAGAATCGAGTGTTTAAATTAAAAATTCGAAACAGGGGAGAAGGGCGGGGTAATCAGGGAAATTTCTATGTATACTAAATAAATAAAAAGTTTAAGTTAAAAAAAACTATTCTGGGATTGTATGTTCCGTCTACATGCTTACCAGTTCAAAAGCATCGCTATGAGACGAACTCGTCAGCACGATACAACTCGTGAATAGAAGAAGAAGAAGGAGAGAAGAAGTTGTTTAGGACAAAGAAAGGGAGGAAGGGATAGGGAGATTTTCCGACAGGCAAATTGCATGTAATCACTAACAAAATGCTCGATGGTACTAGTCGTCTAAATTATGAGAATAGATGTTCCAGGGTCATTATTTTCCATTTTATCGTACCTGATTTGGTCGACTGTCGATAGATCTTTGCTCCCTCGTCTCCACTACTCGCAGAGGAGACTCTGGTCTCGATTGGCTTGGAGAGCATACGGTAGAAGATACGACGGAATTGATTGGAGAAGCCGCCTCAATTTTGTTGTTACAAGAGAGAAAAATTGCACATAAGAACTCACTTTTGGTGTTCCATCGACAAATATCTTGGCCCGTTCACGGTGTGCCCCTCTACGAGAGGCATTCAATTCGCTCGTCTTCTCCCTTCCCAACACCGCATCCGCGCCTACGAGAGGAACGAGGATAGACATCGCCTGTATTCAACCTTGTTGCCTATGTTTCGTCGAATGTCTTATCATACTGGACTACAGAATCCACTTTCGACAGCTCTCCGAGATTAATTCTAAAGGCGAACCTTCAAGGTGGCAGCAACAATCCGATCATCCGGATCATCCAGACCTATCAGAATCTGAGAAATATTTACGTTAATAAAAAATGAAGACAAAATCTTTTCCTTTTCCTTGGACAAGTTAATATTCTTTCAAGATCGGTGAAGTAACGATAAAAAAATATAAATAAAAATCAATAACGACACTGCTCACCTCCGGTAATACAGTACTGCACAATTGGTCGCGCGAGTAATGAGGGGCGAAGCTGGAATGGAGAGATCAAAGATCATGCTCTCCCTCTCAACTCCTTCATCACCTCTGCACGTGTCTCAGAATGGACAATCGAACGTGGATGTCTCTGACTCGCAAGACGAGAGTGCACTCTGGAAGTACAGTCTCCCTGTAGAGATCGAGGGGAAGAAGACCAATGACGTCGTCTGGTCGAGACGATGGCAGAACTGCAATGCAATGGATTGACTCCCCCTCCTTCATCCGATCGACTCTTCCTCATGAGAGTCTTTTGCACTTTCCATCCCTCCTCTCTTCACTGCACGTGCAAGGGCCATGCGAATATTTTACGACCAATCAGCATAATCCATCTAGTATTCACCCACTTTTTCGCACACTTCATTATTGTTAAAATTATCTACTGAAATCTCGTAATATCATTATACTCATTGATAATTGTATTTTAACCACGTAAAATAAGGAGGCAGTTCAGTACTTACAATACATATAATATATTTATAAATAGAAAAATAAAGAGAACTCTTGGAGAATAGAAAGGAACTCACTTGGATTGAGTAGATGGTTGAGTAGTGCATCGTGAGCTCGTCCCTCTAGCATGAGATATCTCGAGAGGAGAGGACGGGCCAATCTCATCCCGATTACTCGGGGAGGAAGAGAAGTGATCAGGGAAAGAGAACCACTCAAGAAGAAACTATCACAGTTCCATTATCATCAAACTGAGATTATTATCCATTCCAAATAGATACGGTAATCAATGGAAGATTAATCGACTCACATTATATCATTTAGAAAATAGCACAGATGAATAAAAGAGGATAAGTGAACTAACTCGAAGAATCTCTCCTTCTCCTCTTCACTCTTCGTCTGGATCGTCCTCACGAAATGTTCCACCTCACTTAGAGGATTACTGAAATACAATTTAATAGTTTCTCTTAAGGGAGATAATAATTCGCATTAATTTAGTACGATTTCATTATTGAACTACTTAATTGATCCCACTCGTATCTTCGTGGCAACTCACGAGAATGCCTCCATCATCATGCTCTCCTCCAGTCTCGTTCTCTCACTCGCAGTGGGAGCACAGAGGGATGATATGGAGGATCGGAGGGAAGACAACACTCAAAGAACAAAAGTCGACATCAATTCACACAATATTGTTCAGTATTTAGAACGTAGTGATATTTTCCTATTTTTACTCAAATTTTATAACTCCTTCGCACACTTCTGAATGGATGATAGTGTATATCAACATACCGTCATCCTCAACTCCCTCCTTCTCCACGAATGGAAGTGTGTACTCGATGAGTTTGCCCAGTCCGAAGGAGTCTCTCGCCCACGGGGGATTGTCACATCTCATCGCAGTCTGAGAAGAACAGTGAAGAATGCCAAAGGAAGAAATGTAACTCTGGACAGACCTGATCTTCAGGAGGAGAGAATGGCTTGGGTTTGACTGCCTTGAAGAAGTCGGAGAGAAGGAGGTGATCATCTGCAATCGACAACCTTCACATGATTCCATCCCTTCACTCGCCTTTCTTTTCTCCTCCGTACTTCCTTGCGAATTCGAATCCTCCGAGTCTCCATGATCCATCGGGAGAGACGAAGATGGAGGAAGGACAGACTGCATTGTGAGAGATCGACGCCTCAATCAAGAATCTCCATCATTGAATGAAGGGAGGGGAACGAACTGTCGTGTGAAGGAAGATGAGGGCATCGAGAATCGATCGAAGACCCGCACGGATTTCAATTGCCGAAAGCGAATCGATGCAGAGGTCGAGCACCTACAAAGAACAACCATCAATTATTGTTGCAATAACAGTAAATATTTTGAGTTGAAAGCAAAAAAATATATTCTCATCGAATAGGTAGATACACTAATAGTAGATACAATTCAATAAGAGATCAAAGATGAACCTGCACTCGCTCGGTGAACAACCTCGCCTCTCCTGGCTGAATCTGGCTGTCCACGTACTGCACAATGCACGGATGACGAAGTTGTCGAAGAGACTGCACAATTAAAAACATTTTCATAAATTGTAAAATATAAAGAGGAATGTTAAGAATCACTTCATCAATAACGAACTATCCAAACTGACCTTGATTCCGTTTTCGAAGTATTGTCGAGAGTTACCACTAGATCCTAGCTCCTTCAAGAATAGAGTTCCTGTAAGAAAAGGAACATGGTAAATGGGCTGAATTACGAGTAAAAAATAAGAACCAATAGTTAACATTTTATTAGGAAGAAAATGTTTCCTTATTGCACAGAGGAAGATGTAAATCGTATGTTCTGTGTGAAACAGGTTATTTTGAATGTACGACCAGTAGAAAGATCAATCGAATAATAGTATATCGCACCTTTAATATTGTTTCGAGTGCAAGACTGAACTCTCGTCCATAGCTTGTACACATCCGACTTGCGAGAGCATTCCTCCCCGAGTTCAATACGAACTTCCTTCGTCTGAAACAGAGGGAATTCATTGTTTATGTTCAACAAAAGCTAATAAAAATTGAAAGAAGATTAGTCAATACTGAAAATCAAAGTTTGCAAAGGAATCCAAACCGACCTGTGGAGTACTTTCGTGAGCGCCCATAGTTATGTCTCATTCAATGGCTCTTATTGCATGCTCTCGGTCAAATCTGCAACAATAATAAATGAGAACAGAGCGAAGGAAATTGCAAAAATCAATTAGATGAAAATCTCAAAACACCACGCATTTTGGCAACTAGCCAACAGGTTGAGCTTTCTTCTTACAGTAATCCATCGAAAAAGACTATCGCATAATGGAAAGTGCTGCCTTCTTCTCGAGATGTTAGTGCACATCCGTGCTAATCCGACTATGATTTCTTGGTGTGGGAAGGAGTCTCGAATCCAGTCGGATAAAGTTCATCATCTTAGTGTTGACAAGAGAGAGGGAGAAAGGAGAGAAGGGGGCTCTCGATAGTCTCTCTAGTCGGTGAGTGAGTCAACCTCCGGAAGCCGTCACCTCCTCCTTCTTCTTCTTTTCACAATAAGGAGGACGATTGAAGGGGGATGAGCCAACCCTTTACCCAACTGAGACGAGTACGGCATACAATCACTCCTAGCACACTCAAGAAACAACAACGACGACAGGAATAAGAGGTACTGTATCCCTCTCATACGGTAAATGATCGGACTCATTGATTTACATTCGGACTCTCGTACTATTCTAGACTAGTCAGTATGCAAAGAAGGTGAACGAATAAAGAACGAGAGAGAGATAGAGAGAAGGGGGAGAGTAATTTCATCAATAATCGGTGCATCTGAGCGGTCGAAATGTGGTCATCAGCCCCTCCATGGTCAGTTACCCCTTTCATTCTTCCATGATCAGTCCTGCCTTCCTCCCTTACCTATCCACGGACACTGTAGATGATAGAATGGATCCATTGCACTGGGATTAGGGTAGTCATGGATATTGGGGAGGGGGGCTAAGGTGCACTCTTGAGTCGATAATCCCTGTGATAGATGTACACTAGGATGTCCTTCCCCATCCAATATCCCTCTCTTCTCTTCCATGCCCATCGAAGGACGAGAAGTGAGAAGCAGAGAGAGGGTGGGAAGGGGGAGGAGAGAGGGAGACCTACCGTAGATCCCCTCAGGGTCTTCCACTCCTCAAGCCCCGCCCCCTACCCAGTCCTATTGTGTGAAGCTGTCAGCTTGGTTGAATCATCTCGTATCTACTATTATCGATTACAGTACTTTCTCTTACCGTACTCTTTGAGGATGAGCGAACTGGGGGTGAGGAACGTGGATCTGATGGATCTAGATGCACTCAATAAGGTGATTGAGATTCGATGATAGTGATCTCCCCCTTCCATCTCCCTCTTTTCAATCTTTCTCTTTCCAGTTGAACTCGTCCGCTCTGATTACTCCCACTGAAGGATACATCGACTACTCCTCCAATCCCACACCTCCAGACACCAGTGAGTCCTTCCCTTGACCTACCTCTACCGTACTCATACCGTACTCATCCCCCCCCCATCTATCCCTGTCTTCTCTCCCCATTCTCTCTCATGCATCGTCTTCTGTCGTCTGTGCTCTTCACAGTGTTTTCTCTCTCCTATCCGAACGACCTTCTCCCTCCCCCCTCCCTCTCTCTTCTTTCTTCGATCTCCTCCTTTGATCTACCGTTCATGTTCGACTTACGGTCCCCTTCATCCGATGGTGAGACTACCGTACTCCTGACTCATTACCGTACCCTTCCTTGTACAGTATCTCATCTTCAGATTGTGATTCTCTTCCGACGACGTCCTTCCTTCCCCTCCCTCCCTCGTCGACCTCCTCCTCCGTCTCCTCTTCTGATTCCATCTTCCTTTGTTCTGGCTGCGGATTTTCCATCCAAGATCGATTCGTGCTCAAGGTATTCCAATGTCCATGATGGCCCACTAGATTCTCTTCCTTCCACTTGAGTCTGATACTGTATCATTGGTAGGTCAACGAGGAGACCTTCCACGAGTCGTGTCTGCGCTGTTTCTCCTGCCAAGTACCCCTCTCCGCCTCAGGTACCCATTGATACACCAATCTATTCTGCATTTACTTCAGTTTGATTGCCGATTTACGAGAAGAAATTGCAGGTACTTGCTTCTCCAAGGATGGTCAGATCTACTGCAGAGAGGACCACGCAGGGTGAGTGATCTTTGATCTCTTCGTCGCTTCCTCAGTCCCTCTCATTACTTGTTCTCTCCATCATTCCCTCTCCTCCTCCTCCTCCTCCTCGATTTGAGTATTGGTTCCCCTCATGGAATGCTTCTCCGGTGTCCTTTCATCTGTTCCATCTCGCCCTTTCCTTGGTGCGTAACCTCCTCGGGGGAAAGGCTACCATTCCATGATACCCGCTAAACAGCGTACGATGAGAGAGAAAGAGCGCCACTCTTGAGGGGATTGCGTGATCACTCCTCACTTGAGTCCATTCACAGAGAGTCCTCGAGATCCTCCTGAGGGCATCTCCCTCTTGCCATCCCCCTCTCCATTCCCTCACTATCACCAGGTGTCCATCCATCCTACAGATGGATCCATCCTTGTAAACCATCTCTCTAATGCCCTGAGGGCATGGATTGACACCTGCTCCTCTCCCTCCTATCTGCTCTCCTTTGGCGGTAATCTGTCTCAAGTGAGAGGCTGTCAGTAGTGAGGGATACTCTCCTCCCGAGAGAGTACGGTACTTCTCTCTATCATTGATCCTTATCTCCTTTCTCCCTTCCACTTCATCCCTTTGGCCACCGTCCTTTCTACCCGTGCCCTAGAGGTGCGACAAGGCTTCCCCTTCCTCTCTCCCTCTCTTCCTCTCTCCTCTCTCCGGGTAGAGTCGACGAGAGAGCAAGGGCAACAGAGGGAGTCCAGACATCACGGCTTCTTTCTCTCTTCGACCCCTCGGCTGTAACCACGCATTATTGCATATGATAGCCCTCCCGCGGGGTTTCCCTCCCGTGAAACGTGTGGAGGGACTACCGTACACAGATCAATGCTCCTCCTTCACTACCGTACTCCCTTCTCTGTTTGCTCAGGAGGTCGTGGTAGGAGCCAATATCGAGGCGTTTATTGCGACTGAGGAGGAAAGGGAGAGGACTCAATGCAAACACGAGGGGATTCGCGCATTTTGGAATGGGGATGAGGGAATGAGGGGAAAGGGGCATTGACCTACCTGTTCTCATTCGAATGGCAAGGACAGTTTCACTCTCATGCTATCGTAACCTCCTGGAAGAACAACAGAAACTGAATAAGTGAGATAGACTTGAATGATGTCACTGATGGAGTTGAATGATGTCATTGATGGACTTGAATGATGTCATTGGTAGACTGTCGGGAGTTGAGGTGTGACCCCTCCGCCCCCTCCTCTACAGTATTTGTTCTCGACAACTGGCGTCCCTCGTATGAATGGCTCCTTCAATATGACAACATCTCCCATTCACTCTGTCTCTCTCACTTCGCCTGTTCTCTCTTTCCTCTCTCCCCAATATCCTCCCCATTATTGAACTTTTTCTCCTTTCAAAGTAGGCGTGAGTCTCTCCGATTGTCGTGCTCTCTCCAGAAGGAGACACTCGTGACAGCCCCCCTTCTCCTCTCCCCCCCCCTCCTCTCCTCCTCCTCCCTCACTACTCTTACTCTTAGGATGAGAGACAGCTCCGTATATTGGCCTGTCCCATTCCCGTCTCTCTTCCTCTTCACTCCTTCCTTCTGAGGAGGACAGTCCATCCAGTCAAGAGATTAGACTGTTTTATGAGTGTACATTCGAGATATGGGAGGGAAGTGAAGGAGTACTGTAGATGGAATGAAGAATATTGTAGTCTGAGGAAAAGGGAAGATGAAGTGAAAAAGTAGTGTCCACTACTGGAGAAGGACTGTTTCTGAATGGGTATTCCTGTGTGAGTATATCGACCTTCTGTCTCTCTCTTCTTCACAACCTCCTCCTCTCTTCTCGATTTAGTTCATGGATGATCTTTCCTTCCCGATGTCCCCGTCGTTTCTTCCTTCCAGTGGCTAAGCAGTTTCCGAGGAATGAATCACAAGTGTGAATGGAGGAGAAGAGGGGGTAGAGGGGAGAAGGGGGAGGAAATCGGCAGCCTCTTTTACTTCTCTTTTTTGTTGTAAAAGTGCGCGAACAACAAAGGGAATGAAGGAGAAGGGAGTGGAAGGAGGGATTATCGTATCGTCACATCATCATCCTTGATTCGAAAGGGACTGATACTGGTGGATGGCACTATCACTCAGCATCCCTCGTCAGCCCTTCGTCTGATAGAGGAACACCATTCCAGATCTACTACTTCATCTCCACTCTTTCCTTCTTTGGCACTCTCATATTGTCTCAAGTGTTCACTCTTGTTCGGCTAATCTCCCTCTGATCTCGGGATCAGTGTCCGAGAGGACCGAGGAAGCAATAAGTGTGTCCGGAAGCACGACCCACTTGACCGTTCCTATTACTGTAGTCGATGGGTGGCACGTTGGCTCACAATTGCGTAATGGGGGGAGATGATCGATCAAAGTGACACTGATGTGGAGTGGGGTGAGAATGACGGGAAGGGGCTTGTGAGGGAAATGAGATGAAGGGCAGTCAATAATCGGACAGCTGAGAATCGAACACTTTAGTTACTAATAAAATATGATCATACCCGAATCCAGATAACAATATTTCCATGTGAAAAAAATTCGCAAGCTAGATATGCATTATTGGACGCTGTTAGTGGTGATAAAGGACGTAGGAAGTGTAGACTAATCCCCCCTCCTTCTCTAATCTCTCCTCTTTCAGTCTGTATGGTCGTAAGTGTGGTCGATGTGGACTGCTCCTCAATCCGACTGATCTTGTATTCCGATGTGTGCACACCACATACCACCAGGTATCCACTTAGATTCACTCACCATATTCATTACGACGTCCAAGTGTCATAGTAGTAGGAATATAGTCTAGGTACATGCTCACGAAGTTTCATTTCCCACAGTGGGAAGAGTTCAGCTAGAGCGGAGTTCGCCTTTCAACTCCCTCCATTTCCAGAGTTGCTTCTCGTGCGTGTGCTGTGGAATAAACTTCAAGAAGGTGAGTGTAAACGTCGTCCAGTTCTCTTCACCCAACGCACCACTGATGACACGATGGCAGGGCGACGAGTACCACATCGTGAACGACGACGCCCTCTGCAGGAATGACTACCAGATGATATGTGCACAACAGCAGTTGCACTGTGAGCACTCCTTCTATCTTTTCGAAATCTAGGCATTTGGGGGAACTTATTCAAGAATGGATCATAATTTCTCGTACAAAGATTTTGCCCTTTTTTTGTATTATGTTATGCGAAAGTGTGAATTATTTGACTCCGCTTCTCTCATTCATCCACTCTTCTCTTTCTTCGTACTCTTGATTGCTCCTCTTTCTTTGCAGTGCCTCCTTCCGGAATGTTCGAATTCGATCTGTCGGAGTCGAACAGGAAGACTCCGAAGAGACCTCGGACGATACTGAATGCACAGCAGAGGAGACAGTTCAAGGCTGCCTTCGAGAGGAGTCCCAAACCTTGCAGGAAGGTACGGGACATCATGGGATTATCCATTGGAGTAGTGATCTCACACGAGAACAATGCGAACCCCTTCCATTACTGTTGCGACATTGATTGAGATGTGAAGCGCGAACAATGTCTGACACTGCACCACCATTCCTATCAATTCAATCGATTCTCTCTCCTAGTCGATCTTCCTCATTGAGGTGCGCGAGCAATTGGCGAAGGAGACGGGTCTGTCAGTGAGAGTCGTCCAGGTCTGGTTCCAGAACCAACGAGCGAAGGTACGGATTGATCTTTGATCTTTGACCCACGATGTGATCTTTGATCTCTCAGATGAAGAAACAGCAGAGGAAGGAGGAGAAGAATGGAGGAGGAGTCGAAGTGAAGGGAGAATTGAAAAGCGAATCCGAAGACGGTCAGCATTTATTCACTCTTCCTTCATTTCGTGACAAGTCAAAGATAGTACCAGCCATTCGATTCCTACGAAAGAAGTATGTGAGAGGGAGATCAAAGATCACATTGCAGAGATGGATTCTGAGGGGGAGGATCTGGAGAACAGTGGGGAGAAGCGAGGTATCTCTTCCTCTCTCGACTACAAATCTGATTCCTTGGATGATTCCTTCCCTTCCCCCTTCGTCCCCGTTCCCTCCGCCCCTCCCGTTGCCCCTCTAGAGAAACTGTACAATATGCAGCACACGTACTTCTCATACGCTTGACCCATCGACTACCGTATCCCCGCTCATTCTAGTCGAGACCCATCCATCTCTAACAGTGTCGTCCCCCGTTGCCATTCATACTGTTTCATGCAAAACTCAATTCTCTCACGGATATCCCAGACATTCATTTGTATTCTTCCCATCTAAAGATTCCCTCTTTCTGTGTCCTATCAATCCACGATTCGCTTTCCCATTCATCCGTTGATTAGTCTTCGTCTTTTGCTCTTTAGATAGTCTCCATTGCCCAATTCCTAGTTGAAATCACTAACTTCGTTCAATTGTAAGCCGTCTAGTTTTCTCGAGAGCTGTATGATAAAGTTATTGTACTGCAGCCGAAATTGAATGAGAATCAGTTGTGATCGATTAATTCAGGAAATCATCCTTTTCGAATGGAAATCAGTTTATGACCATTTTCTAAATATAAAGGTGATAATAGTACGGAAAAAAGAGCTTTACAGCATGGGGAGATAATCACAGGCAGATCCATACTGAAATTAGGGGATGGACAGACCAGTGAATCTGTGGTATTCTCTTCTCTGGTTCGGTTTGGCTAGTAGAAAGCTACTGATTTGCCCAGTAGCCAGCGAACTGTTCAACCATTAGTGATTGGAGTAGAATTCTACTAGTGCGTGCTCAATGACTAGAATTCCACTAGGGGAGAGACTAGAATTCTACTAGTGTTGGAGTAGTGCTCTACTGGGGTTCTCTCTCTTGCCTTTGGGTACTGTAAGTCAAATCGTCATTCGGTGTCCTCTGCTGTGCGGAAACACTGGATATGCACTTTATTTCCAAATTTTCAACAATTATACTTAGTAAATTGCATAAATTTGCCACAATGGCTATGGTCAACAGGGAAAACAGTTGAGCCGTTAACGAACAAGAAACTTAACAATAAAAGAAGAATAGAACTAAATACAATGAAAAGGGTGGGGGGGGGGACTTCTTGTGGAAATGTCCTCACATTTTCTTCGCTGTTCCTCCCGCGAACGGATTGAAGATGTAGCTGCCCATGTAGCCGTTACTCCGCGCTGCTCTTGGAGTCGTATCCGCTGTAACCAATCATTTTAATATCATAATTGTAAGTATCTTTGCTACCGTAACCTCACGCATTCCGTTACATAAATTGAAAGGAACGTGAAAGTAGTGAATATCACCCCCCTCACGAGATAATCGGGACAACGGATTGACTTTAGAAAATAACATATTCTAGGTTTTATGCTTATTAGTTCGGGATTGGGTTGTAGAAGATCCTCCTAATTTGTTTCAGGCATATTAGATCTCGCAGCAGCAGCAGGCTGCTGCTAAGTTCTGGGTACGGACATTCGATTGAAAGGTTTTCGCATACAAAATTGATGATATTTCTTCGCATGATATTTCAAGTGTTTTTTATGATCAATGGCACATTCTTTGGCACATCGTGTTCATTTCACTTTGGAAAAAAACGGACCTGACTTGGATGTGCTGCAAGTCAGGTCGGCAAAGTGAAAAAAAGAACAAGATGTGCCAAAGATGTTCATCTGAACATAAGACACTTCTGCGAAGAAATCTGAAACTTCAGTTTTAGTATAATCTCATCAAGTACTGAAAGAACTTTAGAAACAAAACTTCGAAAAAATTAGAATGTGAACCGAAATAGCCAGTTTGTCCCGATTCTCTCGCGAGGGGCGTGATATCACTTTTTCTCTCCATCAGTGGTTCAGGTACCATGAGTTGTGGTACTCGGTACCAGGCAACCACATACCTGAACGGGCAGGGGAAGATGGCGACGGGCTTGATGTAGACATCAGAATCTGCGCCCTCTGCTTGACCGGTCGACGAACCATCGAAGTTCCACACCGGAAGCTCTGAAAGACGAGGTTTAGGGGACTCCAATCAACTTCTTGCCTAGTCTGGATGGGACAATGAATTGTCCCGAAAAGTGGTTTGTTATTGGAAAATCTTTTCAGTTGTTTTCGGGTGAGTTTCAGATACCCTAAATAAGTGTATTAAATCACTATACTATATTTTTTTAGTGCTAACGGTTGAGGTCGGGCTAAGCCATGTGCTAAGATTGTAAACTTAATTAATTAATTAATAAAAAAAAATCAATAAGTAAACCTTGTCGAACTTGGCGCCCTCGATGTTGATCTTGGTGTCGTCCGCAAGCGGCACCGACTCGTCGATGGCGACCATCCGAACTGGAAAATCGATAAGTGGGAGTGTAAAAAAGTCGCGTTTGTCATTTGTACTGCCCATTGATTTTTCTTATAAAATAGAATATACAAGAGCAAAATATAATGGCACTCCTGCAGAAGCCCAGATCGGGGTAACAATAGTGGTGTTAGGAGTAGACCCCAGTCAGGTAAGTCGTACCTTGAGACTGCCGAGCCCTTAGACATGTTTGTATTGTCTTACAGTTTAGCCTACACGCGGAGGGAAGCCGCGAACTGACGCTATTTGAGGTTAGGCATCATTCCAGCAGGCGCTCGAAAAGACGCTAAATAGCGACAGGATAGAGCATTTAGGCTATAATTTTATTTGGTATGTCTCAGGGTTCTGCAGTCTAAGGTTATGGCTTACCTGCTTGGGATGTACTCCCGATACCATTAACCACTATTGTTACCCCGATCTGGGCTTCTGCAGGAGTGCCAAGTAGTAGTCCTTGCTCGTCATTTCATTGGGAGCCGGCTTGTCGCCGCTAGCCTTCGATGTTTCCTCCGGCATGCTAAAAGAAAGTAAAATACGGTTTTCCAATAAAAATAATAGAAATTTACTGAGCAAAACAAAACAAGCGAAAATATTACCTGGGCTTTGCTGATGCCGGCGTGCATCGGGAACAACAGGCGGAACTCGTTCGAGTTGTGCAGCGAGGGAGCGGAGTACATCTTGAGCCATGGTAATTAACAAATTATAATAATTAAGAGCGAAAACAAGCAAAAAGGGCATAGTAATTAGTGCTTCGAAAATATGCGGAATTCGAACGAGCGTCGGCGGGAAAGCGACCCGAGTACGGTAGGCGAGAGGTGGTTGAGCACTGACTTTATTTTTTACAGTACGTTTATAATTTCACTAGACTTGCCTGTAATCGCGGAGCCATAAAAAACGTTGAAATACGGACAATACGTAGCAATAATGAAAGAAACAAGCGAAGGAAAGACCTGTTTTCGAAACGACCCAATCGAAAATATTTAGTCAGTTTGAATGGAATACTGCTCTCCGCAAAGTTATAATATTTATATCAGAACAGTCCTAGGCACCGTACGATCACTTTGGAAATGCAAAACACACACAACAATTGTAAGTAAAGGCTGAAAATCGATAATTTAGGCCAAACGCCTTTAAAGGACGACTTGTGAAAATCCGCCGTCCGCCTCAAGCCCCATCCGGGTTACGGTAGTCGCTATTGAGCACGGAGATTACTTCCCTATTCCTTCTTTTTGATTAATTAATTTAATTAAATTATTTAAACATTATTTTATTATATATTTCATTGTTAATAAATATTTAAAAATGAGTCACGTCGGTCACACCCCTGAATAACCATCCCAATTATAAACGTGCAGTGAAGGCAAATTTGAGAACTGCAATACTATTTATCTCTGGGGACGCATGAAAAAGAATAATAAACAACTCAAAGAAAAACGACAAAGATTGGCAGAATGGAATGAAATCAAGACTGTAGGCAGATCAAGGGTCATATATAACGGAATGGCATGACTGGCAGATGGCACCCAAGGGGACACAGAGCACGTGTGCCCAGAGGGAACAGGAGGGACACTGAACCCATCCGTCGTTTTCTTCGCCATCGTGACCAGAGGGTGCAACACCTTTGAGACAGGAATAGCAGGTGTTCATCAGGTCGGGATCGGCTGCTGCGAGTGGCTGCGCATTCACACCGAAGTTGCCGCGTCTTCTTCCGGGCTGAAATGATCCACTCAGTCTCACCAATAGATTAGATTCAGATCCCTGCTGTCAATAAAATGCAATTGATCACTCACAGTTCCGATGGTGGGAGGGACGAACTTGAGATGATCTCTGATCTTCTTGGGTGCAGGCTCCCTTCCTCTCCTTCCATGGGGAATGGGGAGCTGATCCACCACCGATTGAAAGTTCTTGATGAACTCTTCCATGCCCTCAGTATTATCCGTTTTACGACTGGCGAAGTTGAATCGATTCCTCGCGTCTTCGAGAAGCTGCAAGGAAACTTTGGCTCTCTTCAAATTACACGCTCTCTCGTTCCTCTAACCAATTAGAGAGTGTTCGAATTGGAGAGACTTCGCATGTTCACCTCGTAAAACTGTCCTCTCATCACTCCTATCTGCTCTCTCTTCTTCTCCTCTTCTCTTCTCGCCTCCTGCTCCATGGGATCGACCATCGTATTGAGCCTCGCCTCGTTCTCGTCCTCTTCCTGAATGATTTTATTTACAGGAAGAAGGATGGAGAGTGGGGAATTGATCTACAGATAATGAGTATACAGTCATACCTCTTCCTCGATGAGGATACGCGGCTGGATGGCATGGTCGTGATCAATCGCCTCCAGTACTTGATCCATGAAAGTTGGACCAGCTTCAGGAGTGTCATCTCAAGAATCAAAGTTAAGCCGTGTCTTCAAAGCATAAACAGATATCAAACCTGTGATGGGTGAGTAGGTGAGTGCAGCATGGACGTGCTTGCAATTGAGTCCTGCCTTCACACTGTCTGGGCAGGTGCACGTGAATCGACGAGGACAGGCGACGCATCTACAACCACATTCGGTAAGGGTTACTGTATCCAGTGAGGATGACTGGGGGGAGAAATCTTGTCATAGACTCACTTCCAGCAATGTAGATTCTGCTTCTCGCAGTCGCACACCCCCTCTCCCAGGTCGATCACTGTGTACTCCTTCCCTCCCCTTGAAGACTGCACTCGCCACTCCGATCGAGATGATGGAGATCTTGTCAGTGGCCGTTTCGTACACCTCCTTGCATGTACGGTGCCGCAGGTACTGAGCGCTCAGACGGTACTTCCCAGTCACCAGTCCCTTCTCATCCTGAAAGAGTAATATTGTAGGAAGAACGAAAATGTCGCCATTCATTTTGGAATGATACTACAGAAAGAACATGATGCAAATGGTACACCTCAATCTCCAAATCCTCGTCTTGAATCTGGGGGACAGTGAAAAGAGTGTTGACCAGTTCATCTAGTCTCGCTCTTCTTCCCTTCGGCAGCCACACGTTCTTGAGGACTCGATGGTAGGCTTCATTGAACATTGAGGTATTGAAGGGGGCAGTAGACCTGGAATCGAGGATTAAGAAAGAGATAAGTCAGGTTCTATCCAAATCAGCACATATAATGATAGCTAGAGTGGAATGGTGGTAAAGAGAGGGGAAATATATGTGCGTGATTCTCTTCTGTTCCGAATTGTGAACAGTACTGACCGAGCGTAGGGAGCCCAGAGGGTTCGGTCCCTGGCGTGTGGATGGAAGTAGGCTTTGAATCCATCCCCTTCCTTGTCATCCAAACTGTCCATCAGGGTAGTGACAAGATGAGTGAACTGCTTCCTAGGGACAGTCAGTGTCAGCTCCTTGATCGTGGCGTACACCTCTTCTCCCCTCTCCCTCTCCGTTCCGATGTAGGAGATAGTCACGTGCTCTCGGACAAACTGAAATGATGAAGAATCTCACTAATCACCTCTCTAATCCGCGTGCTCTCTCGCCTTCGGAAAAGTTCGGTAAACTTAAGAAAATACCTTTAGAAAGTGCCAGATGCAGTAGAGTCGCACTGCCTTTGCATTTGGAAGTGCTCGATGGAAGCCATTGTAGAGGGCAGGTGCGGCATCTGACATGAAGTAGGCAGGGTCGAATCGAGGGTGCACTTTGATGATCTCCTGAAAGTGTGAGATTGAGGTGTGAATTGTAAGATGACAAGGAAGTGATAATCACTCACTCTGAACAGAAATTCAACATCATGCTCAGTCATGTGATATGACAGCAGATGAGCAGCAGGGAGGCCTCTGTCGAAATCATCGACGACGATCAGAGTCAACAGCTTGATCTTGTGATGGGAGCACTTGAATGTGTCATCGATCGAGACTCCACGGTGAGAATACTTCTTTAGCCATTCCACTTGAGTTTCCGAGATCGTCACAATGCGCGTAGAGTCGGGACGATTCTGGTCGATATCTGCTCGACAAAGTCCCACTGTCTCGCCTGCAAGGGATGAGCTATTCTGAACATGAATATTTCTCAATCCCTCTCTCAGTGACAGATTCTCTTTCCCCCTTCCCTCCAAAAAAAGATAATTTCAACTGACCCTGAAGATATCTCTCCAGTACACTGTAGTGATCATCTGAGTGCATCTTCCACTCCCGTTCCTGACGACGACTCTTGAGTTCTTTGATCATCCGGGTGCTGAAGTAGTAGAGGGGAGACTTCCTCCCGAACTCGCGCAGCAGTTCTCGGATCCTCGGCACCTCGTATCGCTAAAGTAGAAGAATCATGAAGCTGCAACAGACCAGTATAGTGATCAATCGATAACACGAACCTGATCAATGATGCTGTAGAGAACCGAGCGATCTTTCGAGCTAAGCGGAATCTTGGAAGGTTCGCATGCGTGACCAATGTGATCTCGGCAGAATCTCGCAGTGAATGACCCGCCCATCTCTTCGTACAACTTCAATTATTGATTACTAATAGAACTACAGTATCCCTCTAGATCAATTCAATTCAGACCCACAGTGAGAAAGGCGCTGCAATGTCTAATCTCTCGACATGACTTCTTCGGCCTCTCCTTGGTAGGGTCGGATCGGTCTCGATTGGCTCGTGCACACCACCAGTATGTCCGACCCTCCTTCACAGAGTCCTTCGTGAAGCCACACGAGCTCCCGATTTCAAGTGAGTGCTTCCACTCCTGAAGACTATAATCACCACTGAAGTGTTACCGTAACCCATCCGACAGGATGCCTACCGTAACCCATCCGACAGTATGCCTACAGTATCCCCCCTCACAATATCAACGACTTACTTGAAATTCCTCGAGCGTCTTGAAGTTCTCCTCTTCCACCTCGAAATCGATGTCGTCCTTCTTGTGGTCTTGAGCGCAGTGGTCTGCCAGTGACTCCCTCGTCCACACGACCATCTCACATGATTCCACAGGGCACTCCACTGTCGGCACCGCCTTCTTCACCACCTCAACACATCGAATTACTATACGAGTACTGTGAGGGAATGGTCCACCGTATCCCACCTACAGTACCTCTAGCAGTGAGGAGAGGTTCACTCCCGATACCTACGGTAGCCTAGGCGAAAGATACAGAAGTACTCACCTTATCCGGATGCTTGCGGGTGAGATGCTGCTTCCACTGCTTGTCCGTGGGCAATCTCTCGTAGCAGTAGTCGCAGGGGAAGGCGTTGTCCTTCTGCTTCTCGATTGTGGCTTCCTTCAGCACGTCCGTCTTGTACTGCTCCACTCGCTCATCCGACCAGTTGTGCTGCTTCTTGAGATGGGGGTAGACGGAGTACCGCTCCTTGAAGGAAGCGACGGTGCAGCCATCTTCCGGACACGAGAACATGTTGAATGAGGGTGAATGGACTGTTCGATCATGCTCATGTGGTTACGCCCCTCTTTTCCCAGGATCCCTGGGAAAACCAATCAGAATTCCCATGACTTTGAGGAGAGAGAAGATCATCAGGTGTTAGATAGTATGTAGATTTGAGAGATGGAGGATGCTGAAGATAGCCCAGCATGGGAATCAAGCCCGCTTTTCCCACGCAGGACTTGGCAGGAGAAGCATCATCCGTGGGAAAACCCATCAGAATTCCCATGCACTTTGGGGAGGAGGAGAATCAGTGGCGAGAGAGCACATAGATTAGAGAGACAGAGGATGAGAGAAGGAATTCATCCTGGAAGGAGAGACGAATTAACTACTGATGATGAAAATTTAATTTTTCTCAATTAAGAATGGATAATATTATACGAATACGTCTCGTTGTTATGTGGGAGCATTGAGGGGAGATAACAAGTTATTTAGAATAAGTACTCACTCACTGTTCCTTCTGACTCTCCCCCTTACCCTCTCTGCTTCAATCAATTCACAAGTATAGTATTATCATTTGTTGATTCGAGATCACGAAGAACCTTTTCCTTTGTCAATTCATCTGTATCCTCCACTTATCTACCAATTTCGTGTCTTTTTCTATCAACTGGTGTGCTATTTTGCCTATCATGTTCTTCAGGGGTGTGACCGACGTGACTTTTTAAATATTTATTAACAATGAAATATATAATAAAATAATGTTTAAATGATTTAATTAAATTAATTAATCAAAAAGAAGGAATAGGGAAGTAATCTCCGTGCTCAATAGCGTCTACCGTAACCCGGATGGGGCTTGAGGCGGACGGCGGATTTTCACAAGTAAAGGACGCGCATTACCTCAACCGCGCACAACAATCCGTGCGCAAGTATTATTGGGTCGCAAGAATGACGCTTTAGTTTTCTACTAGCAAAAATGAGTAGAAAACTAATGGGGAGTAGTCGCACTCCCTCTCCCTGCCTCGGGAGTAGAAATCTAGTAGTGATGACACATTAGAATTCTAATGGGTTTTTTATCGTCTCCCTGCCTCCACCTCAGACTAGAATTCTAGTAGGAAATCGACCAAAATGGCCAAGAGAGTAGCTTTCTACTAGCCAAACCGAACCAGAGTTCTTCGCGTCCTTCATTCACGATTCCGACTAAATATTTTTATATTTGTCACATCTGTTATAATCGGAAAATATTGGTTTCGACTTCTTACCTTTGCTGATAAACCAAAACGAAAAAAAAATTGTGCTTACCTGGAATATCACATTTTACCCGTAAATTGATTGTCTGAGATTACGACAGTAAATTTCTCGTTTCTCAGCTCTAAAGGGAGTGGGATTCCCACTGTGGAAGGAGTCTAACGAGCCCGATTCTGCCTCCCTCTCATTCCCTCTCCCACTGGTCACTCTCGTTTCCATAGTGACCTCCCTTCTCCTCCCTCTCTCTCTCCGATGGCAGATGTGTACTCTCCTTCCCTCACATGACGTCATTCATTCTCATTTTATCGATTAGCTAGTGATGACATCATCGAAGCCTTCTTCTTCCAATTCTTCCTTCATTGTCGTGATCACGGGGCAAGTCGAGAGTGGATATGTGAGTTCATCTCATTTGTACAAAATATTCCAAAAGAAAGTAGATGCAATGTATGAAGTTACCGTTTTCAGTTCCCCTCAATTCCTTCCCTCTACATCCGTAGTTCGTACCACTCGAGTAGTTCATTCGGATGGCAGAAATTGGCGGGAGAGGATGCCCTTTCCACTTGTTGTTCCATTCCCAACAACGGAAGGTTCGAGACAGCACCCGTTCACTCTCCGTTCCTCATTCAGATTCGTCGTTGATCTCCCCCTCTCAGCCACCTTCAAGGGATCTTCACCATTTCGATGTGGGTAGACATCCTCCTCTCTTCATAAGCTCCCATTCCACAGGGCCGCAACTCGTATTTTCATGTTATGGGATGGATCCATTCGGGCATGATGTGTGCAGAGGATACGGAGCATGCTCCATACCTACTCTACCCGGATCGTGAGTATTCGAGATGGAAAATGAACTTGTGAAGAAAGGAACCCTTCCAGTCACACTAGAGAAGTAGCATGCTTCACTCCAGAAGCATCTTCGACCATCCAATCGATGGTAGGATGGGTAACTGGAAGGCGGCCTGAATTTGTAGATCCGACAATCGTCGCTCAAGAAGATGGCAGAGAAGGTTAGTTGAAATATTCCCGTTTTTACAGAGCCACTCCTTTTTTTCAGTTACAAGAGTACGATCGCAAGGAATTCTTCATGTAAAGATAAATGTGATGATTCGAGGAACAAAGCAGATGGGCTTTGACTTATTTCCTGCTTCAATGCAAAGGATATCGGAATTCCCACTTCCAGATTTTCAAGTGAATCCTCATCATCAACCAATGTTGAACTACCTACTTTCAGTTATTGAATGTGTCCAAAAATGTTCAAAATCGATTAGATAATGATCCTCAGCAACCAACTCAGCCCGTATTAAACATAGAAAAGGCAAGAACCCTTAGTAATCTCGTTCAAAAAATATTTCAGTCTGAAATCCCAGAAGGACCGGAAACATCAACGAAAGAAGAAAGGAGCAAAGATAATACGAAAGGTTCCATTGGATGGCCATATCTTAAATTTTCGAGGGGACTTTTCAGTCGAAGATCTCAGACCTCGGCAGCCAGATCCCGAATCCAGGAGGTTACCCACTCTTGCGAAAGAGTAGCGATATCAATCCAATTTTCCCGATGCTGTATGATGCGATTACAAACGAGATAAATACGGGGTGTACATTCATTGCAGTAACAAAATACAATGATTGTATAACAACAATTACTTCTTCTCAGCGGCCTTATTGCTCTCAGAGATCCTGCGAAGGGTCTCGGCGCTCTTAGCTGCCACTCTGTCTTCACGTCTCTTTCTGGTCTCCTGCTCTGGTTTATCCCAACCAGTGGTTGACCAGTTAGAAGGGGCGGAGTTTCGGCCAACCAGTGGTTGACCAGCTAGAAGGGCGGAGTTTCGGCCAACCAGTTGTTGACCAGTCCCCTGATCAGTAGGTGGGCAACTTCCCACCCACTGGTCAGGGCACTGGTTAACCACTGGTTGGGAGAAACCAGAGTTGTTCTTCTCACGACGGGCCTGTGCCTGGTCACTGAAAATTATTTATTTGAAACTTTATCATGAAACTTTTTTCTGTTGGCCCTGCAAATGACCCTGAGATTACGGTAGGTAGACCCCCTTCCCCGCGACGAATTTTCGTTTCCTATCTTTTTTTCCTTTTTTTTTTTGAACCTTCTGTTGGACTTATTGGCACTCATGAGTACATGAGTTTCACTGTGACTCAGACCGTTTACTTTTATACTTTCTAATTATGTTCAGTTAGACTGCATTTGCAGTATACTCATTTTTTCTGGAACTAAACGATCGGAACCATACACATATTAATGTCTTTTTTTCTAACAGCTGATCTTTGATCTCTGATACTCATAATGCCAGCAAACGGTTCGATTCCTCCTCTGACTCCTTAAAGGGATCCGGTAGCCCCAAAGTTTATATTTTTAAATTATTTGGCTTATTTCTATTGAAATCAACTATTGAAAACATATTATTTCGAAAAATAAAATACAAATTTAAAAAATATATGAGTGGAGAAAATTCGCAATGAAAATAATTCAACAATTTGAACGGTAGCGTGAGCCTTGGTGAGGTTTCCCACCATTTTTGCAATTTACCGGCTCTGAATTTACCGGTTCCCGCTAGCGACCGCAACCGGGCTCCGCATTTGTCGGCGTTTTCCACTTGTTTTTACGTTGTTTCTTTTCAAAACTGGTTATATTCCGTTTCAGAATGGCCCAATTCACTTTGCTCACCATGAATTTACGCAGAAATACACCTTGTTTAGCTTATGGTACCAAATTTGCTAGCAGTTTTTTCGAGTTGCTCTTGTTTCGCTAGACTTGCGAGCAACTTGCAATATAAATATTGCTGACTCAACCTGCTTCTCATCCACTACTCGCGTGTGCATTTAATTCGGCGTGGCTTGATATGAGCGTGGAAATGCCGACATCAGTTCTTATCTGCGGTGTTCGTTCGCTCTACCGTGTAAGAAGGCGCGTTGACTAGTTGTTCCCGACTTTTCCCACCATCCTCACGATTGTAATACTTTTCCTCGATAATGTCGATACTACATAATAGTTTTGCCTCCTTCGTGCTGTCTTTTATTGTCGAGCCTCACTCCGTTTCAGCGGTTCGCTGCCGGTCCATCCTTCGTCGGCGGAGTAGAACGTGCAACACGGAGAATGATCGTCAAGGAATAGTGCGTTTTCCACGATTGTTTTATTGTTTTTATTACTATTTTTATTTAACCGTTCCAGCCGTACCGTCCTTCCGCTGACCGTAGAGGAGTGCCAGTTCGGCCAATTGCACTCCGTGGCCGAAGCGAGCAAGGCCGAAACTGGCGGCGTGGAGAGAGTATAGGTGCGTTTCCCACTTCGTCTATTAGGGCCAAGTGACAAAATGTGGCCAGATTTTATGTTGCCGACCGCTTAAAAATACAAAAACTCACCCGCTTTTCCCGAGTTCCAGACCTAATAATCCTGCCGCGTTTACCATAGACGCAATTCTCGCGCTCACGCCATGTAATTACGCGCCTGCCTTGCTTGCTTCCGTTTCTCACCCCACCAGGCATGTGCAGCTTCCATCCAATTATCGGTTCCGTTTTGCAGGTACTGAGAAATGAGCCGTTCGCGAACCACGAGCTCTTCAACGGCACAAGATCTACCACCTCCAGTCGAAGGTCAGTGCTAATTATCCGTTAATTAGTGCATATTTAATCTTAAAAATATTTTCTAATTGTTTAGGTCCCGACGCTGATCCTCAAGATCGCGCCCCAGGGATTGCTGGCGATCCACGAGGAGGCCTGGAACTCCCCGACTACATGAAGGACAACTTCTTCGTCAAGGTCGAGACCATCCACCTGTCCGACCGCGGAACCACCGAGAAAGTGAGTGAGAATTTGAAGAACCTAGACTCCGTTACTAGAGTGTTTGTTTCGGAGGTAGTTCTCTCGCCTTCTGTATCCTACTTCCATCTCTCGAGAGCGCCCTTCTTTAGTTTCTCACAACCTTACAAGAGTGATACTGAATGGCGTGTACATTATTGATTACCAGTTTATATTTAATTGTTAAATTCGAAAATACGCTCGTAGGATCAACCTGTTTGACGTTTCATTATTTTTCAGTGTTTAAAATAATAATTAATTGTTCAAAATACAGGCACACAACCTCTCAAGGGAGAAGCGGGAGGTCGTCCACATCGGCATCGCCAACGACAAGGAGTTCCTGACGCCGGCCGGCGTCAAACAGGAGATGTCGCCCTCCCTGTACCAGACGAAGAAGAGGACCGCTCGTCAATGACTGGAGGATCGGCACGGAGCCGGTAAGTGAACTTTACTTTGAATGAATGGATTCGCTATATCATTTCCTTGATACTGAAAAGTAGCTAGCACTATTATTGATGAAACTGCTGCCAGAAAAAGAAGCCCGGAGTCGAGCCGTAAAGGGCAACTAGATAACTAGCAAGCAGCTGGCCTGTTGGTCGAAGCTATGCATAGTAGATCTACTTTTGAAGCTCAGATCGGCCTAGTGAATCTGCATTTTCTATTGTGACCTCATGAATTCTAAAAGAAAAAATTATTTAAATAACGAATGTCAGGTGATGAGCGCGTACAAGCTCGTGTCCGTGCACTTCAAGTGGTTCGGCTTCCAGCAGATGGTCGAGAGCTTCTCCATCAAGCAGTACCCCGGCTGTTCTCCAAGTTCCACCGCGAGGTTCGCGTTTCGCGGTTTATTTATGGGGGTTCGATGAAACATGGAAGTGGTGGGACGAGCGATCACCTTGCGAAGGACATTTAGCATTTTCGAATATACGCATGTTAATGCACATTCATCACCCATTCACGGCTGTTCGCTCTGGAAAAGGGCTGGATTAATGGCACAAATTGCAGGTGTTCTGCTGGATGGACGACTGCATCAGCTTGCGATGGCGGACATCCGCGCGCTCGATGAAAAGGCGCGTTTATATTTTTTTCCTTATTTAATTTAATGCTGATAGAATATGTAAGTATAGCGGCGGAATCAAACTGCTAATTGAAAACAGTCCCGTGCCTCGTGCTCATCTACAAGCAGTTTCCGGCTTGGTTATTTACCGTGTATTGCAGAGTGCCCGGTAGCCACAGCTACACCACTGCTCGCACCTTCACGCATCAAGCGCAACTGCGAACATCGCTGAAGGAGCTGCGAAGCGAGGTTAGTCTCGAATCGGATCCGTTTTCGGTAGCACACCATATCGTCTTACCGTAATATCAATTCAGATGGCTGGCGAGAAGCCACAGAAGGGATCTCATCTCATCGCCGCAGCTCCCTACCGACCACTCCCCGACAAAGTACGGTAGGTGAAGAGAAGGAGCATTGCAAAGTGCTTTTTATTTGGGATCCGCACGTTGTTTAAAGGATGAAAAGGGATAAATATTATCCCTTCAGATGATCAAGTCAATGCTCGACAAGGTGTCGATGCACATCATCGAGCCCGTGCTTCGGATCTCCTACTAACATCCGGTGAGGGCACTTTCCTAGAAGCTTACCAAACCCCGCCCCCTTCCATTCCTTTCTTATGGGCATCTACTGACACTGCTATGTTTTGGTAAACTACTGCTGAAGTTCAAGTACTCGGCCCCGCCTCTAAAGGGGGAGAGGGAGAGAGGGAATATGGGGTGGGTCCTTTCTCCGTTTCTCTGTAGGCTTCTAGGAACCATAGGTGGGCAGTTGTTGAAGCTTTTATATCAATACCGGAGTGGTCGAAGGTCAAAATTCGGGGAAGGCGGCGGTGAACCAATGTATTTTCTGGTTGGGTTGTAGTTCAAAACCGGTGGAGTCTTGAAGCTGACTTTGATGGTGCCCACCTATTCTAGGAACGTTCCCGGTGAGCTAGGATTGTGACCCGGGGAACTCATCTGCCTTCTCCACGGAACTACCGTAGCAAACCGGATTCTCGATTGCAGTCGCCCCTGTGTCCGAACGCCTACTGCATGATGTACTGGACGCGCTGGACGCTGACCACATTGAGTCGACTGATCGGGCCGATGTTCGACTGGGACCAGAATCTGCTTATGGAGACGACCCACTGGGACGGCGTCAAGGTAGGTCAAGAATGAACTGGTTAAAGATTGGCTACAGTACGCCATATTTCTATATCGACATCAGGTCTTCTCCGGCGGTCTGGAGGACTGCGAGAAGGTGCTCGAGTACGGATCGACAATGGCCCATAGAGTTCGACGTCGAGTCGATAATATTTGTTTAAAAGCTAATCAATGTTTCACTGTTTTGTAGTTTGATTTTTCTCCATAGTTCAAGTTTCTTGTTTTCATAATTGAATAAATGTTTTGAATGATATTGTTGTACGTACTCTAGATATTCCCGACTGGGTCCGACCAGGTGATGAGAAAAGTAGATCAGATATTTCATCAGCCATCGTTTCTACCGTAGGAGCTGGCTCGGGCTCAAAGTCCTCGGGCTGGAATGTTACAGTCTTCTGTGTTTATGCGTGTATTATTGCCTCCTCAGGGCTTGTATATTACTCAGAGTTCCTCCTCAGGGCATATGCATACGATTGTAATGTATTTTGGAAGTAATTAGTGTCGTCCAGTACATGTACACCGCCCTCCTTCTAGAGTCTCCCCTTCCCTATTCTTACAATGCTAAAAATGCGTAGTGGAGCAAACGGAAAATTCGATTACCAATACCAAAACAAGAAAGGGCTTTATATCGATTCAGCATTGGATTATACAACCTAAAGGTCCTTCTAACGATGAAAGTAAGTCCAATAAGCGAAATACAATATGACTCGTCGTTAGTATACTTTTCGAGTAACTTGACCTCATCCTCGCGAATATTCAGGCGCACTAACCATTCCCTTCCCGTCGCGGCAACGTCGGGAATTGTCCGGTATACGTGATATCGTAGCGGGCAAGCGGAGCAACCATATCCATGTACTGATAACAAATGTAAGCAGTAAAAGTGCGACTAGAAGGAATATGAAGCAATCAGAAAACGTTCGTTCGCAATTCAATGGGGTCAGATTACTTCACTAACAGCATTATACATGACCGAGCTCTTTTCTAATACAATTCAGGCCACAAAACAGTGAAATACAACATAAATAACTGAAAAAAAGTAAAAGAAAGCAAAGAAACTGCAGAAGAAGACGGCCGGCCAGCCGGTCTGAAAACCGATAATCAAGATGCTTCCAATACAGTAATTTTAATATATATTTTTTGAATTTTTTGAAACGTCGAATTTACACGCTACCACAGTAATACACTATATATTTAATTATTTATTTTATTGCTTAAATAATTTTTTAAAATTTTTTTGGTTTATTGCATTCAACTAAGGGGTCGATGAGACGCAATTTAAGGCACACTTGATTTTTGATGTCCGGATCCCTTTCCCATAAATGATCTATATCGATATCTCACTATATCTCGCTATATTTATATTTATATCTCACTCGTCGACAACATTCAGACATGAATCAATTAATAGCAACACAATCAATACTTGACATATTGAAGCTGACACCTATGTAATTTCTTATTTGTTAGTTCGAGTCGATACCAAGTTTTCCATTGGCAAGTACAATTGGTAGTGTACCAGTAACTTGTAGAATGGTCATTCCGAAGGATGTGACACAAAAGGCATCAATGGTTAAATTTAGCTTTATCTCGGCGGTCACTCTCTAAGTTTTTTCAAGACAACTATTGCGTTCTCACGTCTTTAAATTGGCAAATGCAAATTTCTCGTCAAGAAAAATAAAAGCAATTGAATAAGTTCTTTCTTGAAAAAACTAATGAGTAAAATTCGATTTTTCATACATTACGGTACTTACCCTCCGAATAGTTTCGTACAGTAATTCGGGCAATGTTTGTACGAAGAGTACCAGATTCAGCAGATTCAGATTTTTTTCATTTTCAAATAGCAGCTGCGCGATAAGATGGAGCCCACAATTTGCAAAATTCTGGTGTCGCATCCATGTGGGCCGCTATAGCATTATCATGACGAGTGACCATTGGTCTCGCATTATTCACAGTTTCATGTCAGTTAGTCAGGTGTTCAAGTAAAGGCGATGTCTAGTCGCCTCCAACGCACATTCTCAACCTGTACAAGGAAAGTGTGACAACGCTCATCGACACGGAGTTCACAATCCGACTGCATACGACACCGTTACCATGTAATAATAGCTTGATACTGACAAGGACTGTCCGGACAGACAAACCGAATTGAATCCTTTCCATATTTTCAAGTAAATACTCATCATCCACCGAACTACCTACTAGATATTGATTTGGTCCAAATATTTACAAAATAGAGATAATGATCCTCAGCAAGAAACTCAATCAATTATAAATACAGTCCAGGCAAGAACTCTTAGTAATCTCGTTCAAAAATATTTCAGTCAGAAATACCACAAGGACGGAAACGTTAATGAGAGAAGGAAGCACCAAAGATAATACTAAAGTCCATTGGAAGAATATATCTTAAATTTTCCAGGACTTTTCGGTCGAAGATCTCAGACCTCGGCAGCCAGATCCCGAATCCAGGAGGTTACCCACTCTTGCGAAAGAGTAGCGATATCAATCCAATTTTCCCGATGCTGTATGATGCGATTACAAACGAGATAAATACGGGGTGTACATTCATTGCAGTAACAAAATACAATGATTGTATAACAACAATTACTTCTTCTCAGCGGCCTTATCGCTCTCAGAGATCCTGCGAAGGGTCTCGGCGCTCTTAGCTGCCACTCTGTCTTCACGTCTCTTTCTGGTCTCCTGCTCTGGTTTATCCCAACCAGTGGTTGACCAGTTAGAAGGGGCGGAGTTTCGGCCAACCAGTGGTTGACCAGCTAGAAGGGCGGAGTTTCGGCCAACCAGTTGTTGACCAGTCCCCTGATCAGTAGGTGGGCAACTTCCCACCCACTGGTCAGGGCACTGGTTAACCACTGGTTGGGAGAAACCAGAGTTGTTCTTCTCACGACGGGCCTGTGCCTTGTCACTGAAAATTATTTATTTGAAACTTTATCATGAAACTTTTTTCTGTTGGCCCTGCAAATGACCCTGAGATTACGGTAGGTAGACCCCCGTCCCCGCGACGAATTTTCGTTTCCTATCTTTTTTTCCTTCACTGGGAAAACAGGCTGCAGAATGAGGTTCATTATGTTAAACTGTTATTTACGTGTGTTAAACTATTCATTTCAACCTGTTATGCTGAACTCCTCACTGTGTCGATGTAAAACTCGGAAATTTATGCCTACAATTTTGAACCTACTGTTGGACTTATTGGCACTCATGAGTACATGAGTTTCACTGTGACTCAGACCGTTTACTTTTATACTTTCTAATTATGTTCAGTTAGACTGCATTTGCAGTATACTCATTTTTTCTGGAACAAAACGATCGGAACCATACACATATTAATGTCTTTTTTTCTAACAGCTGATCTTTGATCTCTGATACTCATAATGCCAGCAAACGGTTCGATTCCTCCTCTGACTCCTTAACCCATCCCATAAATTATCTATATCGATATCTCACTATATCTCGCTATATTTATATTTATATCTCACTCGTCAACAACATTCAGACATGAATCAATTAATAGCAACACAATCAATACTTGACATATTGAAGCTGACACCTATGTAATTTCTTATTTGTTAGTTCGAGTCGATACCAAGTTTTCCATTGGCAAGTACAATTGGTAGTGTACCAGTAACTTGTAGAATGGTCATTCCGAAGGATGTGACACAAAAGGCATCAATGGTTAAATTTAGCTTTATCTCGGCGGTCACTCTCTAAGTTTTTTCAAGACAACTATTGCGTTCTCACGTCTTTAAATTGGCAAATGCAAATTTCTCGTCAAGAAAAATAAAAGCAATTGAATAAGTTCTTTCTTGAAAAAACTAATGAGTAAAATTCGATTTTTCATACATTACGGTACTTACCCTCCGAATAGTTTCGTACAGTAATTCGGGCAATGTTTGTACGAAGAGTACCAGATTCAGCAGATCCAGATTTTTTTCATTTTCAAATAGCAGCTGTGCGATAAGATGGAGCCCACAATTTGCAAAATTCTGGTGTCGCATCCATGTGGGCCGCTATAGCATTATCATGACGAGTGACCATTGGTCTCGCATTATTCACAGTTTCATGTCAGTTAGTCAGGTGTTCAAGTAAAGGCGATGTCTAGTCGCCTCCAACACACATTCTCAACCTGTACAAGGAAAGTGTGACAACGCTCATCGACACGGAGTTCACAATCCGACTGCATACGACACCGTTACCATGTAATAATAGCTTGATACTGACAAGGACTGTCCGGACAGACAAACCGAATTGAATCCTTTCCATATTTTCAAGTAAATACTCATCATCCACCGAACTACCTACTAGATATTGATTTGGTCCAAAAATTTACAAAATAGAGATAATGATCCTCAGCAAGAAACTCAATCAATTATAAATACAGTCCAGGCAAGAACTCTTAGTAATCTCGTTCAAAAATATTTCAGTCAGAAATACCACAAGGACGGAAACGTTAATGAGAGAAGGAAGCACCAAAGATAATACTAAAGTCCATTGGAAGAATATATCTTAAATTTTCCAGGACTTTTCAGTCGAAGATCTCAGACCTCGGCAGCCAGATCCCGAATCCAGGAGGTTACCCACTCTTGCGAAAGAGTAGCGATATCAATCCAATTTTCCCGATGCTGTATGATGCGATTACAAACGAGATAAATACGGGGTGTACATTCATTGCAGTAACAAAATACAATGATTGTATAACAACAATTACTTCTTCTCAGCGGCCTTATCGCTCTCAGAGATCCTGCGAAGGGTCTCGGCGCGCTTAGCGGCCACTCTGTCCTCACGTCTCTTTCTGGACTCCTTGTTCTTCTCACGACGGGCCTGAGCCTGGTCACTGAAAAATTATTCATTAGAAATTTTAATAATTCATTTTTTACACTCAAATTATTAATGCTACACTTCTATACGCGTTTATATTTAAACTAACTTCGGAAGTACGATATTTTCAACAGACCAAATGACGTCAAAAACTGTGCAAATATTTTGATATTCCTAAGCACAATCCTGTTTTAAGAACACAAGATAACGAAATTTTCCTATTTTCTCAGCTTAAAATGTTTTCTGATTAAAATCAATTTTAACTCACGCGAGCTGCTTGGCGCGGGCGTTCTCAACCTTCTTCTTGAAGATGAACTCCATGAGGTTTCTCTTGTTCTTGAAGGCGTTACCCTTGGCGCGAAGGTAGAGAACGTGGTACAGGTGCTTGTCGATCTTCTTGGCCTCTCTGTACTTCTTGAGGAGACGGCGGAGGACGCGCATACGTCTCATCCAGATAACCTTCTCGGGCATGCGAGCATTCTTGGTTCCGAGACGCTTACCAGTGCCGGTGTGACGTCCCTATAATGCACAATGACTGAGCTGTTGCTCAACATTACAGCATTTTGCAATCGTACTGAATTTCCTTGCACAATGTTGTGCAATACTTTCAAAACGATTGCACAATATACATCAATCATAACAAAATGATTAAATTTCACTTCAACAATGGGCATTTAAATTAATTGGAAGAAAAGATCCACTTCGTTAGATGTGTACAAAATAGAAGTTTAAAAATAACCTTGCGGCGGGCCTCGGCGAACTGACGAGCACGGAAGCGCGAGTGCACAGCAACGGGTTTGCGGATGATGAGACCATCCTTCACGAGACGACGGATGTTCTGGCGAGAGTTGGCGTTGGAGATCTCGTTGACCTCATTGGGGTCGAGCCAGATCTTTCTCTTTCCGCACTTAAGAACTGCCGCCGCGAGGCGTTTCTGCAGGCGCAGATTGCTGCTGCTGAAAATACAAAATGAATATACATCAAATAAAGTCCAACTTAAAATAATTAGAAAGTATAAATGTAAACGGTCAGAGTGCAAAGAAGTCCAATAGAAGGTTCAAAATTGTGGGCATAAATTTCCGAGTTTTACATCGACACAGTGAGGAGTTCAGCATAACAGGTTGAAATGAATAGTTTAACACACGTAAACAACAGTTTAACATAACGAACCTCATTCTGCAGCCTGTTTTCCCAATGAAGGAAAAAAAGATAGGAAACGAAAATTCGTCGCGGGGAAGGGGTCTACCTACCGTAATCTCAGGGTCATTTGCAGGACCAAAGCATTTTAAAATTTTGGACTTCTGGACTTTTGCCAGCGTCAGTCTGGTGTGTCATATTCGTGTTTTGACGTTCTTTTGGGAATTTTGTTCAATTACTGTTTTTTTTTCAAACTCTGGTTGTAGTTTTTGTCTATTTGACGTTTCAGTAAGGTTGTATAACCTATGAATTATAAATATGGAAGAAATTCTAAGTATTCGTTTTGTATAGCTCGCGTAAGAAGGCTAATTCTTGTCTAAATTTTTCTTCGAATCTTCAAACATGATACGCTTCTACTCAATGAGGCTAAAACGTGAATGATCTTAAGATTGAGTTGGAGGGCGCTTACGAATCACACTCTTTTCTTCTCTACCAGTCCTCTCACCCTTGCATTGATCGATTCACTCTCTTCTTTCTGCTTTGTTGCATCAAACGACGCCATTCTCTAACACTTTAGTGATTATCTCCAGTTTTGTTGTATTTCCCATTTTATTGCATTAAATTTTTGAAAAGTGTTCTACAATTCACTATTTTCATCATCAATTCAATTTCTAATGAATATGGGCAGTATTCTGAGCAAGTTCTTTTTTGTTATTTTCACTTCTTGTGATGCCGCTATACGTGTATATGTTATACGCTAGATCGATTCAGCCTACTCAGACTCTTCACTATTTCTTTCGCTTCGCTCTCTCCTTCCCTATCCTACTTCTCCAAGTTTTTCTCCTTCTAGCTTTGTATAATGCTTTCGAAAACTCGTGTGAACTATTCATTATTCCAATGAACGTCTATTTCTATTTTGCAGAGTTTTCAAGGTTCGAATGTAACGCTTCATACAACTGCCTATGACAGACATAAAAGAGGAACCTTTTCAAGAACCCGAAGAGGATTACTGGGAGAACCTCGACGTAAACGATTGCAGCTATCTACTACGAACTCTCGGTATTTTTTTCATACATTTATATTTTTTCTAATGGAGAATCAATATGACAAATACATTTTTATAATATTGAACATTCTTTGAAAATATTAATTGGTTTATATTCTTGCAGAGCGCGAAGCGTACACTGCTGTAGTTAATGCACTTCGTGCGAAGGGACCGCCATCAGAACATACCTTTCTTCTTCTCGATCATCTCAGAAGCGCGCTTTCGTGGGTTGTTTGCATACATTTTCCCCACGATTTTGCCTATCTCTACTCTGCTTCTCTCCATCCTCTCCCTTTCTCGTAGATAAATCCGTTGCTACTCATATAATTTTCTCTCTCTTCACTTTAGCTCATTTTTAAGAATAAACGATGAACTGGGACGTGCGGAAATCAGAAGAGCTGCGTTCGATCCGAAGCTATGCAAGCTATCAAACGTGTAAGTATTTTTATTTTTTCGATTATTTGATTTAGAAGAAGAGCTAATTAATGAGAAAAAAATTCTTTTGCAGATTGAATCCTAATTACGACACATGCACCGAATGGTCGGGGTGTTCCTTAGAATCTCGTGGTTTTGTCGAAGCCGGACCTTCTCGGGGCAAACCATTCGCCAATACCAGTAGCAATAGCGTTAGTTTTTTTTGTATATTTTAGATTTTCAATTTTTGATTGATTAATACAATGCGACTTTAAATAGATAGTTGACTTCAGATTGCCGATCAATTACTCCGTCTAGCTACAGCTCGTAATGAGAATATTAATCGATCGAAGGGCCGATCTCTCGAATTATTATCCCTTCCTCACAAACCCTTCGGTGAGTGACACAACATCTTCTTCTTCATCTTCTTCATATTTTGATATTCGTCTTGATGGAAGCGTATCTTGCAGTACCGGAACGTCTGCGACTTCTTCTCCGCGAGACAGATCGAGTTGAGGAGCGAATTCCCCCTCCACTCGAGATTGAATCTCCATCGTCAGTGGTGGCGGATGGAGAGAGGAAGAGTAGGTCGGAGGGTAGACCACCACCAGCGAAGAAGAGACGACAAAGAATGAGCAAAGGAAAGAAGGAACTTCCACCCGAATTGAAGAAGGAGAAGAGCCCAAAACCAGAGGTAAACTACGCTTGTCGAGAGTCGAGATGCATCAGTCAATTGCAGGAGGAATTGTTGATTCATCCTTCGGTCTTGGACACTCCCTCCTCTTCGTCTACTACAGTCCCACCACTCACTCCCGTCCCATCTACTACTGCTGTCAACGCTTCTGCAAACTCGGAGAGCGCTGGAAGCGTAATCATCAGTCCTGGACGGGTACATTACTCGAGCTATTATGATATGAATTAGAATGAATCCGACGAAAAAAAATGTACAAGTAATGTATATTTTCAGCCTCCTCAGAGCGGCGATGCAATGAGAACTTGGGTGAGCAAGATACATGTGAGCCTTTCCTGGCATTTAACACTTTGGTGGTTGTTGATGTGGTGTTGCTCTCGTTGTGATTGGTGCGAGTTGTCGAGAGGGGAGAGGGTTCATTCTAGGAGAAGGAAGTGGCTGCCAGTGCTGCCAAGAGGAACGGAGTCATCGTCTCTCACGATGAATCGAGTGAACTATCCATCCCTTACACCCTTTCTGACGATTCCGCCAAAAAGAAACGAAGGCCAAGAACTGTACGTTGTCATTACATTGAAGTAATTGGAGGATCCGATTTGAGGCACTCCAAGATCTGTCTTCCTCCAATTCTTGTGCGCGAACTCGACCCTTCCAATTCGACAAGGATGACAAATCTGGCAATAAGACCGAACGTGGAAATCCCGATAAAAGGTACATGAATTGGTTTACTGTGAAACAATTCGCATTTCATACATCTTGATCAGTAAGCAAGATTTGCACAACCAACCGTCCCTTATGAGTATAGTAGATGATGCTCCTCGCTTGCAGATCCTCTGCTAAGCGTACTCCTCCGATTGGCTTCGGCCCAGCCATCTCAGTGGCTTCTGTGCTGGCAGCAGCAGGCCCTGCAGGGAGCTCCCCTTCCACTCCCGTTGCCAGACCGGAGACACTCGCGGGATACGGTACGATTATTTATAGACAAATATACGTGACTATGTTGAATATTTGTATTAATTGCCCATCATCCTTGTTCTAAATGAAAACGCCACAAATATAAATACAGCAGCTTATTTTGCAAAACACGCCGTTGATAAATTACGGTAACACAGAAATAAAGTAATTTCCCGTTTTTTTAAAAATCCGGTAGACTCCTGGCACTGCTCTATGTAGGTTTTTTACGGATATCAGCTTGTGATAAACTTTTTATTCAGGGTGTTATTACGGTCTTGAGCAGCAGCTCTAAGCACCGCCCACTATGGTGCGTTCTCGCACGCAAGCTTATTTTCACGCGTCGCGGGTTCGATGCGCTGTGATGAATTTTTCTTTGAATCAATACTAAAAATAATAATAATAAATAAAGCTTCTGATTTGGTAATTTTTGTAATTCGATTGTTTAATTTTTTTAATCGAAATTTCAAAAATAAAAAAAAATAAAACAGAATCGAGCACATAGGACGAGGCCTGACATAGCAAAAAGTTATTATTTTCTGAATCTGTGTGATTTGGTGTTCTGAAATATGAAGATGGGCAACACGTCTGTCTGTTTTATTTTTTAGACAATTTAATTCATAATTTTAATAAATTCTATTTTTTGCTCTTTGAGGGGCTTAAGTTGACCGTGACAAGGTCAACAACATATCAAAAATTTGGCTGTTTTATTTTTTTGTGAGATAATATTGGGTGTCGAGATGAAAATATAGCATTTCGAATTTACATAATTCACTACCAACGTTGGATTCAACGCATCAAATATGCCTTATTGTTAGCAACAAGTTTTGGGAACTTTAGTAGAAGCCTACCAAAACCCGCCCTCCTTTGCCCCTCCCCTTTAGGGATGTGAGCGAGTACCTAAGCATAAGCAGCCAAAATCCAAGAAAGCAGAACCCCAAGCAGCCAAAGCCTGAGCAATCTAATCAATACCTTACGTAGCCTTATAATAAGAAAGTGACGGGGTAGGGCTTGGTACGCTTCTAGGAAAATGTCAATTTTTGTAAGTACATCCAAATACAGAAATCGATAGGCTGACTTGAGTACTATCAGATTATGTGAAAATCCCAGACACGGATTTTTTTGCTGTTCGTTTGGGTTGCAATTTTTAGGCGAACTGATATTTTATTTTATTTTTATTTATCGTACACCACTAGGGTGCTTCGGCAAGTGCAGAATGTGCGTGAAATGGGGGAGGGAGGAGGTGAGAAGGGGGGTCGATCTTCCGAATTCTGTATATAATGATTCGAACTGGTACTAGCTGTTTCAGGAGTCCGCAATGGGTTGCTGACCGATTCGCCTTCATCAACGATTTCGACACCAGCCATCCTAGCAGGTTACGGTAGTGGAGGAGGGAAAATATCGACACCCATTGGTGCGCAAGCAAGAAAAGGACAAGTAACGTGAGTAATGGTGTTTACGAGTTGTTTTAGAGAATTACAAATGATCTCATGATTTATAGCGTATATAACTGATCTTTATTTATTAAAGGCCAAATGCCACTCGGACTCCAGGAAGATACTTTGTCAGCAACAGCGGAGGTATTTGTTTGTTTTATTATGATGTACGATATTAATTTTAAAATATAATAGCTAACATTAAACATCAAACTTTTCACGAAGCAAAAAAATCCGCCTTTCCTACCTTTTGCAGTTTTAATCAATAACAGATTAGAATATTCCTGATGAGGTGAAAGACAAATTGAAAGTGGAAGATACATTTCGGTGGTGCTTTTCGGTTTTACATTACTGTTGTATGATGGTGATAGAGTGGAAGTAAAATAAGAATAACATTGTGTAGAATGTGTTCGTTGCAGTGGTCGGCTCTTCAAGTTCGTCGCAAGCAGTGAAACTGCCATCGGCTTCAAGTGGACTCGGAGGAAGGACGGCCAGTCTGGGTACGGAGTTAAGATGTGCCAGTGGCAGCTCCCCCCATTGCAGGCAGTCAGCAACTATCGTCTCTCCATGGAATCTCGAGCGGGTCTCCCTTCACTCAGAAAGCGACGGCCTCCAATTCGAACAGCTCCGTCAATTCAACGAGTGGAGGAAGCACTGGAAGTGGAATCGGTAAACTAATGGACTTCCTTCTTTTATTGGTATTGGCGGAGATGAAAATAAAGATCAAATGTTGTATATATGAATTTTTCATCATCCGCATGATAATTGTGATACATATTGTATGTCAAAATATGATTGGTTGTAGGTGCGAGTAGTTCCTCCTCCTCCCATTCAGTGAGTGCTCTTCCCCTCGAGGTCGTCGGCCATGACTACACTTCTGCCTCCAATGCCGATTCCTCGAGGAGTGGCCCCCTTGTGAAGGGAGATACCACTGGAGAAGTACGACAATCTCCCAAACTGTAAGTTGCTCCTTCGACGAGGGAAGTAAATGTCTGATTCTTTTCAGTGTGCCTCGACCTCGTCTGGTCAATCCCCCTCTGCGAAGTCCCAGTCACTCGTTGAATGGAGTGCCCCCCTCCGTGTCCCTCCATTCGACCCCCACTGGAACTCCCTCTGGTGCACTGCAACGGGCAGCTAGCATGTCCACTTTCCGTGCTCGATCGGGTTCGCGAGGTGCTTCATCTGGAGGAGTTCCCTCTGGAGAGAGGATGGCCACGAATATGAATGAACCCGTCACTGATGGAATGGTCCAGGCCACTGTACACAATATCATGCTGGGTTAGTCAACCTCTTTTTTGAATCTATTTAGTTTTGGATACAATTTTATTATCATTGCTACGTATAAATGTAGTGTGATTATAAATAGGATGAAATGTACATTTCAGAGGCAGCACAGAAGGAGTGCGCGAATGGGAAGAGAGCTACAGTGCTGATGAGGGAGAACGGATTACGTTAGTCTCTTATCTGATTCTTCCTTTCCTTCCTTTCTGATGCCCCCCCCCACTACATTATGATGTAGTATAGTGTACTTTAGTATAGATATGGGCTAAATTGCTTTCGCGTTTATACTTCAGATTGCCCATTCCTTCCTTTAGCAGTGAGTCGGCACTCGCCCGTGCCCGTCCCTTCTTCGCAGCCCGTGCAGCAGCAGCCATCGTATGCAGTGTGTCGTCCCTCGACGTCCTCCGATGGAACTACGACTGCCGCATCGTCGACAACGAGTAGTGGAATGGCGAGTGAATTAGTGGCGAAGGGGATGGAGTGTCCTCTTGCAGACTCGTGATCCCGCTCCTCCCGCTCCTCCCGCTCCTCCCTCCCCTCCCCCTGTCAACAAGACACCTATCCTGGCAGCACTGTCGACCCCTCCTGCAGTTGGTTCTCTCACTACTGGATATGCTCCGATTCTCTCGCAACCTCCCCCATCCCTCTCCTCTTCCTCCAGTGACACAAATAGAGCAAGGGGTGGGATGGACTCACCTCATTTGGGAGGAGGAGTCTCTTCTTCCTCCTCGTCCACTTCCTTCCCTCACATTCCCAATTCCGTCCCGACTGCTGATGAAATGAGACAGATCCTTCTTTCTCTCACTCCGAATATCATCGGACAAGAGCAAAGACAGCAAGTCGTCCACAATTTCAACCAAATCAAACCCGATATCATCCCGGATCCGCAGCTGATTCCTTCTGGAGCGTCGACGTCAGCTGTGAATGTTGCAACAGCGACAGCTCTTCCTCGACCAGCTCAGAGACAGTATAGACTTCAGCCGGATGGCATGAACTACACGGAGTTCAATGTAGATGTAAGTTATTCGAAAAATTGTGTTAATTCAAAATAATATCGATGGCATTGATCCCCCTTGAGGGGTATTACCCTCTTTTAACTTTCGGAACATCCACCGAGAAAATTTACAAGTTATGTTAACACTCGTTGATACCTAGTAGAATGTGTGGTTTAAGACTGCGCAGTCATACAAGTCGTTGGCCTCGGATGGAACTCCCATGCAGTACTCAGTCTCTCGAGAGGAATTGTACGACCAAGGAGTCCTTCCGAGACCATCCACGAGTGGAATGGGACTAAGTGAGGAGAACAGGATAACACAACAGGTATCCATCACTTCATCGCTTTCGGGGAAATGCTGCCGACAATTATGGCTGTACTCTGAACACACCTCCTTTCTATTGATGTCTGCTTTTTTCTTATACGTTTTTTCTTGGGGCTCGTGATTATACCAGCCACGGTGTCCTCATTTATTGTGAATTATCACATGAGATGTGTGTATTGCAGCCTCAGGCCTCGTCTCACCCTTTTCTCCTGCAGCATTCGCATCAAGCAGCTGCAACAGCTGCAGCCCAATTAGGAGTCCCCTCTTCGTTCTCCATCCCGTCCATTTCGGGAACTGGAGGGATGGTTAGTATCCTACCATTTACTTGTGTAGTGTAATATAATCATTAAATATTGATGGGTTTTCTGTGCTAAATCATGTAATAAGCAGAGATAATGAATAAGTTGCAGGATTGGATTGGTGGAGAGAGTGAGCAGCAGTCATCGAGTGATCCTCCAAGGACAGAGAAGACGGAAGAGAAGGACATCTTAGAACAAAGCTGCATGGAGTTGGGGTGAGATGAGCTATCGATCACTAGCGTACTCGATAGTTGCCGTAATCCGCTAATTGTAGTTGGCCATATGTTGTTGTTGTCGTTGATTTGTTTGTGGCATATCGTAGTTTTATCGGTTTAACTCCTTTCTTGTCAATTCGGGTCTAGTCAGCTTCATAATAATCTTCGTAGTGAATATACATTATTCTTTCTACATTTCGTCCCTGCTAACACTCATTGCCCCCAGTATCACTTTTTTGTCATTATGTTGACCTGCTTCCCATTTTTTCCAAGTTTCACTTTGTTCTTTGTTTTTGTGTACAGTGCAAGTTTATCTTAGTATATCCAGATTTTCATTGATCTATTATACAGAATCTCCCACTCACTTTTTTCATTGTATTGTTGATTCCATTTTTCTATTGACTTCTCAGGTCACTTGTATTGTCCCACGGACTAAGTAGGGAGGAATAGATCGTACATTGTTGACTCAACTCGACTTTTGTTGGAATACTTCCCATCTCAGCTACATTACTAGTTTACACATCATTACTTTCTGAAATCAGATGTATCTAATCTAGCATCGATTCGTTCTAGTAGATCGTATTGATATATACCGTATACCGACCCTCCTCTGGATACCTCGAATGTACTAATCCCGATCTCTTCGTTATCTCTTTCGCGCCTACTATCATCTCTGTCAATGCCTTTATCCACTGAAATCTAGAAATTCCTTATCCCCGGTAAAAAGTTTTCAGTCGGTGTCTCGGATAGTCTATAAGTATCAAATTGGAATATCAGAATTATGCGATGAATATGTTTTTAAAATGTATTCGAGGACAGGAAGTTTTGATAACATTGATAAGGAAAAGAATAACAGCAAGTAAATGAAAAAAAAATTTTTTTTGCACAATCATCAACGTGACCTAAGCGAGCATTGAGCCGCGTCGCGTCGCCAGAGTTTCAAGCGTCGGCTTTCGGATTCCGGACGATTTCAACTTTGTTTGACTTCTTGTTCCGTGGTTGTCTTTGATGTTTATTCTCCCACTCACACGCTAGATAGTTCTGTTATTGGTTCTCTTCCGCACTCTCCATTCCATACCCATCGATTCGTCGATTGCTGTTCACTCACTATCTCTCTCTGTCTCTCTCTCTCTCGAATTCCATGTCTCCTTGACAAGAGTAGTCTCTGAAAGTGCAATTTCGCAAGGACAGGCCGAATGGAATGGGTCACTGTAAACAGCGTGACATCAAAGAACGCACACAAGAGGAGAGGAATAGGCGACAGTAAGGAGGGAGAGGGAGGGGGGTGGGTTCTATCTCTTTTTCGTCATCACTACATTGCGACTGCGGAGTCTAGCGTATTAGTTGAGTGTTCTTCTGCCGACCCTCCTCTCTTTTCCTTCTCTGACCCTCTTTCCTCTCCCTTCCCTCCGCCCATTTATTTCTAATGTTCTACCCTTCCTCGCATATGGCAATGGCGCTTTGCAATGATGTAAGGATCATATCTTTAAATTTCGTACATTTATTTTCGTAATATTATGGTTACGTAATCTTTTGTTTTCCAGTTTGCTCCCCAGTCGCAGACTCGTCCATGGTCGCAGACTCTTCCCATGGGAACAGCAGGAGTCGTATCCAAGTCAGTTGTTTCCGGAATATTAACCATTTCAATGCATTGAAAACGTTCATAGTTTCAAGAGTAATTTATTCTTAGCTTATACACCAGTGGTATATTTTGGTTCCATAAGGGCGATAAAATGGAACGGGGAGTCATCAAATGGCGTGAGATAAGGGAGGGTGGTCAGGTTGACACTGTGATAGTGAATGAGCATCCATAGTACACTTGTCCGTGAAATGGCAGCTGGGTATGTTCAAATCCCGTGCGCATAACAGCAATGCTGAATGATGATCTTTGCAGAGACCTCATCGCTCCCAGCACATCGAGAGGATATCCATCATTCGATCTGAATGATGCTCTCAAGTTCAGTAAAGTGAGCTATTTTCGCATCCCCTTGCTAGATTTTAAGCGTTTTCTCCCGATTTAGTAAATCTGTATACCGTTGTAATTGAGGATTTCCTCGCCGGAGCCGTCGCGGCTACGATCGCCAAGACTGTTATCGCACCCGTAGAAAGAGTCAAGCTTATCCTCCAGGTATCACTTTTAAACTTATTATAAGCTTGTAGAAAAATTCACGAATGAACACCAACCCTATTGTTCAAGAAAGAAGGGGGAGATGTGCGAATTTTGTGGCCCCTTCTAATTGCGCATAATTCCCATTTCTATCCGTTATTCGGCGAGCCTCTTCGGAATTTCGTTAAAGGGGCCATAATCGAGTAAGTGGAGTTTAATTCGAAAGAGTTGTTATTCATTGTAATCACATTATTCTTTTCAGCTGCAAAATTCGCAGTCGACGATCGCAGTGGAGCATCGATACAAGGGGATGGTCGACTGCTTCGTGAGAATTCCCAAGGAGCAAGGGTTCATCTCATTCTGGAGGGGCAATCTGGCCAATATCATGAGGAGTTGCTCGCAGGTACACATCTAGTCACACTCCTCAAGGATTTGCAATTCCTTTGACCTGTGCTCACAAGTTCCTTTGAGGAGTCTCTGGGTCTCGCTTTCAAGGAATTGTTCAAGAAATATTCGTTGAAAGGAGTCGATGAAACACAGAAGGGACGATTTCTCGTTGGTGAGCCCTTTCCCTAGTGAGCTTTTGCCAATCAGTCATTTATACGGGGTCTACATGGTGTAATGATGTATGACGTTCTTCATTACATTGTGGGTGCAATCATCCACATAACTCGAAAGCTGATTAGGAGTGGCATTCGATTTGTGGTTCGGAAGAAGTTGCAATGAATGAAGCATAGAGGAATGTGTCCCATTCATAGGATGGAAGTGAGTGTTTCTTGACTCGATTCTCTGCAGGTAATCTGGTGGCGGGAGGAGGTGCGGGAGTGGCCACATTCCTCATCATTTACCCCCTCGACTTCACTCGAACCAGATTGGCCATCGACATGGGAAGGAGCAAGGAAAGCAGAGAGTTCACGGTGACACCATTGCGAGTGCCAGTTGGTCTAACCCTGATTCATGCAGGGTCTCATGGATTGCATCGCCAAAATAGTCAAGGCTGATGGAGTCAAGGGACTCTACATGTATGTCCTAGCTATCAATCTATATATTTTTTAAAATCTTTAATTGTTTAATCATTCTTTAATTTTGAAAATTTCTAAGTATCTTCGAAATGAGTAGCTCATGATCTCGGAGTCAGATGATCCATTGTGATCAGATTTAAACTATTTCTCTCTGCAGAGGTCTCCTTCCTTCCCTCCAGTACATCCTCCTCTATCGGGGGGCATACTACGGTCTCTTCGACTTCGCCAAGCCATTCGCTTCCAAGGACGGAAAAGATCTGGGATTCACACGGGCATTCGCCGTCGGACAGGTACTGTATGGAGGGGATACGGTAGGAGGGAGGATAGGGATCGAGAAGTGTGGGAATGATGGAAGATATATCATTACGAAATGGATGCTTGCCTGAGGTTTATCCTCACTTCAGCTCACCCGACGAGTGTCATGCTAGTATTCAGAAACACTTTCCTTTCTTGTGAAATAATCCATTCGAAGGATGATTGATGGAAGTACTCGCAGGTGTCTACCCTGGTCGCTGCGATGACCTCCTACCCATTGGATACTGTGAGGCGACGATTGATGATGCAGGCAGGCAAGTCGGAGATGATCTACAAGGGATCCATCGACTGTGCCAAGGTACTCCCTCCCTCCCCCTCTCTAGTCCTAGAGATATCACTTGTACTCTCGAGCACCACGAAGGAAGGGAATCAGTCGGGGTGCTATTGTGCTATGAGTGATTCAATTTCTCTCCTCAGCAAATCTACGTGAAGGAGGGATGGCGAGCCTTCTTCCATGGTGCCTTCGTCAACGCGGTCAGAGGGACTGGAGCTGCCCTCGTACTCGCCATCTACAACGAAATGTCCAAGTATATGTAGTATATGCACTGATCCCCCTTCGAATCCCGTGATTCGAATGGACCCAGTCGTTAGTGATTACTGTAGCCGAGTGATTAGAGTGAGAACTACTTTCTCCTTTTTAAACCCTTTCTCCCATCGAATCAGGCTAACTAATGTATCCATACTTTTCTCAGTGCTCAAATTTCCCCGTGAGTGTACACAGGCGAGTTTATCCATTTCGCGAATGATCCTTAGCTTTTTTAGATCTTTCAAATTATATCAACGCAACTTTCAAACTGTAAATTGCATAGCCTTTCTTGTTGTTTTGCGTTGTCTTTCTGTTTTGATTGTAGGAATGTGAGATTTACTGATAAGATCAGCCAAATTTATAGTGTGTTCAGGTTCTAAAAGAGTTTCATTGTTAATAAAATTGTTGTTTACTAAATCTGAACCATTTGACCGATCGTCAGAATGTGATGGGGGGTAGGATGATTGGGTGATTAAATAATGGATGGTCTCTTCCATTTAATGTACTCTCTTTATTCATATTCTCCACCATTCTCTCCTCCCCCCCTCTCCCCTATATAAGCCCTTCTCCTCCCCTCTCTCCTCCACTTCTCGTTCGGACTCGATCTCAACTCGTCTCCTCTATCCCTTCTCTCTCCAGAATGCCCTTCTACGCTCCCTCTGCCTACTATCCTCTTCCTGGGTATGTACTCTCCTCCCTCTCTCTCCTACAGTACTCTTCACCCCCTCCTACAGTACTCCTTTCAGCACTCCTCAGACATCTCAGCCTCAGCAGCAGTTGGCTGCACCGTCCACCCCGGTCGACCAGGTACTGTAACCCTACAGTATTACCGAAGTATTGAACTATTTCAGGTGTATCTCTCCCAGCAGACCCAGCAACTGGCCTTCCAGCAGGAACAACAGCAGCAGCTGCAGCAGCAACAGTACATCGAGCAGCAGAGTATGTGCTGATATAGTGTAGACTTCTTTCTCCGAGTTCAACGTCTGTCGACCGATTCCTAATGATGGAAAATGTAGAAATGAAATAGTGCGATCATATTCTAGTACGATGTCATTCAGACCGTCAGCTGGCTCAGCAGCAGTTCTTGCAGCAGCAGCAGTTCGCTGCTCAGCAGCAGAGACTGCAGCAGCAGCAATTCGCCCAGCAGCAACAGGTACCGTACTCTATGTCTACAGTAGCCTACGGCACTTTCTAGGGATACGGTCAGCCTGCGACTCCCTCTCGCCAGCAGCAGAGATCGGGATACCAGGCCCCCATTTGCCAGCTGTCTTCTCCCTCTGCCCCTCGTGAGTTACCGAATCCCAGATACAGTACTCTGAATGGTTGATTGGAGTGTACAAGTCGTCTGAGTACGTGCCCTCTGGCGGAGTCTACTCTACGGGGGGAGCATTCAACCAGCCCTCTCTCCGTCGTGTACCCTCTCGTGCAGATGTCAACACTGCCATTGAGAACCAGGAGGTACCGTATCCCCCATGAGACTCCTTTATTACCGTATCTGTTCATGCTCCCCACCAGACGTTCGGAGCAGGACTGAACAGCAACCAGCAGCGAGGACTCGTGGTGAGTACTGTAGGATACGGTGGATGGATGAGTACCGTATCCCTTGCAGTCGCAGTACAATCCGTACGGACAGACTGTGACTCAGTCGCTCCTTCCTCCCCAGAGAGGAATCTCCCAGGTGAGGAGGGAAAAGACTCTCGGATGATCTTTGAACTTTGATCTTTTCAGCGTGAGCCTTCCGAGTACGCTTGCGACAGTCTCAACCCTGCGTACAAGCAGCAGCAGTACTCTCAGGGAATACCTTCGGAGGTACGGTAGCAAGGGTGTCCCCTCTCCTAATCGATTGATTGTAGTTGGGATCTCGTGGTGTGAATGCCCCTCAGACAGTGGTTCTGGATGGGAACAACAACCCTCTCCCTCCTCGTTCCCCTGCTCGTGTCTACCAGAGAGGACAGGGAGGAGCAGTGGAATCTGCCTACATTGGACTGCCCAATGACCTCCAGTACGCACAGAACAATCAGCAGAGAGCGTACAACCAATACGGTATGTCTATCGACGACTGACTACCGTACTCATTCCCTTTCAGCCCAGGAGAGTCGTCCCGTTTATGCCTCTTCCTCTCGTACCAATCAGTCTGCCACTCCCAAGCTGAAGCCTGCAGCTGCTCGTGAGCTGTACGGTGAGTGGTCGATCGATATTCTCCCCCCTCTAAGCCCCGCCCCCTTTGAGCTGCCCTCTCCTCTGAGGACGTACGAACTGCATTGGAGAGAGACGCACCCCTCCTCCAGCAGATCCCTGCCTATTCCACCTTCAATGGACAGAGAGTGGTGAGACTCCGCCCCCTTCCCTGGCTGACTCCGCCCCCTTTGCAGCAGGGACGCGCCTTCGTTGTGCCTGCCGATCAGAAGTACTCCGAGTACAACCTCGACGATCTCAATGGACTCGGATCAGTCATCGATGCTCCCCTTCGCTAAAAGACTCCGCCCACTTCCTAGCCCCGCCCCCAGAAGAGACTCCGCCCCCTTTTGTGTGTGTCCACCTGTGGAGATTGTAATATATGTAGAGCGAGGGCCTCTCAATTTTAGTAGTAGTTGATAAAATTTATTTTGTGAACGATAAAAATGTGTTCATGAATGAATGGAGCAGAAGAATGGGAGGGGAATGGGGCTGTTGCAATCCTTGTCTGCATACTTGTGTCTGTCTCTCCTGTGGTCTTCTCGAGACTCACTCCACTCACTCTCTATTCAGGGGACTCACTCAGTCCCATCACAAGCACACTCTACACTCAACACATTCACTCCCTCCGCACTCTCTCCCACTGCACTACCCCTCCACGCACGCACTCCTCACTTGCAATGAGCCAGTCCAGTGAGTATTGGATTCTCATTTGAACTTGCTCAAATGTACAAAAAGTAGGGAAATTAATTCTGAATAAAAGCATTGCCATACGGATGGGAGGTTGAGAAGGAGGGAATAAAGATGAAAGATAATGAAAGAAGGGTGTCATAGCAGGAGATGCAGTGCAGAACAAGACTACCGTAGTCCCTCCGCCTCCTCCCCTCTCCCTCCTCTCCGATCTTAAAGTGCCAGTCTCAATCACGTGTGAGCTTCACTTCCTCTGTGTAATATGCAGTAAAAAATCCGAATTTTTTGAAAAGTAGAGATTGTTCATTGCTTAGTACTGATTTTTGATCACCTTCGACTGCGATAGATACTCAGAGATGCAGTCGAACGTTATGAAATGTTCGACTGAAGTGAATGGATGGAATCCTTTTCTACCCTTTCAATCCCTTCTCCTTCCAGCGAAGGATCTGCTGGAGTGGTGTGACAAGCGAGCAGAAGGAAGCAGAGTGGAGATCTACGACGAGAAGTGCCCTCCTGCCTCTCTCCCGACTCCGCCCCTTCCTCCTCCCACATCCACTCCCATCCCTGTCCCCATCTTCGATGTGAGCATATAATCCATTTCGTGTGCTATTGTATTGATTTAATAGGTCACCATTGGTTTTTGTCCCTCCTTCTCTTTCGCTCTCATTCTTCCTACAATTAGGTGCCCCTCGACTACGACCTCTCCTCGGGCGCTCTCGAGTCCTTCTGCACCAAGCACCCGATCACCCTGATCAGGTCAGCCCCGTCTTCCTGTACTCTGTCAGTCCAATTCCTCCATCCCAGAGGACTCACTGATCGGTGATTGTTGTAGGTTGGCATGCAGCGGAGACCGGAGCATCTGGACGAGAACCTCGATGAAGATGGGAAGAAGACCTGGATTCTTCAGAGCGAATTGTCCTGTGGTACCCATGAGAGAGAGTAATGAAGTGTTCCCTTTGCAGCCACAATTCGAATCTGGGAGTGCACGGCAGATACGTAGAGAAGGAGAAGGCGAGAGGTGGGCCAATCGATTGTATATCCATCCAAGGAGGAAGTCGATTGCAGAAGAGGCGGATGAGAGTGCGAGGAAGAAGAAGAAGGGAGGGGAGAAGGCGAAGTTCCCAGTTAACGTCCAACTGGAAGACTCGCCTATCTTCGCTGCACAGCACCAGGTGAGTCCCCCCCTCCCCCTCTCCTCTCTCGAATCGATAATTGCAGGAGCTGAGGAATCTTCCTTCGTTGCTGGCCCTGGACGAGGAAGGAGGCATTCTCGGATACCTCGAGGTCGACGGACTCACCGGCCTTTATATATACATGAAGGTACATTTAAAGTTTAATCATACTAAATTTCGATTGTTTATGTTTAGAGTGATGTTTAGTTATGTTTAGAGTGAACTGAGTGATGTTTAGGTTCATGGAGTCAGGACGATGGCCCACTGTGAGGATGGATGCCTTCCTTCCATCAACCTTTGTATCGGGGAAGGTTCGAGTGAATGGTTTGGCATTCCCCACGATTACATCTATGCCTTCGAGGAGTTGTGCAAGGAGAAGGTACTGTTGACCTACCCCCCCCCCCCCCCCCCATCGAGTGCATCTCTCTGTAGGGAGTGGACTACCTCAAGGAGAATGTTTGGCCAGATGCAGGAGAGATCATGGAGAAAGGAATCCCCCTCTACCGGTAAGACCACGATCTCATTCATCACCCAAGATATTCTTTGAGATTCGACCAGAAGAAGGGCGACTTCGTCTTTACTGCACCTGGAACTCTTCATTGGGTTCAAGCGAAGGGGTGAGCATCTCTCTCCCTCTCATCTGAGGAGATACACTCAGAGTGGGATGCAATCTGGCATGGAACAACGGTCGACCTTCGAGCAGCCTCCTCCCTCTCTCCCTTCTGCAGAAGGAGAGGAACAAAACGAAGGTGAGACTTCTTCCCCTTCCTCATCTCCTCCATTCATTGTAGAAAGTGGGTTCATCCATCCCCCTCGAGTGGCTCTGCTGGAAGATCGCCGAGGAGAAGGTCGAGATGGACGTCGAGGTACAACCATTCAAGTGCAATTCAGTTCTTCCTCTCCTCTTCAGACGCACTCCATCGTGAGAGGAGTGTGCCTTCGATCGCTCGCCCATCTGAAGTGCATCGAGCAGTGGATCGTGGGCAGTGGAGAGACAGTGAAGCAGATGAGAGAGAAGGAGAAGGACGACGTCTTCGTGTGCGCTACGTGCAGTGTACGGTAGGATGAGATTACGGTTGCAAAGGAATCGATTGCAGGCGGAACTCTTCAACCTCGTCTTCACCGGTGCGGGGAAGAAGGAGAGTTGCATCGACTGTATGCAGAGTGAAGGGGGACTGAAGGTGAGAAGAGAGAGAGAGGAGAGAGGGGGAGACTCCATAGACAATCTCAATCATAGAGACCTCGAATATCCCCCGTCTCCTTTGCAGTCATGGAAGCCACGTCGCCAGCGATCGATCGAGTGCCTGGCGTCCATCTTCGATGGCTTTGCCCTCCCGGTTAGTCTCCCCCTTCCTTCCCTCTTAATCCATTCACAGACTCCTCCTGCTTCGGACTCCTTCGATCCGGTCGACTGAGCAGGTGATCTCTTCAGTCGTCGAAGCAGCGTCTTCTCGTCCCCGATCCTGTCTCTGGTGCACTCTCTCAAGCAGCAACCAAGACAGCGGTGAAGACCTTCTTTGAGGACCTCTACACGCCAGAAGTGCGGCTTCCTCTCACTGTGTCCCCTCCCGCTCTAGACCCATTGCCACCCTTCCAATCCGATGAAATCAGGCATGCGATGTCTCTCCTGAAATGCGGCCATTCCCCTGGTTTGGATGGGATTCTCCCTGAGATGCTCTTCCTCGCCAGAGATCACTTGGCCCCAGACATCGCTGATCTGCTCAATCGACTGGTTGCCGGAGACGCAGTTCCAAGCGATTTGACGGAAGCAGTCGTTTCATTGTTGCATAAGAAGGGAGATCCTAAGAACATCGGCAATTTCCGCCCCATTTCGCTGCTCACCGTCACTCTCAAGACGATGACAAGGGTGATTTTGAGAAGATTCGAGCAAGTGTTGGAAGAGAATGAATCGACGACCCAAACCGGTTTTCGTCGCGGATTCAGCACCCTCGATAACCTTCACGCGATCAAGCAGGTAGCAGAAAGAGCCCACGAGTACGGTATCCCTATCTACTTGGCGTTTGTCGACTTCCGCAAGGCCTTCGACTGCGTTGAGTGGAATGCTTGCTGGAACGCCCTCTTCTTCTTCGGAGCCCACCCCATCCTCGTCCACCTTCTGCGTCGTCTTTACGAGTCTTCTTCCACACTCATTCGAGTAAACGAAGAACTCGTCCCTGTCACCGTGAGAAGAGGAGTTCGCCAAGGGGATACACTCTCCCCTCGCCTTTTCAACGCTGTGCTAAGATCTGCGATGGACAAGATTGACTGGGAGAAGGATGGAATCCAAATAGATGGGAGGAATCTATGCCATTTGGAGTACGCGGACGATGTAGTTCTCATCGCGAAGTCGGGACCCGAATTGGAGAAAATGTTGAAGAAGTTGATGAGCGCTTGCAGAAGAGTTGGTCTCGAAATCAATGCAGCAAAGACCAATCTACTCACCTCCTGCACCTCTACCAGGAATCCAATCACTATTGACAATCTACGGTTCGAATTTGTCGAAAGAGCCACATATCTAGGAGGGCGAATCAGTCTTCCCCTAGATCACTCCGACGAAATTGAACATCGGATTGGACTGGGCTGGTACGCATGGAGTAAGCTGTCCCATCTTCTATCGTCATGCCTTTTACCCATGAAGATCAGGCGACGGCTCTTTGAAAGCTGCATCACAAGTACAGTACTCTACGGATGCGAAGTCTGGGCATTACGATCGAGTGAGAAGGAACGACTGAGTGTTACTCAACGAAATATGGAACGGAGGATGTTGGGAGTTACGATCAGAGATCGTTGGAAGAATGAGCGAGTTCGTGGAATCACCAAGCTAAGAGACTGGGTCGAGGAGGGATTGAAACGGAAAGCACGGTGGGCACTCAAAATTAGGCAAATGAATCTGGAGCAGTGGAGTCGCGCTACTACAGTCTGGACACCCTACAACAGGAGCCGCCCCCCTGGGAAGCCACGCGTACGCTGGAGAGACGACCTTAGCCGATCCATTGGCACACATTGGTGGAGTGCAACCTATGCAGAATATAGACAAATCCTCATCTGAGCAAACTGCCTGATATGATAAACTGATTGATTGATTGATTGAGCAGGTGATGATCCTCTCTGCTCCACTCTCTTTTCTCCTCTTCTCATTCTCTTACGGTTTGTTCATTTTGTTCAGTCTAATCTAATGGAAAGGTGTTATTAGAGATCTGGTTTTATTATTCCGATCAATAAACACTTGCTTTCAGGGTTCGCGGTCTCTTCCTCTCGGTGATCTCTGCCATCGTTCGGTTGTTCTTCCCCCCCCCCCCCCACTCTCTTCCTCTCAACTGACTCATTTTTGTGATAAAGTAATTATCGTGTCAAATTCTGTACAATGAATTCAACTACAGAACGAGAGCATAACGAAGAATTTACTAGACTCGGAATCGGTCTCCTTCAGTTGTATTCTTCACTCCGTTCAGACACTGGCGATCGATCAGCTGTGCTTTTCTCCACACTACTGCTATTCCAATTGTCCCTTATCTTCGAATTGGAATGAACTAACGAATAGAATATGGACCATCGAAATTCTGAGGAGTGGACGAATACAAAGAGGAATGATGCAAAGTTCGACACGAGAGCAGAAATCCACGGGACTGGATAATGACCATTTCTGCATCTGTTCGATCCTTTGTTCGTCTACAGTATAAAAGTAGCTGCTTCCCATTATCACGGATTCATCGTCCCCTTCACGGTCGCTTCGGTCTCTTCGCTGTCTTCTCCCATCGTCTGACCTCTCTCTTCACGATGGATGATGGTCAGTATTCCACTCCCCTGCTCACTTCCACTCACTTCATTTTTGTAGAGAATGAATAGGTAGTAGTAGATGTACGTGACCTAGTTCTCTTCAGGTTCCTCTTCCCCTGCCTCTTCCTCTTCTCTTCCTCGCCCTCCTTCTCCCTTCTCGCTGATGGCTGATCTCCACGTGCCGGACTCCATCTCAGGTACCATTCTCATCCCTCTTACTCCTCCTTCCTCTCAATTCCTTCCCATAGTGCATTGATCATCTCTTTGTTGGATTGTCTTGCTCTGATCAACCACCCATGGTTATCACCAGAGGAGAATAGTGGTCTTATTCTTCGGTCGTTGCATGCCACCAGCACATGCTTAGGGTTCTTTTTAGGTCATCTTTGCATCGCTCTTTGGGTTGTCCTTGTGGTCTCTTGTTGCATGGAACCCAGTCGGTAGTCGCGCAGCTCCAGTCCTCAATTCCCACGCGTCCCTGCCCACTTGCTTTTCCTTCTGAGCGCTTCTTCATTCAACTCGCGCAAATTCGTAGCATTGAGGATATTCTCGTTTTTCCATCGATCTCATATTTTGATTCTAAGCATTTTTTCGTTCCATCTTACGCTGCGTCACACCAAGTCATTACTTCTTACTTGGTAGCAATGCCCAAAGCTCACCTCCATAACGTACAGTAGATTAGATGCAGCTTTTTAAAACAGTCGTCTTCTCTTCCTTGGGAGTAGCCGTGTCGAGAGGAGATGTGATAACTTACTGCACGCGAATCCTAGAGATCCTTCCACAGAGATACATTGCAGTTTCGGCGAAATTGAATACTTGATTGATGATATTGGTGGTTTGGGTGGTACATGATGCCAAGAGCACTGCTTTTCTCGCATTGACTTCCAATCCTACTCGGGGACAAGCTTCCATCACTTTGCGTAGCATTACCACCAATGCATCGCAGTCTTTTCTTCTCCTCTCTTTCTCGCGTGGATTTAGATACGATGCTTAGATACTTAGATGCTTAGATTAGATTATATTAGGTTGACTAGAAAGTTCTGTCGCATTTTGTGGTCTCACTTCAATCCGTTCGTTCTCATTTCTCTGTAGATATGGGCCGCCCCATTTTTCAGATTAAGGAGGAGTACACAGGCGTGTTTTAGATATGTTTTAGATTTGGTAATCCCAATCAGTTTAAACCAAATAATTGCACAAGTTCTCCAAGGTGTGTTCTTGTTTTCACGACATAATAATATCTTTACCATTCTCCGCTTTCAAACCAAAGGCAAGATAACTCCCAATATCGTATGGGTATCAGGGACATATCCACTCTTTACCACTGCGCGAAGTTGGTTGAACGATGTCGATAATATGGCGGTAGAACAAATAGATTCGGTTCGAGCAGATGTATCTGCCTCACTAGACCTTCGTCGTCTTCGATTAGATGTAAACAGTGGCCTCAACCAAATTATGCGCGATCTCACCATCACTGTTGGGGACAACCATCCCACCCTAAATCATGGAGTTGAGATATTCGGAAACGTGAGAAAATACGAACAATATTTTATTGGCTGAAACCCAGATTCTGGCAAAAACACAATGTTGAACGTGTCTCTGACTTTGTCCCTTCTCCATGGCTCTTCAATTTGCCTAGACAATGCTACTACATCATATGATTACTAAGTGTATTGCGCAAAAAATGAGCACAATTAATCACATGATCTTGCTGCTTGGTAAGCAGTATATCGTTCCAAACACCATTTTCGATGTTCAAAATACCACTCTTCAAGCAGATATGTCGAAAACGCGTTGATTCATTCTATTCCCCAACTTTATATATGAGACCGTTCGCGATAGATTCGACAAAGCCTCGGAACAGCCCAAAATACGTACCACATGAAAACATGTTTCCTGGGGTAGTTTTCGATGCTGAACATCGTAGTCCACTTCATTTTGCATGATTCGCTCATTTGATGTCGGTGTGGTGCCACTTCACTTTCGGCCAAAACTACTTTCTTTGTTGTATCATCTTTGAAATACATGGTACGAGCACGAAAGTTCGCGTGTACGAGCAGAATTTCATGGCGAATCGAATGGCCTATTTCATTGGTCATGAATTTTTCTCGATATCGAGAAAAATCAACTTTTTGACTCGTTGTAGTGCGAGAAGGGAGACCTGAACCATTCAAACCGCCTTTTCACGCTGATTCGAATGATATAGGTATGTTGGGGGTTTGGAGGTGCCTCGCGAGCGCTATGCATCTTTTTTCTGATTTTTGCCCCCTTTTCACTGTGGAAAAGCGAAATGAGAGTGCGAAGAATGAGAGAGAGAATCATTTCTCGATGAAATCCTCCCAGGTGGCACCACACCGACATCAAATGAGCGAATCATGCAAAATGAAGTGGACTACGATGTTCAGCATCGAAAACTACCCCAGAAAACATGTTTTCATCTGGTACGTATTTTGGGCTGTTCCGAGGCATCGTTACGATTTGTTGAATCTATCGCAAACGGTCTCATATGGATATCATGGATATTGTCTGTGTTCACTACTACCACAATTTCAAGCTCCAAATCGAAAGGACCCGTCCAAGACGTAATATGTTCATCCTCCCACTCAACATGACCTGTGGCTTCCTCATAATATCATCTCTTCCTGGGATGGCCTGCTACGACTAATATATTCTACTGTTCTTGGCATATTCCTTGACCATTGCTCTTTCCAACTAGTACTTGCTCGCGGGTCTGGTTAACTTCTAAGATGAACAGGAAATCAAAGATCAGTAGTCGTTGAAATGCAATTGGTCAAATTGTTCGAATCATAGATTCCATAACATTGATATTGAGGTACCCGTAACGGTATAAATTTGTAGCAGGGAACTATCCCTAGCATTCCTCATAGTACTTAGAGGATGCATTCTTTTGAACTGTAATAGTGAGCAAAAGTTCAAATACGAAAAATACGACAAAACTTTCTAGTCAACCTGATATTTAGATACGATGATTTAGATAGATGCGTTGATTTACTTCTGATCTTTGTTCGCGCCATTGTATTCAACCAACTCCGAGACTTGCTCTTTGATCTCTACCTCTTGCAGTCACGACAGATCGTACAAGGATGACGCGTACACGTGTGAGGATAGCACGGTGAGGAGAAGGGAGAGAGAGGGGGAGAGGGGAGGGAGGGAGGGGGAGGGGAGAAGGGTGGACTACTGCAGAGAGAGGTTTTCGGTATTGTGTTCACTCACAAGAGAGGAACGGCCACTGTAGCTCGATGCTCTCACTGCGTAAGGAGACTCGGGGGAGTGAAGGTGAGAAGATCAAAGATCATTCTGTCACTTGATTACTCCGACAATACTTATTCATTCTTGTTCTCTCCCTTCTTCTCATTCTTTCTTTCAAGTGATCATTCCATTCTTTCATTAGAATAGAACTCAGACATTCAAAAATAACTATCCAAATATTTGTTTAAGATGCAAATGAACAGCTCTGTTGGCGAGAGAGGGAATTAAATGAGTGCGGGGGATGATTTGCATCTCAAACAAATATTTCGATAGTTGTTTTTGAAAGTCTACTCAGGGGAGGCTTTTCGATAATGGTGAAAATCGAGAGTAACTAGTAGTTCGTTTCAGAGTCACGCTGTGGTTCGTCATCGATCGATGAGCGATCTCTGCTCCATCTTCGACTCCTTCTCCCTCTCTGGCTCTCTCCCATAGAGGAATCTCCCTTCCCACAGACCTCCACTCCCTCCTCCTAATCGACGAGCGATCACTTCTTTTCATTCTTTCCTCCACACTGAGACCACGCCTCACCATCGATGATAGATAATGCCATAGTCTATCCTTTTCATTTGTCTTCTTTTATCTGTTGTTAACATCAGTTGTTGATATTATATTCATTTAAATGATTTGTTGTGTTTTGATTCCAGAAAAATATAAACATCACTGTAATATTGAGAATTGTATCCTTTTTATTTTCCCCTCCTGTCTTGTATAGAGTGTAACGTGATATCCAAGAACGAATTTTTAAAAGCACATTATGTTCGGAGACTTCTACAAATGTCAATATGAGGGTATTGATACGTGCATAATATTAATCTCATTCTTCTTCTTCAATTTTTGTAACTGTAGACTTCCACCTACAAATGGGCATAAAAGAAATCTGAATGAAATGATTAGTACATTTGTCCTGGAGGAAGCAGCCAGTCACTTTCTTCTCCCTCCTCGGAATCCTCAATTGGAAGGACGAATTTCATCTCTGAATGATAACATTTGTCATACTGAACGCAGATACAAAAAATCGGATGAAGAAAAGATTGAGATCACCAAAATAGATACGAATGTCATCTGATCGAGATATGAGGATGATTCCAATTTATAACAAATATCAATATTATTCAAGTCGAGATGATCTTCCCTCCACAGTCTCTCCCTCACCACTTCCTTCCCATCCTCAGATTCCTTCGATTCTTCCATTTCGCTTTTCTCGATTCTGGAAGGGTGCGTTCTCTCTTCTGTTCTCTCTTCTTCTCCGGATGTCCGCTGCTCTCAGTGGGGATCGAATAACAGAGGAAGGAGGAATGGTGATGATGCAATCTAAGGAGGAGGAACAGTGATGATGTAATCGAAGAAGAGACTCTATTCCAAATTAATATACTGCCTTATTTCTTCTTAATTACTTCTCCCCCTTCACTACGTTCCGAAGAAGATTACTGTACAATTTCGTGAATGATCTTTGAACTTTGTTGGATGATAAATTGAATGTTCATCGGTATCCCTTCCTTCTTCTTCGTCTTCTTCTTCTCTCCCTCAACAACAACCCATTTGAGAAGGTCTGTAATCCCAAATTCGTCTCTAATTCCATCCTCATTTGTCTTGCCACTCTCTGTTTTCCGTCTCTTTTCTTCAGTCCCAGATTTGCACGAATAATGGATTCGCCTACCGTATTCCCTCGAGAGTCAGTATACCCAGTCTATTTCTACTCCTCTTCTCTGCACATTCTCACTATCTCGTGACGAATCTGGACGAATTATGATTGAGTTTCGATGTTGTGGGGGAGGAAAAGAGACACAATTGAGATTGATAGACCGAGAAAGGGAAGAGGAGATGTTTACGAGAAGAAGGAGCGAGTCTCCAGGGAATGGAAGAAGCATCGATCATAGTAGAGAGAAGGGAGATCACCATCGAGTAGAGGAGATGGTGAAGGATAATCGATCGAGAGAGGAGATTGAGAGAGTACGGTACTTGATTGTGCATTCAACAATAGAATGCAGAGAATGGAGGTGAATACAAGAACGACTACGTACAGGAGCGTCTTCCCCCCTCCCTCCCCCTCTCTCTCCTTCCATTGAAGTCTCTTCATTCCCTCGTGGACGATTCCCATACGATCAACAGACGTAAATAAGGCATCGTAGTCGTCGTTCTCTTCACTGTCTCATTCTTCCTTTTCTCTCTGCTTCTCTCTCCTCGAAGAGAGGGAGGGAGAGAGAGGGAGGGAGAGGGGGACTCATGAACGATGCCGTAGAAAATGAATATTGAATGGGAGAGAAGTCGAATGTCGACTGTCTCTTTTCTCCTTCGTATCCTTCACTCACATTCATTCTTGACCATTCCTGAAGGAGTCTCAGTTGTTCTCATTCCTCGAACGTGCCTGATTCAGTCACATCGCATCTTCCTTCTGTCATCCCCACTCTCTCTCTCTCTCTCTCTCTCTCTCTCTCTCGAGGTCATCCTTCAGTCTTCTGTCCTCTCTTCAATGGAATCGATGTCCTGTCCTTCTATGTGTCTCCATTCCCTCTCTGACTTCTCTCCTCCTCCCTTCTCCTCTCTCTCTTCCCACTTTGTCTTCAACCGAGAGGACTCAACTCTCTCGTCGTCACTCGTCCAAAAGAAGAAAATTACTCCACCCAGACGAGCCCCCTCCTCCCTCCTCCTCCCTCCTCGAAGACCTCCTCATTCCTCTCATTTTCTATTCTTCTCCTATGCATGATGGGTGTTCATATCCTCTCAATTTATTCGTTCATTCAATTCCCTTCTCTTCACTTCTTTATCTCTTCTTGCACAGGAAATTCGGTTGCCCTCAGTCTTCTTCGGCTATTTCACAACTTTCTTCTTCTCTTCTCAACGATTCTCTGTCATTCTTCTGATTCTCCCTTTGCAGTAGCTTTCCCCATTCCATGAGTACTACTCGAGTACTCTGGCTTCATATTGGCCCAGCTCCTCTTTGTATTCCCCTTCCCTCTCCTCTCGACTCATATCTCATAATCCTTCACTTGGAAATATGCCCTGCATGGTCCTTCTCTGCAATGAGTAGTCTCCCTTCTTCATATCCGGCCCCAGATTCCTCCTCCTCCTCCTTGTCCACTTCCGGTATTCAGTTAGTACCACTGAAATCGACCCGACCCAATCCGTACTAGATTAAGTTCAAAATACGAGTCATCATCTTCTCTTTTATCTCAACTCCAATTCTAAAGGGATAATTACACTGTTTCAATCTAACCTCACCATTTATTCGTTTGCACAGCTTTTCCAATCCATTTTTTGCCGTATCAGACCATTTTGGTGTAGAGTGGTAGAGATAGCGAATGAACCCTCCTCCCCCGCCTTCTGTCGTCTCTCCTTCTTCTCCATTCTCTCTCCACTCTGTTTTCCTCTCCTTCTCAAATCCGCCCATTTTCGGTGGTTTCTCCTCCTCGGGGTGAAATCTGATCCCCGTCCCTTTTTCCAATTCATTCGGATTCTCTTCCCTCCTTCTTCTACAGCCTTCTTTCCTCCTTCCTCAATCACCTCTCCTTTCCCTCTTTTCTTCAGCCGTCGTTTATTTCCACTGTATTCTTCCTGTCCACGACCCCACAAGCCTCTCTCTCTCACTCTTATCATTCCCTTCTCACTCAGGTAGATCATTGGCTCGTTCTCCCTCATCTGCAGTGGCAGTGTGAGTATGATGAATAGACTCGACCAGATGGTTCCCCTTCCTTTCCCTTCTTTGTTCGAATTTTCGCGTGTCTCTCTTGCTTCTCTATACTTTTTGCTCCATTCTGAGTCAATCTTTCACACGAAGACTGTGAAGGGAAGAGCAGTGCTTCCCTCTTCCCGCATTCCTCTCGAGGCTTCCCCCTCTGATCTCCCTCCTTGATCTTGTTTACCCCTCATCGTGAATGCATGACTCCGTTCTTCCCTTGACTGGCCATTCCCTCTCCCGATGGAGAGAGTGCCCCTCTCGATGAGAGTCCCCTCCATCCTCATTCTCCATGCAGACTCACTTGGCAACATTGACTGCATCGAAGTGGTCGTTGTCCTCTCCTTCCTCCTTCATATTCCTCTCTCTTCGTACTCCTTCTTCTCTCCTTCATTCCATCTCTTCAGCTGGCTCATCGTTCCTTCGTCGTCTCCAATCCCATCTTCGAGATGGGATCGAATGACGACAGGAGGACAACCAGTAATCGACTCTTCCACTCACTCACTTCTGGTCAGTTACCCCCCGATTCCCTTCCCCTTTTTGTGAACTGATGATAGGGAGGCTTCACCGGATTCCTTGCACGTATTCTTTATCAGTAAGTGATTGGAGGCCCTTTCTCCAACCCTTCGATACGAGAAAGAGACGAGTCAATCAAGTAGTATAGACACAATCTCCATCCAACCCCTCAATGTTCTACGCTCTCCTCCTCAGATTTATCCGCTATCTCACAGGTCTTTCTATCGACCAATCGATTTTTTCATCTACCGTAATCCTTTGAGGATCGTCTCGGGACGCAATTCTGCCCCTTTCGTCCCTGACCACTTCCTCATCTTCTGCCGACGCAGCCTCGTCCTCCGGGATTCGAAGAGGGTGAGGGAAGAGAAGTGATCGAGAGAGGAGAGAGAGGGGGGAGGGGGGGGGGGAGAGGGGGGGGGGGGGTGAAGGGAAGAGTGAATGGACAAAGGAAGACTCGGTAGTCCATTTGTCATAAGTGAGAAGCGGGGGAACGAGTTGGAGGGGAAGTTGCAGTTGAATCTCGAGAGGATCCTTCCCTTCCATCACTACTTCCTTCTTTCTAGAACTTCGAGAGACTATTTTAGCACATCGGAAATCTCTCCGTTGCAACTCATTTTTGTGTCTTGAATAGAATTGAGAATGTTGATTTCTCCCTCAGTGAAGGAACGATAAAAGAGAATGAGGAGAAGTGCATCCTCTTCTCATTGATAGATGAATACTGGTGATTAGCAAGTGGAACGTCAGTGTAGATTGGCGGCATCGGTCCAAATCTCGTAATAAGCCACTAATTCACTCCATCTGCCTTCCCCTCACTGGAGAGATCCGGTCTGCCCTTTGCACGGGGGAAGAGAGTGTCTAACTGTGAGGAGAGGAGTCGAACCCATCCAAAGAGGCAGTCCAATCACTTTCTCGAGTGGCTGGATCAAACCAGTAAAGTAGGAGGGGAACCACGAGTGTCCACACTCTGTAACTCAAGACAGTCTCTCTCTTACTCCTTCCCTCTCCCTCATGGCCCATTCATCTCTCTCTTGCCCACCTGGTCACTTCCCCTCTCGGGTCAATCTCCCTCGAGGGAAGTCGACTGTTCCCTAGGTTGCAGTCCACTTTAGTCCCTCCCCATTGCTTCTCCTTTCTTTCCTTGTGCAGGTGTCAAATCAGCTGCGTCCATTCCCTTAATAGCCCAAGTATGCAGTACATTCCCTTTCTCCTTCCTTATCCTTCCCTTGCAGACTCACTCACTCCGATGATTTCATCGATGCTCCTGCCTTCTTCTACGACATTGATTTCGATCTTCGAGCTCTGAAGGTATTCCCTCCTCTCTTTCGTTCACTGATCATCTCCAGTCTCACTGCCTATACATGTCTCGGTCCTCTAGTGCTATCTGTCTTCTCTCTTTCTCTCGCTCTCTCCATGATTCCTCCACTCTCTCGTTCCATCGAGTGGTTCTCCCCCTCAGGCCTCTTCTCACTACGGGGAACGCTCCTCTGCAATTCGATCTCCATTTCTTTATTGGGAACACTCCACTCTCCTCCTCTATTAGCTCTCTCAATCACTGTCCTCTCTCACCTTTGATGCCATGAAATGGTCGTTTCCGATAGTCTCCTCCTCTTCGTCCTCTGCTCCTCTTCCATTTCCATTCACCTTTGCCCTCTTTCCTCCTCTCCTTGCCCCTATCTCTGGTCCCTCTCTCATATCATTCGTCGTTCATATGTTTCGTCTTCCAGAAAGCCATTCATTGCTAGAGAGATAACATTTCATTGCCACTACCTTATAGCTTGTGGAGGGAAGAGAACTGCCATAACCACAGCCGTTGGTTCCAAGTGTCAATGTGTTATCCTTCTCCCCTTTTGTATCTTCAGTCACAGTCATCACAACCGTGTCTTCCTTCTCTCAAATTAGTCTCGATACCAGTCTCTCTCTCTCTTTCTCCTTTCGCCCGATTTCCTTTTTGCCTTCAGTCCTAGCAACGTTTCCATTGTGAGAGGGGGGGGGGGCATAGTGCCAGAGGGAAGGGGCGTACTATTACTCGTGCGGTATTTTCCCTCTGCCCTTCCCTCCGGAGAATTCTCCTGTTTACTAACGAGTCTCTCCTCATTACCTTCTTTCTCGGCCCTCTCGAAATGGATCGACTCCCTTGCATTCGAACCCTTTCTTAGGCGGGTGAGCACACACCACATTGACACCTCTGACTGGCCACTCTTCCAGTACCCCCCCTCCTCCCCCTCCTTTGTCTCCTCGCCCTCAGGCGATTGTACTGAGAAGTTTCCACTCTTTCACTCACTGCTTATCATAACTCTTCTTTCTATCAGGAATCTCTCACCTCACTCAGAGATGAGAAGAGAGGGATATTCTCGACCTTGGTAGATCATTCCGGTAGTCGTTCATCTTCCATTCTTCCGTACCATTGATTCCTTCCCTCAAGCGAGAGTTATCGTCCTTTCTTCTGCCCTTCTCTTTCTACTCTAAACTATGGCCACAACCAGTAATCGAGATGCCAATTATTCCCCTTCCTTGCACCTTCAATGACTCTTTCCTTCCTCAGGCGAGTCTCAAGAACGGCGCTGACTTCCTTGAGGATTCAGGGTATCAGTCGGTACTCGAACGATCAGCCAACGCCCGATACGGTCAGAGTTTAGTTACTATGAGTAGAATACCTCATCATTCACACGTCTATTCAAGAGTCGATTGAATGAGGAGGCCCTGACCCTTTTTAGACATTTCGAATGCGACAGATTATCTTCAGGAACGGGTTGGATGGTGGCGGAGAGTATGGCGCTGGAGGACGCTGCTGAGAATGACTCTCAAGACGACTCATGGGGTACGGTACTATTTGAATTTATTGATTTACCGCCCAATCTCAATGAGAGCAAGAGTTTCTGCACAAAATTAACGAGATTGTTTGTGATGGGATAAGTGGAGATTGAATGGGTGACTTCTCGATTACTAACCAATTCCTCCCTTCTCTTCACTAATTGGAAGCGAGCCACGAGTAATTTAATTTCTCGCACTTCGTGGAAGCTAATGAACGAAGGAAGGGAAGCTTCTAGAATAGAGGGAATCTCTCCTTTGACCTTCGACCACCGCTATATAGTATGCAAAAAGTGGGTGAGTACAATAGGGAGCTGTTGCAAGTGATGAGAAGATGAGAGGGGGAATCCATTCGTGAATCGAAGCAGAAAAGCTTCCTTCCATTCAGGGGGGGGGGGAGAGAGAAGTGTTCGAAATAGAATCGAATAGGGCCATTCACTTTCACACGTCGCTCACTTCATTCTTCTCCTCCTTCCGATTCTTCTTTCCAATGAATTCTCTCCCCTCCTCGACTCACGACCAATTTCGCATAATCGCAATGCACTTTCGTAAGGACATTCGAAGTCGTTGCGAGGTTTCCAGTCCACGGAATGTTTTTAGGGGTTTTGGGGTCAGACTTCGTTTTCTCAGCACATAAATATGAATAGCCTTCAGATGGATTCATCACAGTGGGATCGGAGAGATTGAGAGTCAAAGAGATGTCCGATCTACTCGCCACCAGATTCGCCTTCGTTTCGGGTATCAAACAGTCCAATGCTGAACTTTTTTAAAGTTCATCATTGTCAAAATGGTAGATGCTGTGAACCCCTCCCCTCTGCTCAGGATCCCGCACGGACGATGGTTCTCCCCTGGTGACTTTCCCCGATTCGCACGTGCTTCTCTCTGCCGATGACTTCCGTCTGCTCCTCACTTACGTCATGGCCATTCCCCCGTTGGTCTTTGATCTCTCTCTCCTCCATCCTTCACTCCTTCAGGAACGACGATTCCTCGACTGGCTTCGTCATCGTCGCTGATCGTCGAACGGACAAATGGTCATCAGTCCGCAGTCTACTCGTACATATCTCCGTACGTCCAATTACTCCTCTCCATTCCATGAATAGACCCTGTTATTCACTCGTCTCCACTTAGTTTGTTCTCCGCATTGGCCCCTACTCAAACACCTGTAAACCCCCAAGGCAGGCCACAACAAGGGTAGATGATGGAAGGTGTGATAAGGACTGTACACTCTCTCCGTTCTCTCCCCTCCCTCTCTCTCTTCATTCACCATCCTCTCTCTCCTTCTTCTGAGTCACGTGCCATCTTGCATCTCTGTACTATCTAGTGTACACTGCAGTCCGGATACTTCTGTTGACAACTGAAGGATACAGTACTCCACCCTACAGTATCTTTTCCAGTCCTTCTTCCCCGGCATAGTCCGAGCTGCACTGATAGTCAAACCAGAGGGAGTGCTACAACGGGCACTCGAAGTCGGATATCGATCCATCAACGAAGGCTGCAATTTCAAGGTACGATAGCCCCATCCCTACGATCGATAACTGACTGATCAAGGTGATCCTTTGCGATACGGTAGCCGATCTGCGAAGGTACTTGAGACCCGCGTGGATTACGGTGGATTTGGGAGGATTGATCAAGTACAATCATCTGGAGTGGGTGCAGCATCGAATGGTCAGTCGAGTAGACGATCACTTGTCAATCAACGACGAGTGTGAGAAGTTTCGAGAAGAGACGTCGAGAAAGAAAAGACTTGTCTTGTTCTCCCCCCTCAGCCACCTGTTCACCCTGGTAGAACTCCTATTTGAGGACATCGAACGAATGAAGTCTTCGGCCTCTGTGATCGCCCAGTCTCTCAACGAATTCGGACGATGTCTCAAGGAGACCGAGGTGGATTCCCCCTTCCAATCATTCCTTTCCTTTCCCATTTCGACAACGACGTCATTCGAAATCAATTGAATTGCAGATGCCAAACGACGTGGAGACGACGTCTCGCATTCTGGAGATGCAGTGCATCGAGAAAGACGCCATCAAGGTAGATTCCGTCCCCCCTCCCCCTCTCCATGATTCCCTCCCTCCTTCTCATCGCTTTTGTTCCCTCGTTTGCTCTCTGCGTGTGAAATGGGGAGAGTGTTGAGGGGGACAATGAGGAACTCTTCCTCTCTCTCGTGGCCTCGAAACCCCCTTGAGTATCTTCTGTTTTGTTGCGTGATCTCACTTCTCTGGGTGTCCTCCATCCATCCATCTTCACTCTTCTCTTCTATCTCCAATCACTTCATCTCCCCCCTCAGCCACCACCTGTTACTCGCTCATCCATGTTTCAGTCCCTTCTTCATTCCTCCTGCATTCTCTTTCATTCTTTCCATTCCATTGTTTAGCAGTCTCGGTACTTTGATTGGAAGCTCAAGCTCTTCTTCCTCCTACAACAGCCCTCCTTTCCCTCATTTCCTACGAATCTCGTTTGTTGTGTCTCTGCTTCTCTGTCTTTCATGTGTAACTCTTCATATTCCTCCGTGCTCTCTTCATTTCCCACGCTCTCTCGTCTTCTTCTGCCTAAGTATCGGTCACTCTGCACTCTCCTTCATCCCTGCACTCTCTCCTCCCGATGGTTTCGCTTATCTCCGTTGCATTTTTCCTGCCCTCTATCCAATTCTCGTCTCACAGCCAGATCTTCTTCGTTCAATCTTCTCTCACTTGGCAAACGAAACTTCGCTTATCACAATGTGCAAATAAGTTCTCGAAACAGCTAACTTTGGTAATCTTACTCATCCCTTCGTTCCCATCTGATTCCATTCCCTCCTCAATCTCTTCGTGATCGTTGAGATGTGAGAGGCGTCCATTTCACTCCCTCTCTTCTCTCCACTAAACGATAGTTGATCACTCTCACTTCCAACTCTACTCTTACTGCACAATTGATAGCGGGATGCGGATCTCTTTGAGTCGTAAGCTCACTCAAAATCCCAGCCAATGATAGCTTAGTTTCCTTTGCTGAACAACTATTGATACATTGATCTCATAGTGCCATCTCAGTGATACAGTCAGTCTAGTCTCCTTCTCCTTCTCCTTCTTCTGCCTACTAGACAGTTTCCCTCCTCTTCGATTCCCTGCTCATTCTGGATTGGGAGGTGCGTGAGGGGCTGAATTTGCCCTCTTCGTTGCCTTCTTCCGCTTCGTTACTCGTTTAGTCCCTTCCTGGGCAACCATCCGTCCCTCCTCCTCCTCCTCCCTCTCCCTCTCCCTCCTTTTTTTGGTAGTTCTCCTCTAAACGATAGATTCTCAATCTCCCTGGGGGTGGGAATGGCTGACCCATTTCATTTCTTCCTCCTCTCGCACCCAATCAACTCTTCCTTTATCACGCTGCGAACTGGCAATGAAATGAGAAAAAAGAGAGACTGATATTTAGCATTGACTGCACGGCTGTCAATGTATTCAATTTCACTGATCTCGTTAGTCTCGACTGAATTCTCCCCTCTCTTAGGTCACTTCTCATGCATCGATTATTGAGATGAAGGGGGGTTGGCAGCTTTCCTCTCAATTCTTCCCATTCATCGATTCTAATCCGATGACTCCTCTCGAGTCTCCATTTCTCCTGCTGACAATGAACTCGAGTGGCACTCGTTGTGATCAACCGAGCACTTTCCCCTGCATTGTATACTTTATGATCTCACTCCCCCATTTTCACTGCTACCATGTTCTTCCCTGGGCTTGTTGTACATTCTCCCCTCTTTTTCATCGTACACAAGTATTTGTGAAGGCATTTGTCAATTTGTTTACTTGAGATTGGAAAATGGGAAGGTTCTGAATGGAGTCTTACATTCTCGTTCCAGGAGGATTTCCGAATCGCCGTTCGAAAGGGCCTTTCCCTTCTGAGATCTGTCAGACAATTGGAGGAGAAGCCTGACGCCAATCAGGTACGCCCCTTGTTTATGTGAAGAGTTGTTTATCTTATTTCGGCATCAAGGAAAACCAACGAAATGCGGAACAAATGATATCAGAACATGTGTGGGGGTGCATGGTTGTATTGACTTCTCCCTCCTCATCTCCTCTCTTCAGCTCTCCCCCACTCGTCTCCACAACGTCACTGCCATCGAGTGTATGCTCGTGCAATTGGAGGACACCGAGAGGTCAGTCCACACCTCCATCAATAACCGATTACAGTACTCCTGCAGATCATTCGATTCGTTCTGGGACAAACACGAACGACGACTCATGAATTGTCTGCAGCTTCGGCAGTTTGAGGACTCGTTCCGAAAGGTAACAACACTTTAGATCGACTGGCAGAGTCCGTACTGTCCCGATATCACTACAAAAACGATTTGATTGTAAATTTCCACCATTTTTCGAAATTTGTTGAATAATCTCCCCGTTCTTCCTTGCTTGGTTAATTAATCTAACAAATTTCCTCTGCAGCTGCAATCGACGTTCGCCCGTCACATGCTCTATCTGGAGGAGCATCGAGAGGTATCCATTAGTCTAGTTAATCACTCTACTTCTCTCTCTGCAGGTGGGCGACGGAGTGGCGAAGGCAGAGGCACTGGCTGCTGCCCATGAGGAATACGAGAAGGAAGCAAGGGTGAGAACTGATTATTGATCACTATTCTGACACTCTCACTGATCTGAGAGTGAAGGGAGGAGAACCACGTTCCAAATTGACAACAGGTGTGAAAAGACTCTCAATCGTGTTTTACAAACAATATTATATTTATTGATTTTGTAAGCGAAGGAGAATAGTGAGTATTCGATTGATCCACTTGCAGTGTGACGTGGAGGAAGCCCGTGATCTCTCTGCCACTACGAGTTCGTTGTCTCTGATGGGAGGAGAGGGTGAGCATTCCCCCCTTCGATGAGATGATGATGAGGGGATGGATTGCAGGGGCAGAAGCAGCAGCTTCCATTCTACCCAAGTGCGATGAATTGGGGAGGATGGCAGATGCATTGGCAGGGGCATTGCAGAGGAGAGGTGAGGGAGAGAGAGAGGGAGAGAGAGGGAGAGAGAGAGGGAGAGGGAGGGAGAGAGAGGGAGAGAGAGGGAGAGGAGGCAATCTCTTCCTTCCAGGAGAAGTACTGCGACTCAGCATCCAGATGCACTCACAGATCAGCCAAGTAAGAATATTATGATCTTTAAGTATTTCATTGTTTCTCCGGTCTGATGTATTGATGTAAGGAGAGTATGGAATGGGAAGGGGGTTACTCGGTCCCCTGTGGAGTGAGTGGTTCGCCTTCGTCCTGCCTTTCCCTCGAGAGATCAGATTACACGGATTGAGGCTACTCTCACAATGAGTCGTTCCAAGGGGATGACGGGTGGGAGAGAGACTGATACTCCCTGTCGAGAAAGAGAAGGGAACATCTGGGGAACGACTGGGATTTCCTATGGAACAACAGCTTGTGAACCCCTTCCTCCTCCCTCTCTGAATCCCCTTTGGAATCACGAAACGATGCTCACTCTATGGGAGAAGGCGTATCACATGACAGTTCCCCCGAATGAGAGTCCCTGAATAATTGATCTTCCCGTGGTTAGACCACGACAGATGAACTCGTTTCCCCCATCAGAATACTCCCTCGTGCAACAGTCCCTCTCCCCCCCCCCCCCCCTAGAGACGACTGGCCATCGATCTCTTCACTCTCAAAGTACCCGACAGTCCCTATAGCGTGCCATGTCCATTTAGGGTTCCTTTGAGGGCATCCTCTCCTCCCTCTCACTCCTTCTCTTCCCTGCCAGCCGGAAGCAGTTATGGAGCCTCAGGGCATAGATTATGCGATGGAGTCGAGATGGGAGGAAGAGAGAGACCCTTTCTAGGTACCGTTCAGAAGTGAATGAATAGAGTCACTCCCTAAGTGAATGAATGTAGTCACTCCTCCTGATGTCCCTTCATTTCCCTCCCGGTATCATTCGAATAGTCACGTGAACTCATTGGGAATGCACCGAGTGGAACAGATCACTGAATGAGGAAAGCGATCCGATTATCGAACAGAATTGCCCAAACAATCCATTTGATCAAGAAGTAATCATTGAGTAATGGAGTATCTTGTTCCTTCAGGCGAATGCGTGGTGTCGTCGAGGAGTGGATCTCCTCTCTTCCCTCCCCATCGACAATCCCGCCCTATCTGCATCCACTCTCGTACAGAAGATGGATGCATTCTTAGAGGACGGACAAAATCTAGAGGTGAGTTGAGAGTTGAATGATGTAGATGGCAAAGCTTCAGCCTCCATTGTGAAGGCTCTACTTCAATACCTGTCCATCACTCAACCACCCGGTGTACCTCATTTTCCTCCGAGTCATGCCTGAAACTCATTCCACTTTACCTAACTATCTTCTCAACGGACGAAGTGCTTGACAAATCCTCCTCTAATATTTACTAGTTAATATCAGAAGGAATCGTTGTATGATAGATGAGTAATGGCTGATATGATCAGTTTTGAAAGTTCTCATGAACCAATCGTTAGCGATGACCAATTTCTGATAAAGTGACGGATCATCGTTGGTTGTGAAAGGAGTCCTTTCAGTTGGATACTCTCTCAACTTCTCCCTCCGTCAACAATCTCATCCTTCTCACTACCACCGAGACAACCACTCTTCTCGCACAGGTTAGTACTATTAGGGTGTCCGGAAAGTTCGTTCATGCCTTTGTAAAAACTCAGTTTGTGATCGAATTTCGCAATCACGCAATGTTATTTGTCAACAAAGTATTGCATCATCCTGACGCTAAGTGGTGAGAGGATTTAATCAATCGCTTAGTTTCTACATCGATTTTCGTGATGGAGACTCACCTTTACCTCCGCGCAGTCTTGCTACATTATCACCGCCTTGGCCAGTCGGTGAGGCAGGCCCATTCAGCCCTTGCCCAATCTGAAGGTGACGATGCCCCCTCCCTTCGTTTCTGCCAGAAGTGGTTCTCTCGCTTCAAGAACGGAGACTATAGTCTCGAAGATCATCCCCGTTCTGGACGCCCTCCGACCCTCGATCAGTCTCTTGTCCTCAGCACTCTGAAGAGGAAGCCCAAAGCCAGTGTGCGCGATTTGAAGAGAGAGACTGGCACTCCTAAATCGACGGTGTCCGATATCCTTCATCGAGTGGGAAAGAAGCCCAAGCTCCCACAAGTGGTTCCCCATGATCTCTCTCCGGCACAACTGAAAAACCGTGTCGAGATCTGTCATGAATTGCTCCATCGCAGATCAAATCTTGGATGGGTTAATTCAATTGTCGCCGCAGATGAGAAGTGGATCGCCTACGATAACCCTGAGAGGAAACTACAGTGGGTCGATGCGGATAAGAAGCCCAAGCCAGTCCGAAGAAGGAAGAGCATGGAAGAAGGAACTCCTCTGCTTTTTCTTCTCCGTGCTCGGTCCGATCTACTGGGAGATCCTGTCCCCTGGCACCAACATCACTGCCTACCTATTCTCCAACCAACTGGAAGAAGTCGCCATAGAACCCCTCCCAGTCTCGTGAGCGAGGGCAAAATCTTTTGATGGACAATGCTCGCCCTCATCGCGCGAAATTGACTCAGAAGAAAATGGACGTGCTGGATATCGAGAGGATTCCTCACCCACCGTATTCTCCGGACCTCTCGCCTTGTGACTTCCACTGTTTCCGCTCTCTCTCTGACTTCTGCAAGGGGAAGAAGTTCAAAAATCGAGATCAAGTTGTGAGGGCTTTCGTGGAATGGATGATCTCGAGGACTCCCCGATTTCTGGGAGAGAGGAATCGCTACTCTGCCCGATCGCTGGAAGGAAGTGAGGGAAACATGGGAGCATACATTGATCACTGAGAATTGTAAAGTATTGAATAAAAAATAAAAACAAAAAATGAACGAACTTTCCGGACACCCTAATATTATTATATGTGTATATTTACTCAACTACTTCTTCACTAAAAGTCGACCACTTTTAGGCTGCAAAATATTGGAAAATGAGCTTAGGGAGAGGGCCGTCGCTTATTCTGTTTGAGCTTCTCGGCTGGAGCTTATCTAGTAAGAAGAAGTGTTTCACTCTAATAACTTCTCTTCCTCTTTTTGCGCTCTCTTACGCACACAAAACCTCTTCACTTTGGACATCTTCGACGATTACGACGACCGCCATTCCCCCCCCTCCCCCCCCCCCCTGAGAGAGAGAGAGAGCACTCGAATACGAGAGAGTCCAGTCCTTTGTTCAGAGTGAGCCAATTACCAATTGTTTTCACTCAATCGAAAGCTCTCGAGATTCACTCAACGCATCGTAAAAGTTTCCTTTCCCATCGAAGAGAAAACGCAAATGATCGAGTAACTTGCAAACTGATAGATACTCATCCATCTCTATCTAGTCTTCATTTTCTTCCCTGGATCATCTTGAATCTCATTCTTCCTCTCCTTTTTCTCACTTTCTCCTTCCGTTGATGCTTATGGGTAGTGACAGGGCGGTGATTGTGGTTTCGAATGCTCTCCGTTCCCCCTCCCTCTCCCCTCTCCACCTCTCCCGTACTCCCATCACTCTCCTCGTACTTCCATCGATCAACTCCTTTCTCTACCGTAGTCTACTTAGTTCCCTGCAGGACCAGGATGAAGTTTACAGTGAGAAGAGGGACATTCACCTTACTGAGGGTACTCCACTCAATCAGTTCCTTCCTCTCTCATTCTCCTCCTTCCAGGTCGCGGAGAGAATCGACGACATCCGACGACTCTCCGTTGCACGAAGAGACGCACTCATGAAGGCTGTCGATGCGAAACCCGTACTGGTCAGTCGATACTCTGTCCTACCATATCCTACCGTACCCCCAGATACAGTACCTTCCTGTACTACTCTAGGTGTGTTCGTTCCTCTGATTGCCCTCTCCACTTGTTTGCCATCTCGTTAGCACTGCATGAACCGATTCCAAGTTGATGAAAGAGAGAGAGAACTGCTAGGCCATTAGAGGGACGATCAATGTGATAGAGGAGAAGACAGCTCGATAGCATCACAAGTCAATGGGGCTGGCCCCATCTATATCCTTTTGATCTACCGCCTTCTCTTTCCCATCATCAGCCCCATCATCCCTCATTTGCATTTACAACCTCATCGATAGGAGTATTCACTTGACCGGTTGCAAGCGAGATTCGAATGAATGGCCCCGTATTGTAGTCATTCAGGTCGTCTCCCCTGAGAAGATCAGCAAGAAGAGATCCACTTGCTCATCCATCGGATCAGAGAAGGTTCGTACCAAGGACTAACGTCTCTCCAAGGGTCTAAGATCACTCTAGGGGTATAAGGTCGTAAGCATCTTTGAGATCGAATGGTTAATCTCGGGAGAGTGCGACATTTCGCACGGGGGCAACAAATGCCAGCACGGGTCCTTTGATCGAAGGGAAAGGAAGGCCAGGGGGAGAAGAGATGTTTCCAGTAACTCCTTTATTATCCTATCAATCTTCCCCTGTGGGGTCCCTCTCCCATATTGAGAAGGATCAGCCCCTGGAAGGTCATGATAAGAGTCCTCTCTCTCCTCTCCCTTCTCTCCTCCCCCCTATTCCCATCTGTAGCTCCGCCCTCCCCCTCCTCTCTCCACTCTCTCCTCTCTCCATTCCTCTCTCTCTTCTCTCATCCTACCATGGCATCGACTCTCAAACGGTCCATCCCCCGATTTCTCTCCTTTCGAATGCCCAAAAAGCGTCTGCTCAAGTCCATATCTGCCCCATTGATCGAGCCGATCGATCCCACTACCGTAGTCGACGATGATTCGATCGATGAGGGGATCGCCATCGAGGATACGGTACGTCTCTTACTCTTATCTCCGTTTTCCCTCGATCGTTCCTCTAGTCTAGTTGATACAAGTTGTTCCATCTCATCTCTCGATCCCGTTCCTCTATCTCATCCATAATCGCTACCTTCTTTCTTCTTCTCTTTGCTTCTCCCCTTGATTCTTCCCCCGTTCAACCTTCTCTTTCTCATTCCACGCGCTTTTGACTGCCTATTTACACCTTCGTCCTTGAGTCTTCTTCCCATTCCGATTGAGTCCTCCCTTGGTTCCTCTCCCTTCACACCTCAGATCTCTTTCCTCCCATTATTTGTCCCTCTAATGAATCTCTTGTCTAGTTGTGCGTGTACTCGTGGATTAACCGCTCTCGCGAGTTTCCTCCTTCTCTTCTCTGATATCTTCGCCTGATCGTCCCCTGATCTTTCCTACTTCCTTGATCTCATCCATCCTTCTGGCAACCCTTCCCCCATTGGGAGTGCTCATCTTTATCTTACCTTATCTTTCGCCATCCAACGACCCCCTCTGTCTTCTCTCTTCTCTGGTTCCATGGTAGCATCGGTCGTCCTTGGTTCCTTGGTTCGCTGCTTCCCCTGTAGCTTTCCCTCTCTCCCATCAGTCCTCTCGCGGGTCATCGGGGGTGTTTTGAGTGAGGGATTGCGCAGTGAGGGGGAGGGGGAGGGGGAGGGAGACTTGTGACCTGCGAGTGTTGGTTCCTCCTCCCTTCCAGATGAATGCCTTCTCTCTTCTTTCTTCTCCTTCTCTGGCGCCAATCCGTTTCCACCACTTTTTGTGTCTACATTCACACTTTTTGTGAAACATGGAAGGGGCGATGGATACATTGGAACGGGTCCGTAACTGGTAGAGGGATGGTCTGTCGGGGAATCCTCGTTTCTCCAATCCTATCCAAATACAGGATGAGTCAGTCTGAGAGAGCGGTGCATTGTACAGATGACACACGTTAGATGGGCGAAGGATGGCAGTACAATGAGGAAGAAGCGGAGGGATTAGGAAGGGCTGATAGGGGAGGGGATGATCACTTTCGAAATGAGACCCATGGGATCATAGTACTCCTCACCCATGACAGTCATTATTCACGTAAGCTGTGTGTACTCGGATGGGAATGGTCCATCTGGATTAGAACCAGGGGAGAGAATGGAGAGAAGGGAGTAATCTCCTCTCTTCACACAGTCATTCATCACCCAACACGTGTAGGGAATTGGAGACATTCCATCGGAGATAGAAGAGAGAGGGGGAGGGGGAAGTAAACATCTGGTCACCTAGTTTAGCATTTGATTACCCACGAAGGGACAACAAACTCATCTGTGGCTTGAGAATGCATGGGATCGGAATGGGACGAGAGAGGAAGATTCCATTGTGAGAAGAGAACCTCGTCGATTGTGAATGTGCAGGAAGGAACGAGGGAGGGAAGGAAGCTTCTCTCTGTGAGTGTTGTTCCCTCGGGGGTAGATCACAGTCCACATGGTATCCCCTCTCCCCATCCACTTCAGATCCCGAGGGGAATTCCAGGGGCAGGTTGATAAGCCAAACAGATAGAGAAGCGAGAGCAGGATACTCCACGCTTTGGAAGGGTGAAATCGTATGGAGGGGATAGGGGAGGGATTGGAAGGAGATGTTACTCGAGAATCGAGAGACAGCAAACTGATATGGGTGAGAGAGGTTAGAGGGTCGAGAGAGAAAGGACAACCTTGAATGACGACTGGGGCAATGATTGGCTTGATACTAAGAATGACGAAGAAGTGAGAAGTTAATGGGGCGACTGTCTGTCTGGCGATTCCATTCTGAAGGGTCGAACACTGGTTCTCAGCTCATTTCCTCTTTTTGCTCCTTTTCTTTTGTCTCGTGCAATCCCCGTTCCAGCACACGAATTTACACCCATTACAAGGGGAGATCACATTAAATGCCTAATTGAGTCGATTCCCTCGCTTTTCTCCGACCCCATTGAATGGCTTGATTACCATTCGTACCCTCGAGTGAACTCCCATCCTAGTCCCTCAATGATCTACTCCTGTCTCTTCTCCCTACTTCTTCAGTTGTGGCAGTACCTTCTAAAGACCTGCCAAGTACCGTATTCCTCATTCCTTCTCCTTCTTATCGGATTGTCTCCTTCCCTCTGGCTGTCATTCCTCCCTCCTTCTCTCGACAGGATTCACCCCTGGCACTCCTTCCTTGATTGCACCTCCAATAGACGAGATTCCTGGTTGCTATTGCTGCTTTCCCCTCCTATCGGACAATTGATCTACTCTCTTCCCCCTCTGGAAACGATTGTTCTAAGGGGAGGGAAATTGCTTAAAATAGTTATCTCATGGTTCTATTACTCTTTCCATCGTTGATCGAGTGAGTACTGCATTGGTGGTGTGAGAATGGGGGTAATTCTAGTCACCATAATCTTTCCCGTGAGGGTGTGGCACCCGTATGATCTCCCTTTGGATTACTACGATCCATCTCATCTCTTCTCTCTCTTTTTCGACTCTCACGTTGAAATGGGGAAAGGGAACGGCTTCGTTGAGAGAGAAGAGAAAGGGAGGGAAATAATGCAAAAAAAACGGGATGAAACGGCGTATTTATGGGAGGGACTGCGATGAAATGAAAGTGAGATCGGAGGATGAGGAAAGGGAGACTGCTAGATGGGAATCCCCTGGGCATAAC